>CAJNDT010003157.1:0-355000 GCA_905221615.1 Symbiodinium sp. CCMP2592
CTTTTTCTCGGAAAATTTCAAATATTGCTAGAAAGACGCTTGGGGATTCGGTGTGCGTGTTCTTCGGCGCCCCCAAACCCCCCCCCCCCCAGAAGATTCTAAACACCATTGGGAGGAAATTTAACTGTAGAGGGCTCCGGCAACTACGGCGCGTGTTTGGGACCCCCCACCCCTAGAAGCTTCTAAATATCACTAAATACCACTATAGAGGACCGCACCGACATGTCATGACAACACAGAACACAGCTTACACACAAGCATGCCCAGCACAGCTTTGGGCACGCACACACGACACTCAACACATACAACGCAGACACAACACACACAACACACATAACAGAGGCTAGTAAATATGGAAATGTGAATGTAACAGGAGGTTGACAAATTAAGGGTACCCAAGGATGGGAGCTGGTAATTCTGATTCAGCAGATGCACTATATCGCAGATATAAACGTGACTCCGAATTTAACACAGAACATAGGTTTCAAGAAGAAGATATGTTTTCACATCAACTTTTCTTCCAAAACTCACCAAACTGAATCCGGTCTTTTTCGAGGGCACCTTTGCCTGCTTGAATCTTTGCGCAGGTGCTAATGGTCTCTGCACACGAAATGGCAGGCACTGCAATGGTGGCATCAGTTCCAGTTCTGACCAAGACAGACTGCGACTGCAAGTCTTGAACTCCAAACTGTGGAACTTCAACCTTAATCAATCCGAAAACCTAAACCAAACCGGAAATCGAACACATAACCCGTGTAGAAGATAAAGCTCTACATTCAACCCCTGTGTCAATTATTGCCGTGTCTAAGGTTCAGACTTCAAAGCTTAGCTGGTCTGACGTTGTGCATGTGGGAGCTGCCGGAATTCAACCGAGGATCCAGGTTTTGACGAGTTTAAACGAAGAGTCAAGCAACAGCAGTCTGTCATCTGGCTGGGTGCACATCATTGTGATGTGCTGTGGTCTTGGACGAAATTGGGTCAGATCGCATGATCTTCAATGCCACCGGGGTACTTCCGGACTGCGAGCAAAATCCTGATTGATTGAACAATCAGCACTCTCACACCCACAATGCCGAAAGACTGATACGGAAGATGGTACATGATGGAGCTTGACAACGTTCGTGATTATAACTCCCAGTTTCTGGGAAGCCCCCTGTTCGGTAAATATCCGCGCGAGTAGGTCTTTCTGCGAAAGTGTCGGAGACCCAGATGCTCAGTCTGGAGAGCGCCCAACCAAAATGTCAAACCCGAGCCCGAAATCAGACTTACCCCATGCTAAGATTTGGCGAATCGCGACGTAGTAGCTCGGAACTTAAACCCACATCCGGACCTGATCTTGAACAACTTACCAATGAGCCCGTCAATTCCTGTGTCCTTTTAAGTGCACACCTACACCTATCCCTCGCATGTGCAGCAGCCTCAAATTCCCTACGCAGTTTTCCTTCAGGACGTGATGCAATGAACCTTATAGGACGATCTCCGCACATTAAACCCAAACCCTCAAACGCAACCTAAGCCTTGCTACTCTACGGCTTGCATCGGTTGAACCAGAAGATCCCACGGCCCTTAAACCCCTAAACCCTATGATACCCTTATTATAGTAACCTTACGGATCCCGGTGATGGAACCCTTATAGATCCCTTAAAGGACAAAACAGGCATCGGACAGGCCTTATTGAAGCAGCATGAACATCTACACCCAAAGCCGCGCTGGCCTGAGTAATCTGAGACAAACAAGTGACCCTAGGTCTGTTGAAACCACATCCTAAAGCCCTAAACCCTAAAGCTCAAAAGACCAAAACCTAGCAATGATTCTGGCTTCGCAGAAGACGCCAACTCGACATTCAGCCGGAAAAGGCTACTGGCCGAGAGCTGCTGGGGATGGCACAGCTGGATGACTGCCGACTGATCTTTGGGATTTCGGTTTAGCTATGATTTGTTGAAGCATGCTGTTTCGAAAAATATGCTGGGTCTACTATTTGACTGGTCTAGGGGCGTTGGGGGAACCCAACATTTGCGATGGTTATGTGCTTTTTGTGTTGGCGACGGGAGTCGGGGCAAAAAAATCCGTCGCGAGGGCCTGTGTTTCGTGTTCAGAGAAGTTGGTTGTAAAAGCTGATGATGGAGTGAACTCGTGATTCGAATGGTTTCTGCGGCTTCTGTACACAATTTCACCGGAAGCCGGAATACTAGTGCAGAGTAGTGCATATGCTCCTTCTACTATAGAACGTATAGAACACAACACAAGCCGCCTGCAACCGATTACCTGTTTGAGAGATGGCTGCCTTGCAAGGACTGCTTGTCTGCGCAGGGTGGCTTGGGCTTCGAGGTCCCTAAAGTCCTAAGGGCTCGGGCCTGCATACTAAGCCACTTATCGAATATCAACACATAGTAAACACTTGGCTACGGCCCCCACTCAGTAATAGTTGAATAATATTCATAAAATAGATATATTGGGACCTTCGTAGTAGCTCTATTATAGACTCTTACTGTATGGGGGCAGTACCTAAGTAAACACTCATCGCACAAACCGGAGGAGTTTGTGCCGTTCCCTTGGCTCTGAAGCTTCCCCAACGTCAAACTACGTCCTGTCACTGGCCGTCGCGGTCCCATTCAGGGAGCGCGCCTCGGGGGCTGTTAAGGGCTTCGGGGTTTTGGGTTTAGGGTTCATGCGTACACAAACGCCTAATTCCAAATCCCCAGACCCCAATCCCTGTGCCCTGCGCCGCTGATAGAACGAGCAGCACCCACAATGTCATCAGGGTGGTTCTTGCGTATTTCCGAGATGACATCTAATTCAATCGCCAGGCCAAAGCAAACAATCCATACTCCCCGAAAGTGCAATGTTGTTGGGCCTATCTTCGGGGCTTCGGAAACGTCCATGTCGTCCTAGAGTCAGTCCCAGAGAATCATCACGTGCCCCTATCCGAAATCCGAAACAGACGATGTCTGTCTGCAGCACACGTACTGCTTCGCCCGGGCATTTCTATCGCATAGCATGCCAATGCGACCGTACACCCTAAACTCTCGATGCCGCCGAGTACAAGTTCTGCCTCCTTTGACTCGGAGTTTGGTCCATTCGGGTTTGAAAATTGTGTTTCGGGGGTTTAGTGGTTTAAGGGTTTCGTGCAAACGTTGGGATTCGCAGAAGCCGGCCTCCATCGATTCCTTAGGCATTTGAGGTAAACATGCCGAGCTTTGAAAGTCATCCAACCCTTGTTACTGTTTGTTTAGGGGTTAGGGTTTAGGGTTTAGGGTCTATAGGATTGTAGGGTTTAGCGGTTAGGGTTTAGGATGCGGAAGGGGAGACTTTGTCCGAGACCCCCGATTGCAATTCAAGAAAGTCCACCGGAAAGCCCGCCAAGTGCCCTGCGCATGCTACTGAAGCGACGCGCACCATCGCCTCCGTCCGGACAGGAGGATCGAGAGCAGATGGAGCCCATCTAAATCATGCATTCGGGCCGCCCCCAAACCCTAAACCCCTAAACCCTGTGTTTTCTGCAATCTCCCATCCCGTTCTGCACTAGGACTTTGAAGCCTCCAGCTTCAGGTGTCGGGCTTCGCATCGAAACTTCTCTAGGTCTTGTCGCACGAGGCAGGTCCATGCTACAAAGTAGGGCCATGCCTGAACAGGTACAAAGCATCGTAGGCAAAGAAGGTTAACGAAATCCCAGGGAACCGAGTAGGACCCATTCCAGAACCCTGAAGCTCCAAACCCCACATTATAAGAGCCCCTGGCTCCTGAACCCAAATCATCCCAAAACGCTATCACGAGTTCGGAGTATGCACCAGAGGTACCGAAGCAATCGAAGGCCAGATAAATGAAGGAAAGCGGACATGGTTTAAGGCTTGCCTTCTCCAAACTCCCTAAACCCTAAACATCTAGACCCTAAACCACAAGCGAGTGTCCGAATGACGGCGCATTCTGTGCGCCAAAGGGTCAGCAGGGTCCATCGTGCTTCGGTGGAACTCCGAGAAGGCCCAGCTAGCTGGTTTAGGGGTTTAGGGTGTTTTTAAGGGTTTGGGGTCTGGAGGCGTAGGGGTTTCAGGGGTTCAGTGTGTAGGGGCCCTTGAAGGGTTTCTGCTTAAGGGGTTTAGGGTTTAGAGTTTCGGAAACGGGCAGCGTAAGCGCTGTATGTCCGTACGGACGAATGTCCTTTGACTTTCCGTCGGCAGTGCTGCTGGCTAGGTTCACCTATGTACTTGAATTGGAGGGTCGTGGGTGACTTGCAGGAAGAGCTATCCAGTATCCGTTTCCTCACGCGGCAACGGTAAGATATTCACCGCTAATGGCTGAGTCCGGAAGTTCAAGAGCCACTCGTCTGTCGACTCATCCTTCCAAACGAAGCCCCAGATCCAGACTTCTCTCTTATCGATCCTCCACAGCCTAAACCCTCAGGCAATGACCCCATCCCGAAGCCCAAGTCCAAAAATGGACGTCGAAAGCACCCGACCTCGCCAATGACGCCAGGCAACCAACCTGTGCAAGAAGAGACGGGTCAACACTTCGCATTTTTCTACAAAGCCATCACCGTTGTAGACTATCATTTTCATGATCGGAAACTCTGATCATCCAGGGCTGTTGGCGCTTTCGCGGGGTGGGATGAAGTAAGACAGGGGGCGAATGAATGTGCGTCTCTGGGTTTGTATCAATGTAGTAGGAACTGGAGTAGGAACCAAAATGAATAGCTTTACCAACTATTTAGGCACCCATAGTTAAGTTTTAGATGCGTTCTGCGCAGAAGCTTTGAGGGGCCGTTGGGGCAAATTTTTGCGGACCCGGAGATTTCCAGGCACAAGTCTTTGGGCTTCCCTAAAATCCTTATTAAAGCCATATTAAGCCCTGATTAGGCCATATTTAGTCCTTATTAAGGCCATACTAAGCCCTCATTATGGCCATATTAAACCCTGAACCCTAAAACCCCTTTGAAGTTCCGTTGCGATGGCAGTTTTCCAGCCTGGGGGGATGGGTGTTTGTCGGGCTACCGGAGGGACGGGGTGGTGCCCCACCCAAAGCCTCCAAGTATTAACGCCTAATGTGGGATTTTCAGAAGATAAGACAGCCTTCTATAGACCCCTTGTGTTCTTCGTTTAAAGAAAACCTTCATCGTTCCTTCTTTTTTAAAAGCACCGCTTGTTTACATGGTCAAGCTTAGGGTTTCGTTGGTCTGCTTCACGTCCAGATCTCCCCCTCCCCCCCTCTCACCACGAGAGCATTGGCTTTAGGGTTCAAGACTTAGGGTAGGTCTAAGGGTAAGGTTTAGGGTTCAGGGTAAGTTCAGAGTTTAGGAAGCTTAGGATGGTTTAGGAGCCTTATGTCCATCTCAGCTGCCTCACGCAAGATAAGCTTTCGGACTTAAGGGACTTAGGGTTGGGCTCAGAATCCTAAAACAGATGCTGCTGACACAGGGGCCTTGTTACGCCCTTATGAGTCAGGGGTTACATATTGAGGAACCCTAAGGAACAGCATTAGTATCAATCTAGGCTTCTACGCGAGGGTTTCGACACTAATCCTCCTGGCTTGTCATGTCCCTGTTCGTGGGTTCGAAATTACTCTTTCCACGAGCGAAACCGAAGAAATGCAATATAGAGGTCTGAATGATTAGAGTAAGTTCGCGTTTACGGGTTGCTTTAAAGGGTTCTACAAGGGTGCTGTAATACTGGGCCTGAATGATGAGAATATGGGTCGGGGTACAGTAAGACATAGATTCAACGAGGAGTCCTACAGAACACTATGGGCAATTATTCGCGCCCTCGGTATTGTTCCGCTTTCTGTGCAGTCCGAGGTAAGCTTGCCCGGGTCTCAGAATCCGGGGGCTGGGCATATGGAAACTACAAATACGTGCCCGAACGGTCAAAACAACCTCAAACCTCAGTGAGGAGAGGAAAGCGTGATGAAAACGTCAAACCTACATGAATTTACCGGAACATCGTTAAGAAATCTTCTTCAACAGCCCCAAGCCCTCAACCCCGAGCCTTGATCGATACCCTTAGTACCATACGGGCCGTAGTAATTAGAATAGGGCTTTGAGGCCCATGATACTATAGTCAGAATGCGGAACTGTAACTGCTAACTATTTAAGCCCCTATAGTAGAGTGCCCTTATAGATCCCTTGTAAGTAGCCCTTACAGACCCCTTTAGAGGAACCCTACTCTAACTGTTTAGGCCCCTATAATATATCATAGGGACCCTTATAGGGGGGTAGGGGGAGGAGGGGGTAGGGGACTATGTTTTTCTTCGGCCTTGTGAAGTCCTTGTTGTAGGCATTAAGGCCCCCTACCCCCCTAAGGCCCTAAGGGTACCTGTAAGTACAGCCCCCCTACTAATAGTATACCCTATAACCCTATAACCCTAAACCCCATAGTGTAGTATCCCCCATAACCCTACACCCTATATAAGCCATAAACCCGATAGCAGAGTATCCCCTATAACCCTAAGCCCCCACTCAACCCTATAAGTACGGTACCCTGGACCCTAAACCCCTAAACCCCTAAACCCTAAACCCTAAACCCTAAACCCCTAAACCCCTAGACCCTAAACCCTAAACCCCTAAACCCCTAAACCCTAAACCCCTAAACCCTAAACCCTAAACCCTAAACCCCTAAACCCTAAACCCCTCAACCCTAAACCCTAACCTATGGAAAGGAGCCTCTTTGGGTCGGTCATCGGGGGCTTTCCGTGCTGCTTCCACTGGCGCTAACCTCTCCGGGGCTGTCGCCGTTTCGGGCTTTCGGGGGCCCTAAACCCTAAGCCCAAAAGGCGCCTTTGCTCAAACAGTTAGTGCATGTCATGTCTAAACCCTAGGAATTCGGGGTTCGGACACAGGTTACTATAGGGTGTGGGGGCTTTAGGGGTTTCAGGCTTTCGGGCTTTAGTTCTCTGTTTAGTTGAATTGCCTTGGGCTTTGCTATACTGAACTTAGAACCCTAGCAAAAAATTTAATTTTAGCTGTTTCTTAGGGGTTATAATAGCCAAAAATTTAAAACCATTTCTAAGTACCCCTAAGTTTGTCTCAAGCCCAAGGATGGAGCTCCGGCCGAGCCTTGCTTTGAAGAAAACCCACCCCATTTTTCAACCCACTACAAAAGAAGGGACGACGAAAAATCGTGTGAGTTGTAGACTGCTGCGTCATTGAGTCCCTTCGGCTCCTGGCCCTTGACGAAGGGGGGATGTAGAAGTCAGGGTCTTGCTTGCTCTCTGGCACAGAGCAGGCTTAGTTCCGATTCCGTCTACAAAAATTGGCATTTCGGAATACGCCCTGTGCTGAAAGCTTTCAACCCCAGCTTCAGACCCGACACCCTCAACCCTAGCCCTTAACGCCAGACAGAACACACAAAAACAACTCGCAACCCACCTGTGACTGCCGTCGCCCTCAGAGCCCTCGTCCTGGCGCGGTCGCAGCGGTTTTCAAAACGGATGTTTGGAGCCTTTTGCTTACTTGACACAGGTATGCATGATGTGTGTATGTCTGTCTGGCTCTACATATATATATATATATATGTGTCTAAGTATGCTTGTGAGTCTCCATGTCTGTCTACATTAACTGAGTGTCTGACCGTGCCGTCTTGTCTATGTGGGAATGTGGGAATGTCATGTACTTGTCTTGTCTTGCCTTGTAAGGCACAGGAGATGGTGGGGTGCAAAGTGTGTGGTCTATGGCGGAAGGTGTATGGTACGGTTTGGCACCGTGTGGCCACCATTAACCATATACGCACGCACAGTTGTCAGGGCACATCCCGGGAGCTGCGCCCAAGCTTGCTATGGGCCCCTAAGCCCAGAACCCCTAAACCCTAAACAGTTTAAGTTTAAGGTTCACTCAGAGCCTGCGGCGTTCAGATCTGGTGCGTAGGATGGGTTGGAGGATTGCCACAAACAAAATACTACCTGAATAAGTACATAAACAAAAACAGACTGACTGAGGTGGCTAATTTTCCTCAGTTTTATTTTGCATATAGCAGATCTACACACGACGAGCTCGTGTGCAACTGTGAAAAATCTCTGCATTTATACATCTCTCTCTCTCTCTCTCTCTCTCTCTATATATATATCCGGAAGGGAGGGTACCATATATACATATATATATATATATATACATACACACATATATATATATATATATATATATATATATATATATTGTGATACTTCTGCAAAGATTTCTGTTCTTATCTGTTTGTTTGCCTGCTCATTCATATATCTGCTATTATGCCTGTTTCATGTATCTGTTCGTCTAGTCAAACCAACCAAGCTCTTGCAATCAACAGGAGTCCACACTTACGTCGTGTGCAAAGGCTTCCAGAGCAGCATGCAGCAACGCTTCAGAAACCAGATCTGATGAAGTCTTGAAAATTCCACACTTTTAGTACCATTATAGATCCCCTATAGCAACCCTTATGGATCCCTTATAGTGACCCTTCTTTTCAGCATTCCACAAGCTTGCCCTGCAAGCCTCCGCCAAAGATGGGTGAACCTGAAAACCTGAAAGCCGTGAGTGGCCCAAGTGTAGACGTGTCGAAAAAAGGACTAACCACCAATATCCACCAACTGTCGGAGCTGTATGATAAGGGCCGCCAAGCGGATCACAGCTTTTCTGACGCATTTTCCAGAATAGCCTTGAAACCAGCACATCTGGGGATCCGGACCTCAAGAAGTGGTGGAGGAAGGAGCTGGTCCTTGTCTGAGACAGCTTTTTTTCTGAAAGTACCAGGGCTCGTTTACGTGGCAAACGAGACACTACATGTTGGTGATGATGTCGGGGATCTTTGGCAAATCCTAGCGGCGACAGCCCGAAGAAAGTGACCTGCTGTCAGGACATGGAGAACTTTTCTATAGCAGGATCCTGAATACAAGCACCCTGCGATATTCCGAAGACTACACCCGAAACGAATTGAACTTGGTATGCATGTCATTCTCTCAGAGAAAACATCCCATGTATTCACTTGCAGGAATGCCATAGAACTCGCGCACTTGCCGAAACCCACTCCACAAACACCGAACAAGGCTGAAGTTACAGAAAGCCAGTCAAGAAACACGCATGGAATCGCAAATCAATTGACCCGCGCCCCTGTCATCTGTAACCATACCTTTGTTCTCAGGCTCGCTCGCGGGACTGTCTATCCTAAACCCTAAACCCCTAAACCCTAAAACCCTAAACCCCAAAACCTAAAACCCTAAACCCCTAAACCCTTAAACACCTAAGCCCCTAAGCCCTAAATCCGAAAAGCCAAGATTCCAGAAACGATGCCGAGCATGGAGACCCTCCCGGATGCGGCGACTCCTGGTGATGTCCCTAATGTAGGAACCTGAAGGGGTCTATAAGGGTTACTACAAGGGCTCTATAAGGGTTGCAATAAGGGGTCTGTGAGGGTTGCTATAAGGGGTCTATAAGGGTTACTATAAGGGATCTATAGTGGTACTATAAGTTACTAGATGTAGGGATCTATAATGGTACTATAAGTTACTAGATGTGGGAACCTGATTAAGAAACCCTTTGCCTTTGCTAGGGCTCCTTGGATGAATCCGACTATTTTGGGGTTATAGGCCCGGGGTTTCTTAATCAGGTTCCTCTAGAAAGCTCTAAACCCGCCAGCTAAGCTGCACAGCTTTCTCAAAACAGTTAATAAAGGCCTTCGGGTCTAGGGACTGAATTTTAGGGTTTGGGACCTCGGGGTAACAACGAAAGCAACTGCATAGTATAGGGCCCTTAATAATTTTCAATAGGGTTTTGGGGTAGATTCTAGCATAATCATAATAAGGAACCCGCAAAAAATGGTGTTGGTAATTGTTTAGGCTCCCCCCCCATATTAGAGGGTTAATTGCTAGAAGTATCGGTAGCCTGGACCTGCCCTGAGCCTTGCATCCTGAGAACCCCAAGCTGGAACTCCGAAACCCAAACTCATCAAATCTTGGAAGTGACCGCCGGGAACTCCTGCTTTGGGTTTAGAGTTTAGGGGAGTAGGCAGGGGTTTAGGGATTAGGGTTTCGGGTTTAAGGCGTTTTTTCGGGGTATCGTGTGCGTGTAGCACAGGATGCGAGTGGTTGTTTTTGCACGCGGCCTTTTGCATGTGACGTGGGCTTCCCTGATGGCCTGAAGCCTGGCTTTTGGGTTTTGGAGGGCCCTAGGGCTTTCTACACCCTGTGGGCTTGGCTACCTCTAATTTGCAGGCTTGGGTTGGAGCTCTGAGAACTAGAGGCTTCAAGAGACAAGCTTAACATCAACGGACCCTATGCTACAAAGACAGTGTCGCACGTGCATACGCAGTATGTCTCAAAGCTGACTCGCGGTTCTAGGTTTCAGGGCGTCTGCAGAGTTTGGAGTTCAGGTCCAAGAAAACGTTGTGGGGGGTTCTCACGGCTGTAGAAAAAGTGACTAGGCCGTTGAGGTGCAGCGGAGAACATGTCACAAATGGCGACCCAACATCACGCAGGTGTGAGGGCTTTTAAGGTTTACGGTTTGGGTGTGACCCTACTGTGAGTGGAGCGGGCATGGCGTAGCGTGTGTGGGTCCGTGAGAATGAGGAGTGGTTTCTTTGGGAAAGACTGTGGAACCGAACAGCTCCTCGTCGTCTGGGAAGTCTGCCACATGTGGAAGGGGAACCACTTCCTCAGTCTCTGCAAGTATACAGGGCATTCAAAAGGAGGGTCAATAATTTTTGTGCCTACACCCTAAGCTGCAGCTGCGGCCTACTCAGACAAGTCGCGACCTGACAGCATCCGACAAAACCTGGACCCACCTCAAAGCCCCAACCCCCAAAACCTGTCGATTCCGAGAGTCCAGGGCGGGGACCCCAAACCATTAGGGTCTAATGTTGTTTAAGGTTTCGGGTTTTGGGTTTGGGGCCATGGTGTGCGAGCATGCTTGCGACGTCGACTCCCTAATCAACATAGAAGCCTCAACAGGTAGTAGGCCTTATCATGGTCACCCTCAAAGGCAGCGTAAACCCTAATACTCTTCTAGAAATCCGGAGTGTAACCTGTGTGAGCCCCAACGAACCCCAAGCCCTAAACGCCCGCGCACAACATAGACGCAGCGGCGGTGAAGAGGTGTGCAATGGGGTCCGGCCGGTGAAACTCCTCAGTTTCCGAGTTTCAGGTTCAAGCCGAAGGCTTCAGTCACAGCTTGGGTCAGGTTGAGGGTTTCTGTCGGGCCACCTTGGGATTCTAGTTAGATTGATGGTTTCAGGTTCAAGAGTTCAAGCCTTAGGTTCAAGGGCTTCTTTGCTCAAATCCTAAATCACTAACCCCTACACCTTAAACCCCTAAACCCTAAACCACTTAACCCTAGACCCGAGGCCCTAAATACCCTGGAGGGTCCGACATACGATGGCCCTGCACTCCAAAACACGACTCACCGCGAGCCAGACAGCGCTCAACCGTACATGTAGCAACCTACAGTAGAAGCCCAAAAGTTGGAAACCCCAGAGCCCCCATCCTTAAGAGTTATGTATAGGGAGTCCCAGCACTAGTTGGCATTAAGCCAGTTTCCAACTTTATGGGGTTTTCTGTAAACCCCGCAAGCTTAGGGTTTAGGGTTTATGGCTTAGGGTGTTCTTGTGTTAGTCAAAAAACTACAAGCTGCTGAGAGCCAATATACTAGGAGAACAGCCCTTCATATACCGACAAGCACACGCAAATCCGCGTACGCAAAATCCACTTTAATCCCACAACACCGCTCACAACCCAATACACCCAACATCCTACGATATTCCTACAAAGCTGAATGGCCGTCTCGTAGCCAAGTTACGATGAATCGAACATTTGCAGTTTGAGAAATCCTAATTTAAAGCCGCCCAAAGAATGCCTAAACCCTGACTGGCCTCAAAACAAAAAGCAAGAACACACGAGACACATAACAACAAAAAACACACAAGCCCACACCCAAAACCCTGCACCAAATCCGAAAACCCAAAGCAGAGAAATCCAAACCCACAACCCTTCAATCCTAAACCCTTCGCCTCAACCTTGCTGAGGACTCTGCAGGGCCCGAAAAGTCGGCATTCGCCGGCTCGCTCTCCTGAGGCGGGTAGTTAGACTGTTCTTATGTGTTGATAAAGCTCAAAGCTTCTTGACGCCTGAAGGTCGCCAAGTATCGGGGCGAAGGCTTTGGGACATTGACGAACTCCATCAGATAGTATGACCATTTAGGGCTTAGGTCTAAGGCTTGACGCCGTAGGGTTTAGGGTTTCATCCTGTGAAGTAGGTGCGAAGAACACACGGATATGCTGAGGAGGGGCGGGAACAGAGGTGCAAGAGTCTGGCTGCCAAGGCCTCGCCCCTACGGCTTGGACTTGGACTTTTCTCCGACTGGAAAACAATTCTGAATCTAGGTGAAAACGAAGCAGAAGTCTAGGAACGACAAGCCTAAACCACCCTGTCGCTGTCATACGTCCGAAAAATGTTGACACAGGAGATTCCCTTTCGGGGTGTTCTGCTTGAAGGCTTCTCGTGCCCGGGCTCTTGACTCAAGGTTTCGAAGTTCCGGTTCGGGGTTTCAGGTTGGGGGTGTATGGGAATTAGCGTCTCTGGGAGCGGAGATGAATGAGGCTCCGGCCTGGCGTATCAGATCGTCGATGTGGTAGAACTTGTCGTTGGCCATTCGCATCAGAACATCCTGGCTCCTTGACAAAAGGGGGTCAAGGCTTATAGACTCCGCAGTGAGCGGCCTACAGTGCCGCAAGTGATGGGGATCGCACTAGCTGCGCAGCTACGTGCTCAGGGAGAGACACAGCCTCTATCTGAAGCCCTACACCCTAAACCTCCAAACCCTAAGCCATGGACCCCTAAATCCTAAGCCCCGAATCAAAACCCTAAGCCGAAATCCCTAAACCTTAAGCCCCAAAATCTTAACCCCTGACCTAAACCCCTAAACCCTATAAGCCCTACAAGCCATAAACCCCTAAACATAGATTCCGACATCCGAGGAGGTCCTCGCCGAACTGCCATTCCCCTTAACACAATGAACCTGAAAAACACCAAACTTTCAGTAGGTTCCCCTTAGAAAGAACCCCTAACTTAATAGTCATCTACTAGTCGTAATTGCCGACCAAGGACGGCTGTAACTTGCAACAGACGCCCTAAGCCCGTAAACGGACCCCTTAAAGGAGCCCTGAAAAAGAACCTTTAAAGGAGCCCTAAAGACCTTAATAAAGCAAAAGCAGGTATTACTCAGATCTACCTGCAAGATGAACTGAGTTCGACTAGGGTTTGGGGTTTTAGGCTTTAAAGTTTAGGGCGCAGGGCTACATGTGTAGGGTTCTGTTCATGACCCTTAAAAGCCGTATGAACACCTCTAACGAATCTTCCGACAAGGCCAATGTAGAACACGTATTCGCAGGCCATAAAACCCTGATACACTCGTAGCAACACGCCACAAATCATAACCCTTGCAAATCCTTTGAAGCCTCCAAGCCCCTTCAAAGCCGCCATAGGTTTAATTTCCCAGGTATCTATGGGATTGGGAGGTTTGGGAAATCAACCTGGCTGGGCCAAACCCCCGCATATATCCTGGCTCATCACGAAAACCCATTGATTTGCAATGGAACAGTACGAAATGGAACCTAGATAGATGGCCTGACCCTGCGTGCATTCGAAAGCAAAATCCAAAAGCCATATTGCCACATGTTGTAGAAACCTGGCAGCAGGCATTTCAGGTGGCTTTAAAGACCCAAATTGGCCCAGCAAATGTATTGAGTTTTATTGTTCCTTCATCCCCAGAACCATGCCCAACAAAGCGACCCCAGCCAACTCGTTTCATTTTACCCTGGCGGCCTGGAATGGAACCCACGCGGCCTGACCTCCCTCTTGGCCCCCATTGCTGACTCATTTCGCCACCCCTGTCCATCCAAGACCACACTCTCTGGTTCTCCAGAAAAGCATATTTGATCGTTCTGGATAGTGTGCAAAGAAAATGAAACCCAAGGTGGCCTCACGTTTCCCTAGCCCTCTTGGAATTCATTTCTGGAACCCATCAAGCGAAAACCCTTTCCCACTTTCCGGCCTCCACCGCCCAAATACCAAAATAAAACCCTGGTGTTCTGCCTTTGGGGTCAGACATCTTGAATATGATTGCTCCTTCATCCTCAACACCCTCCTCAGCAATAAAGCGAACAGATCGGAAAACCAACCAATTCGTCTCAGTCTAGCCCAAGGGTCACCTGGAATTTATCCCAAGTGGCCTGAACCGCCCCTCAGGCCCCCTAGGATTCATGTCTGATTCATTTTGTCATGTTTTGTTTGTAATCTTATCATACAGAAATTTCAGAGTTTTTACAAGCACGGGCTCATCTGTTCAGTGGCGATGCCTAAGCAGGCGGTGCCCCCCTTCAGATTGATGAACGCCTGCCTAATGTATCCGCTGTTTGCTTTCATTCTCACAATTTTGCTTTTTTTAAAGTATTGTAGAGTGGTCAACATGGTCCATGGGTGTTCCAAGGTAGCATCGGTTCTCATAATCGGGTCAGACAGCAGCAGCCAAGATAGAATCCATGTGCCCCACCGCCCTTGAAGAACAGGTTGAGCATCATGCTCCCGCGTCCCGGACTGACCCAACATATGAAATGAATTCCATGGAACGAGGGCTTTCCTTCGGCTTCCTGTTGTCATAGGGGAATATGCCTGGAGAAACTTCCCCTTCTCGGAAGGTTCCCCAGTGGACCGGGTCGCATTCCAGGCAAAATCTTGTGGACGTAGGCATGGTAAGCCTTGTCCCCATGCAGGCCATCCAACACAGTGTTGCCTCCTTCAATGCCGAGGACACAAATGAAGGCAGCCTAGATTCATCCGAGACCCTAAGTCGCCAGAGCGGCTCCATCCTCACGGCGCCAGGCTTGGAACAGCTTCATGCCGTCCAGGCGTCCATTGCCGAAGCAATACCTTTGCCGGGCGTGGGATTTATGCATGCATCGCCGCAACGACTGCAAAGCCCCATGATTGAGGAATGTCTCCGAAGACGAGCTGGACGGCGTCATCGGACTGCCTGCAACCCTCCCTGAGAAGGACGGTACGGCCGCACGCGCTCGCTGAAATGGCTGCGCTCAGGCGGTTGAGAGCTAGCTGCCACAGGACAAATGGCCCCATGAATCTAGACAGCACTCCAAAAGAGCGCAATTTTAATCAATGCAGTGGCCAAGCATGTCCCAAATCATCGGCATCGGGTCCGCAACGTCATCGCAACCTGCAACGTCGCACGTAAGGAATGCTCGCAGGGACCGTAGACTGCTTAGTTGAGGTGTAGCAGAAAATGGCTTATGCTGGTGAGCTCTAATCTGCCCACACCATATCCCAAACAATCAGGAAGACCTGGATAAACCGCGCCCCCCAAAACGACAACGAATGATCCCTAAAACCCTGACTAAAGCCCTAAAGCCCTAAAACCTAAACCCCTAAATAACCCTCAAGCCTCTAAACAACCCTAAAGCCCCTACCCAAAAGCCCTAAACCTCACACCCTCGGAACCGCGAAGCTCCCAGGTCTGCTCCTGGCTTCGCGTCGCCGGGACAGTGGGGAGCACCTTAGCAAAGCCGGGCTCCTTTGAAGAGATCCATAAGTAAGGGTTCTATAAGGGATCTGTGGGCTCTCCTTTAAAGGGATCCATAAGTAAGGGCTCTATAAGGGATCTATGGGTTCTCCTTTAAGGGGATCCGTAACTGAGGGCTCTGGGGATCTATGGGTTCTCCTTTTAAGGAACCCATAAGTAAGGCTTCTATAAGGGATCTACGGTTTAAAGGGATCCATAAGTAAGGGCTCTATAAGGGATCTATGGGTTTTTGGCTTGAGTGGCGCGCGCGCGTAAAGGGATCCATACGTAAGGGTTCTATGAGGGACTTATGGGTTTTAGGGTTTAGGGTTTTAGGGTTGAGTGGCTCTTTTAAAGGGGATTATATTAAAAGGGCTCCTTGCAAGGGCTCGATAAGGGGACTATGGTGTTGAGGGGATCTATAGAGTTCCCTTACCGGGACCCACAAGGTTATAAGGTTATCATAGGGGTTTAGGTTTTGAGAGTTTGAGGTTGAGGGTCTTTTGTTTTAAGGGCCCTTTCTGCACTCTGCAAGTCTGTCTGCATTACCAGTTTTGCGGGTTGGGGTTTAGGGGCTTTGGGGCCCGAAATTTCAAGCACCAAACCGTGTACCCTGAAGGGCTTTAGGGCTTCTTGGGGTGTCTTTCGGGTTTAGGGTCTGGACATGAAGCTTAGATTGGCGGTTTAGGATTTATGGCATTAAAGCTTCAGGGCCTGGGCTTAACGGCTAGGGCTCAAGGGCCAGTCAAAGGCAACGCTACGTGCGTCTCCAAGTAAAAACTAGAGCTGAGGACTTAGGGTTGAAGGGGGCTCAGATCTATGGCATTCTACCAAGTACTAGGGCATCTTCGGGTTGCGATCTGGGTCTTGTGCTCTTGAGGCTTGTGGTGTTCAGGGTTCAGATCTTCAGGCTTCCGGCGCCCTGACAATTCGAATAGGGTTGCAGTCTCTTCTTATACTTTAGCTAAACTCAGGAACCCGAAGAACCAATCATTTGGTCATTTGGGTAAGCTTTACTGTACCTGAAACCACTAGAACATGGTTCGGGGTATAGTAAACTGAGAATGCAGCAGTTGGGAACATTACGGAATAGTGATTGAAGCTATTGAAGTTTCGAACTTGAATCCTCAAATCCAAACCAAGCAACCCCAACCAATCATGAGACTATTCTTTGGAAAATCGTTTCATCTAACCAGTAACAGGCCTTGACTCATGTAAGTAATAAACCGTGATCCGCTCTCGTCCGTACATACTGCTAATGCGGTGCACCCCAATACCCTGCTCCGAACAATCTGGCCCCCATATCCAAAAAGGCATCCGTAAAACATGCTGAAAGCAACCCACATCTCAGTATTTCGTACCTGTTTATTCTCAAAAGACAACCAAGCTCCACGCCCAGGATCGATTTTGGCCGCGGGGTGATTCGGAGACCTTGGAGTGACGATTGCGGTTTTGTTCGGCGGTTTGCACAAGGGTTTAAGGCATTGTGGTACGGTATATCTCGCTATACTTGTGTTTGAAAACCCTGGTGGGTAATATGCGAAGATATACTAAGTATTCTAGTACATCCCATTATCGTCATATTAGGCCACCTGGCGGGAAGCAGAGTACTCAAGCTCAAAGAGCAAAATGAGCAGTCGGGTGAATTGAATACAACAAGGTGTCGTAGGGTCTTGATAGCTTGCTAAGCTTTACCCATAGGCCCCAAAGTAGTTCCTTGTTGGGATTACCTTATAGGGTTCTATATATGAACCCCCAAAAGGAACTACTTTGGGGCCTTAGGGTAATGTGGCTTTATGCAGGGGTTCTACGGACTTCAAGCTGTCGCAGCCATTTTTGCTCCGTTCTGCTTTGCTCTTTGGGGGCTCGGGGCCCGCGCATGCATTGCATGGTGCGCAGGCCTGAGCCATGAAAGCCCACATCGAAAACCCATACAAGAATTGTTTAGGGTTTAAGGTTTTTAGGGTTTAGGGAGTTTAGGGTCTAGGCTCTTCAAGCCATAGTCTGAAGCTGGCAAGGCATGCGTCACTGTTCCTCGTGCTGGACGGGGGGCTTCTGCATCAAGTCCAACACTGGCCGCCTGCCAAGACCTCCATCAAAGGTGGCAATGGCGGATCGTCATCCTTGCTTCGCAAGCCTTCTCATGCAGGGTCCAAGAATCCCATGGATTGTGCGTGAAGACTGCCGCTCGCATTGGGTGCTCCGCCGAGTTCACACAAAGCACGGATAGCGATGTCCCGTGCAACAACGAGGTCCTGGGTAGCTCAGCCCGCCTTAAAAACTGAGAGCTGATGGACTACGTCAGTAAGCCTGAAGGCCTCAAGCCGGAAACTTGGACCCCTCAGAGCTGAGGGTGTAGGGCTTTCGAGCGTTGAGGCTTCGGGCTTTGAGGGTTCCGCTTGTAGGGCTTCACGATAATCTCGATTCCTCGCCCCGACAGCTCCGGGAGAGCTGACCCAGACGAAACTTGCACGAAGGGAGGTTCCGTTTAAAGACACCTTGGAGCCCTTAAAAAAACAACCCTGCAAGGAACCCTTCATGGACTACTAGAGCCGACATTCGCACGAATCAAACACTCAGCGAAGACTTTAGGGTTTAAAATTTCTAATCCCTACAGCGGAAACCCAGAACCCTCAACTCTCAAATTCTGCAGAGTCTGTAGGACCCACGGCCCGGGTGTACTTAAAGGATCATGGGACTTAGTAACTAGGGTTATGATTAGGGTAACTATACTTATAACCCCAATTAAGGTACATATAACCCTACTTACTAAGTCCCATGATCCTCCAAGTAGGGTTCTTACCCTACATGCAAAAGGTCACAGTTTGAGCCTGGGTATAGACGACCCACCGCCACATCCCCGAATCACGTCAATCTATCAGGATGTGCTTCCCCTGAAAATCTTCCGTCCAGCCCTCAAAATTTAGGGTCTACTACTTCTTTCCGGTTTTCCTGAACCCCTCTGGCATTTTGCATTGCAGTCTACAGCTTAAATGGCATTGCATAGTGAAGCCAAGGAAAATAACGGCTCCGTAGGGGGTCGAGAGTCTAGCTTCAGGGTTTTAGGGTTTAGAGGTTTAGGGATTTCGCTTTTCGTTGATTGCCTCTTGTCCTGTGAGTGCTTATGGTTTACAGTTTCTCTGTTCCGCTACCGCGGCCGAGGTGCGCATCGCAAGCTTTGGGGGTGCTGAGATACATACCTTGGCCGGCTTGAAAGCTCGCAAGGCGTTTAGGGCAACCGTGTCTCCAAACCCTCCAACATCATCCTAGTCCAAGCTGAGGACCCGATGCAAGCAATGCCGTAGTAATAGTCGTCGTCGTCGACGCCGTCGTCGTAGCAGTGGTAGTAGCAGTAACCGCAGCAGCAGACGCAGCACCAGCTAGTAGTAGTAGTAGTAGTAGTAGTAGTAGTAGTAGTAGTAGTAGTAGTAGTAGTAGTAGTAGTAGTAGTAGTAGTAGTAGTAGTAGTAGTAGTGGTAGTGGTGGTAGTGGTGGTAGTGGTGGTAGTGGTGGTAGTGGTGGTAGTGGTAGTCGTACGATGATGACAGTAAACTTATTATGCAAACACATGCACTACAGACACAAACTTCACCTAGGTGCTGGGACATCGCTTTCAAACTCCAGTCCGACATTCGAATCCACAGACCGTCTCTCCTCCGCCATAAGAGCAGGAGCTAGTGGATATCCAAGCGCATGAGCCCAAATCAGGCTTATAAAGCCCCGCACAACATAAAGGCCTTGTACCAAGGGTGTGCTGGTGAAGAGCAGGTATGCATATGCATTACTTTCTATTGCGTTATATTATAGCATACATTGTTTTTGATTACTATACTCTATGAGTAATCAGTTGTAAAGATTTAACTACATACCCTAACCCGAACGACTCGATCCCTGCTTGAGTCTGCGTTGCTGTGGCTCCGGAGTCGCGCGGAGGAAGTAAGGTTGCCTAGGAGCTGTCAGTGTCTTTGGGATTTTAGGGCTGCATTTGAACAAAAAGTTCAAAGCTTGTCGGAAATTCGATGCGATAGAGCGCCACCTGAAGCTACAGGTTCTGGTTTAGGAACTTCAGGGCTACAGGCTTATCGGGGTCTTATGAGGTAGAATCTCCGGAGTCGGGGCTTACAATCATTCAACGGCAAAAGTGGGGAGGATCACGGGCTGAACATAAGAGCCTCAAACATTAGGACAGGGTTTTGGGATACAGACATTGTAATGTAACTGTATTCAGGAGCCGTTTGGTTTAGTATTAGGCAATGATTGATCAGGCCACCATTAGGACGGCCGAGGTTTTCGGGTTGTCAGGTTGAGAGGTTTTATGAGCTTTGGAAACGTTCGAGCGACTCGACTCGCCCAGCCCAAAAAAGACATTAAGCTCGATGCAAGAAAGTACAGCTCCGAATTCGCGGTTGAAGGCTCTAGGCTCTAAACGCCTAGGCCTTATAAAGTTTCAGGGTGTAGCGAAATCCAAACTCTCGCGAGCTCGCCATCGCCCTGAAACAAGCCAAGTCAATGTCCTGCGATTTGCAGATCGGTCGAACTTCGGGCTTGCTTGAAGTTACCAAGCTGAGCAAACTCATACTTTGTTTTCATGAGGACCCAGAACCCAAAAAAACGGAAACACAGCTCTATTGTGCTCTAGCCCGAGTGTAAAGCCGATCGGAGTTCCCTAATCAAAGACCTGAAGCTGCACCCGAAAATCCACCACTGGCGTAGTCTCGAAATAGATTGCTAGCCACGAAAAGATGCAACCCAACACGCAAACCAACTTATAGGCACCTAGAAAATAATTTACACAAATTTACACGATGGCTCTCGTGCCCGAAAGAACCTTCGCCTTAATCAAGCTGTTGAGAACATGTCAAACGACTCTCCAGCCCTCCACACCTGGTAAGAAACTCGCGTAAAACATCCGTGCATGAGCACGGAAGGCTAAGCACTGTTAACAAATTCCTTGAGCGGCAATTCTCCACTGCATAAAAGTTGCACTTGCAGATGCCAGCCTCTGCAATAATACTGATGACAGGATACTTCAAGAAGCAGGGACCACCATCAACATTGCTTCTGCTTTCGCTAGCTATACCCCAAACCCTAAGCCCGAAAACCTGAACCCTGAACCCCAAAATCCTAAACCCTAACGCCCCAAAGACCTAAAGCCTAAAAGCCCATCGCTAAACCCTAAACACTACTAAGAACCCTTGCCAGAAACCCTAAATCCCCAAACTCTAAACCCTAAACACTACTAAGAACCCTTTGCCCAAAACCTTAAACCCTAAACACTAAACCCTGTTGACTATTGAGAATTCGGAGACCTTTCGTGGCATTCTGGGCCCCGGGCCCAGGCGAGCAGCCGAGTGGAAAAATGGCTGAGGGGATCCTCGGAACTCGAGATTCCCTCATCGAAGTTATGGGCTCCCTTAAGGGATCCTCTACATAAGCCTCTTCAAGGGCTCCTTTTTCAAGGATTCTTAAGGGCTCCTTTAAGGCCCTTGAAGGGTTCCTTTAAGGGCTCAATTCAGGGCTCCTTTAAGGTTTCCTCTACAAGGGTGCTGTCATAAAGGGGTCTCACGAAGCAGACAAGCAGACGAGGGTTCCCGAAAAGGTTCCGGAATGGTTTCGATTTTGGTTCCAGAAATAAACTGAAAGGGCCTGAAACTTAAGAAACAGCATGCGGATGTGCATGGGGTTTGATCAGGGCTTCGTTGTAAAGGGTTGTACAGAGGGGCCGGCAGAGTTAGAATGAGGACACTGTGACGGTCCTCCGAAAGGGTCTTATAGGGGTTTATTTACAGTTTGAGTTGCAATCATATTAATATGTAGTTAAGTGGCTCGTGGGTGATGAACCCCAGCCTGAAGTCCGTAAACCCTATGCCCAAAAGCTCAAACCCCAAACTGACCTTTGAGGCTTTGTGGCTTTCGACTCTAGGCTCCAATGCCCATCAAACCCTGAACCTCAGGGTTTAGGGTTTAGGGTCAAGAGGCTCCAGCCCTGAACCCGAAAGGCTTGACAACGAAGCCACCAAGCCCGGAAGTGATGCATATCTTAAGCATCCACGAACTTCATTTAACAAAAACACAGAAGAGTTCTATCAACACCACACTGTGCACAAGCCCCATGAAGGAAAAACCCTATCAATCTGTCTGGAACCCCTTAGCCCTCAATCCTAAGCCCTAAGCCCTACAAGAATCCTGTATCGAAACCTAAAAGCTCTCACTAAAGCAACCTGTAGATGGCCCAGTGGCGCTCTGCTGGCGGTGTCGGCGGCGTAGGAAAGCTCCGGCCACCCAGAAACAGAGGGCTCCTGGGAAGGAGCGCAGCTTCGCAGGATGCTATAGGTGTTGCATGTTGCGTTGCTTAGTAGGAATTGGGGTTCGGGGTTTCGCGCGGCTAGGCCTTGAGGTCGAGAACAGCATGGAAGGGTTTCGGGTTCGCTTGGTTACGAATGAGGGATGCTGCTCGAGGGGCCGTGCGTACGTTGAAATAAGATTGGAGGCTCTAGGGCTTCAGCCAGCGGCATTTACAGAAGTTTGGATAAAGCCTACAATAGGGTTGAGGGCCGATTCAAGGGAGTGTATGTATGTTTATGCATGGCTGATCTGCATCATCTCTGGGCTTCTCTGCCATCATGAGTACGAGTACTGAGAGTACCCAGAGGCCCCATAGTAGCTCCTTTTTGGGATTACCTTCTAGGGTTCTATGTATGAACCCCAAAAGGAACTACTTTGGGGCCTCTGGGTACTGCCGCAGTCGCAAAAAAGCAAGATTCCCCGGGCATAGGTGACCTCAAACCCTTCCAAAGCCACAAGGCGGCATGGCTTGGAGTTTAAGGGTTCAGGGTTTGTAGGCTCTAAAGCCTGCATGTGACTTGAAGGAGTTCCGAGCCCCAAACACCCTAATGCAGCAACTAGGAACGTCCGGCTTCGCAAATCCGACAACAGTTCCCATGCAATAAGAAAACCACCACTGATGGGACCGTGACCAGGAGCCCCAAGGACCACAGCTTGGCTGGAATGGTTTGGGGTTTAGGGTGTTTTGCAGGTGTGGCTAGAGTCCGTAGACGCGCTCCTGAATTCACAAAGCATGACTCACAGAGAACGGGGTTTAGGGTTTAGGTCTTAGGGTGAATATTCACGGAACAGACAGATGGATGGATGCGAACTGAGAGCGTGGCGCTTTCAGCGACAGCTTGCCTCGAATCCATGTTTTGAAGATGATTGATCTCAGGTGTTCCGGAGTGTTTCAACTAGCTGGGGCTTCGAGGATTTGTCAAAGGTTCGAAGCTTGAGAGTAATATGGAGTTTAGCACCTCAGGATCTTACGATTATCCCAGGGCTTCAAACGCTGAAGCGCCTCAGGCTTTTAGGGCTTCCCTAAGCCGCAAACCCTAATCCCTGAACTCTAAACCCTAATCCCTGAGCTCTAAACTCTAATCCCTATGCATCAACCACTAATCCCTAAACCCAAATCCCTGATGATCATTTTGGTCGATCAGCGGTGCCGCTTCTTCCACAAGCATCTCTGTCAGTCCAATTTTACGACTTCGGGTTTCGTTGTTTTGGGGAGTTTCTCTTGGAACGCTTCTTGCCGACCGTCGCAGCAGCAGGAATCCCTGTTACATCGGGAAAGTGCTCTTGCGGCACAGATCCCATTCGCTTACTCGTCTTAACCGCGTCTTCCATGCCCCTCCGACTTTCACCGAGACCCTCCCTCCTCGATGTCGGGGGCACCGAAGTTCGAAGGCCGGTTTCGGATGTAGGGCTCCGCCTTTCGAGCTTGGGCTTCAGGGTTCTGCCTTCTTCATGTCGGAACATCCTTAGCCCGAAAGCCATCTACCTTACCTTTGGTTAGTAGGAAATGGAAGAATGGTAGTAATAGCAGGTATAATTGTACCCCATTCCTCCATTCCCTCCTAATCCAAGGTAAGCTACAAGGAGATCGGTGGACGGGGCCTGGCAGCTCCGTCAGGTTTTGGGTCGAGTCTAGGAATTTAGGGTTGGGGAGTTTTGAGGGCTTCTTAACAGGAAGCTCAAGCCCACTCTGAGCCCCCTGGGCCCCTATAGGCCCCGATTCCGAAGACTGTAGCCGCAAAGACCGTTTGTAAACCCTGGGACTTTAGGGAACCAGGGGCGGCCCCGCAACCGAGGCTTCCGCGAGCACGCTCCTTTCGCTGTATTTTCTCCTGCAGTCGGGGCAGGACGGGATAGGTTGAATACCTGCTCTGGTGCGAACAACAACAACGATGATGACGGCCACGACGACGACGATCAATACCACTGCCACTACCACCGGCACTGCCCCGGCCCCTGCCACTCCCTCTCTCAGTGCGACTCCAACTACGACTATGACACCTTCTACGACTCCTGCTGCTACTACTACTACTGCTACTACTGTACTACTACTACAACTACTACTGGTACTCGTAACTGACTCCCCTCGTTATAACGACTTACGCCGACAACCGTACAGCTCACCAAGCTCTGAAAGCCCCGATGAGCTTCATAAGCTCTCATAGACCTCAAGAGAAGCCCCGGAATCTTCCGAAAGGGCCGGTCCTCCACCTCCAGCCATACCGAGCCGCGCTGGACCTGTGGCGCTTCACGACCTCACGGCTCAAGGCTTCAGTCAGACAGGGTTTGTGAGGGTCTAGGGTTTATAAGGGTGTAGGGTTTAGGGATGTTTAGGGTTTAGGGCCGGGGTCTGAAGCGCTCAATTTAAGGTTTGCGGGTTGAGGTGATTGGGGGGATCTGGTGGCAGGGTTGGGGAATTTAGAATCATTGATGTAGGTGTTTCGGGAATTTGGGTGTCCTTTACACAAGTGGCTAGCTACGCTTTGTCCAGGCAGGGAATGATAAGTAATATGGGGGGGAAATTCCGAAATGCTTCTGCTGTCCAAGGCAGGAAACACCCAAACCCAGCGACACGTTCACGTTCACCAGCATACTGCCCACCGCCTAGTCGGAACTCCTATGTGGCCACGGCATGAAAGAGTACAAAGCCGCCTTCTAATTGCACGTTCAGGTCCTAGAAATCCCTTAATATACAAAGCCGCATGCCATGATAAGACAAGAAAACGGTAAACGCATTCTATTGCCACTGGTGTCTGGCGTGAGGCCCGAACTTCTCAAAATACTCAAGCTTCCGCAGCAAGCCCTCCCGTAGAAGCAGACACTTCTTACTGTTTTGATGTCTTGCTCGTGAGCCCAAGTCCATGAAGGGAACGGGTCGAAATGTGTCTTGACAGTGTTAATCGTATCAGGCATCATCAAGAGTATTAACAAGCACTAGCTATTCAAGCCCTGAAACATAATTGCTCTCAAGCCCTCCGCCAGTATGATAGCCTCCGATAGATGGAGGGAGCAGGAACGGTCGAGGGTTCAGGGTGGCCACAGGCGAGCTCTGATTCTGTGCGTATGTATATATGGATACATTCTTGCTTTCAGCCTCTGTACTTGCAAGGCTGCATAGTACAGCATAGTACAGTATAGTATAGCACAGCAAAGTACAGTAAATTTATAATAAGGAACCCAAGACATATGACTTACCGAGCTTAGATCTTCCAGCTGAAGTTCAAGCCCGTGCGACCTATGCCATGCATTGCCATGCATGCCTCGATCAGAGGGCGGACAACACTTTGACCGCCGATTCAACACATATATACTAGTATCATACTTTCATCAAGGAGAGGGGTTGCAGCGGGAAGATACCTGCAGCTAGTAAAACCCCTACAGGGAAGACGGCGCTCTTGTCAGCACCGAGCACGCTGCCGACGCGTGAGTCGCCGATGTTGACTAAACCGCAAGACCTGGAAGTTTGAAGGTTGGGTGCCGACGAGTCCTAGTAGAACGTCTTGACTACGCAGGTCTACACGATGGCAAAGCCCTCCTTTTTCAACTGTCGGCTTTTGGCTGCTAAAGGGCTTTTCTTGCTGTGCTCTCTCGCTCTCTCTCGCTCTCTCTCGCTCTCTCTCGCTCTCTCTCGCTCTCTCTCGCTCTCTGTCGCTCTCTCTCGCTCTCTCTCGCTCTCTCTCTCTCTCTCTCTCTCTCTCTCTCTCTCTCTCTCTCTCTCTCTCTCTCTCTCTCTCTCTCTCTCTTTCTCTCGCTCTCTCTCTCTCTCTCTCTCTCTCTCTCTCTCTCTCTCTCTCTCTCTCTTTGCAGTTACACCCTCTATTTCCCATTGTGATTGTCAATATCGATATAGTGCCGTACATATCCTGCGCAGATACCACCCGATTCTCCATCTGATACGTGCGACTGATCAGTGACATCATGTGTCTTAGAAGCATGCTCAAACGATAAACATTCAACTGCTTTCGAATGCGCAGAACCGCAAAGGGCAATATAGGGATATATAAAGCATTTTGCAAGCTTAGAATTTCACGCTGGCTGTTGCACAGTTGATGATAGACGGTCCTTCATGTAGCGAGCGTCTGCAAGTTTTGAAACCAAAGATGACACACTATGCTAGATCTTCCGGGGAGGGCTGCTCCAAATGATGCGAAAACGATGGCACTGATACTATCCATTGTTGAGATATGCTTTGGTTGGGTTTGCTCGAAAGGCATATATATATATATATATATATAGCGACAGCCCAAATATCATGTCTCCGTGAATCTAGGGAGCACCCACCATTACAAACCCTGCTTGACGCATGTAGAACTTCCGATTGAGGGTCCAATTCGGATGCCTTGTCACAAACTGCACCGAAAGGCCTTGGTAGAGGCTAAGATGTCGAGAACAGGATTTAAAGGTTTTGCTGCCTCTCCAGCGAACAATGCTGGAAACTGCAATACCCAATCATTTAGAAACTCGACAGCCCTCCCTCAGAAAAGAAAAGCAAAAACAAATCAAAACATAGCACCATACAGAAGCTTTGACCACGCGCTTTAGCGCCTCAAGGTTTTCTGGGTTCGAGGTTCTTTTTGAAGCACGTGGCATGCTACCAGGCAGCGCATTCAGGAAGGCCGAGTAAGGTGAAGGGCCCCGGAAACCCCAAACCCGAGACCTATATAGCCTTAACCCTCAGAACCGACAAGGCCGACGGCTTCAAACCGAAGCTCTACTCATGACTTGAGGGCTTAGGGTTTAAGGTTACGGGTTAAGGATTTAAGATTCAGGTTTTAGGGACCCAGTGTTTAGGGTTCGAGGCTCAGAGCTTTGGGTTCAGGACGGTTTAGGGTTTGTAGACCTTACTTAGACACAGGGTTTAGGGTTTAGGGTTGAGGGGTTGGGCCAAGCCAGACGAGCAGCGGCAGCATCACATTGGCATCCTCAGTTAGGGAGGCACCGAGAATGGTGGCTTCAGACAAGAAAAGGTACCCCAGCAAGTTCAGGGCCCTTCCAGTGAGGACCCTGTTATTTGGTGTTCTATACTTAAAGGATCATGGGACTTAGTAACTAGGGTCATAATTAGGGTAACTATACTTATAACCCCAATTAAGGTACTTATAGCCTTACTTTCTAAGTCCCATGATCCTCCAAGTAAGGTCTCCTATGTTCAGTCCCGGAGCTGAAACTAAACGTGGCAGCCTCAAACTCCTCTATATGGGACTTTCCGAAAAGAAGGGGTACCTTATTCTGGGGTCCTTAGAATAAGGATCCTAACTCGGAATTTTTTAAGGGTCCCCGAGTTTCGGAAACTCCCATATCTCGCTGCAGCTCAATGCTGGCTTGAGGATTTTCGTCAACAGCTTTCGGTTCAGAGTGAACGTTCCGGATTTCGGGTCTACCACTGGGTGTCGCTGCACTTGCAAGCACACCAACTCCTCGAAAGCACTCATCTCTAGCCTGCCCATGTATCCGCATTACGCGACCTGTCCTCAACAGTACTCTACTACTACTACTACTACTACTACTACTACTACTACTACTACTACTACTACTACTGCTACTACTACTACTGCTACTACTGCTACTACTGCTACTACTGCTACTACTGCCTACTACTGCTACTCCTACTACTACTACTACTACTACTACTACTACTACTACTACTACTACTACTACTACTACTACTACTACTACTACTACTACTACTACTACTACTACTACTACTACTACTACTACTACTACTACTACTACTACTACTACTACTACTACTACTACTATACTACTACTACTACTACTACTACTACTACTACTACTACTACTACTACTACTACTACTACTACTACTACTACTACTACTACTACTACTACTACTACTACTACTACTACACTACTACACTACTACACTACTACACTACTACACTACTACACTACTACACTACTACACTACTACACTACTACTACACTACCACTACCGGATCTCACAGGGTACCCTTGGCAAGCCTAAACCTTACCTTACAGGTGGAATCCCCAGTGCCAGCGCCAAGCGGGTGATGCCTGGCTGTCTTGGGGAAGGCTACCGTGATCATCTCCGCTGCCGAGTTTTGGGTCTGAGGTGGTATGTGATACTATGTTTCAAGTATGCAGGGGGAAGAAGAATAGCGTTAGACTAAAGCTCAGGCTCCTAGATGTTTGCTACATCTTGCAGTGCTTTGGGCCTAGAGCCTTGGGGTCTGAAGCTGGCCTGTAGACCCATACAGTAAGCCCCTGAGTCTCCCCTATGCGCCCTTGAAGTAATCCCCATTTTCATAAACCCTCTGCCTCTGCAGGTTTAGGGTTTAGGGGTTTAGGGTTCAGGGGGTGGCTTCGGCCGGGTGTCCAATGTTGGATTCTCCAGCGCGATGCGCCTGCTGGCAGTAAAGCTCGAGTTCGTCGAAGTGGACTCCTGTCGCGGTTTGAAGGCCATGGACTTGGGTTCCCTCCTTTGTGTTTCCTGAAGGTCGTCATGATGCATCTCGCAGGGAGTTTAGGGTTTAGGGTTGTATGAGGCTGGAGTGTGCGGTGTCTTGGTTACAAGAACAAAAAGATCTACTATAGCAGTATAGCAATAAGTATGCCAGCCTAGAAACCCAGGCGGTGACAGAGCACCTCCACAACGATGACAAGAACGACGATCAAGTCTGATCCACGACCGCCAGGACCACCACGACGACCGCTGCAGACCACCACATGGCCACGGATAAAACACTTCCCAGTGAGTTGAGTATTTAGGGTTTTGTCGGGATTTCCACATGTCCGCCCCCGCCCCCCCCCGAACCCCCCTGCTGCAATTGATCCCAATGTCTCTTCCGTTGCAACGCAAGCCATCTCCCCTCCCTCATGTACTGGGCTGGTTGCGAGAGAAGGCAGCATTTAAGGATGTTAGACCCTCTGCGTGTAGCACTATCAACGAGTTACCGTGGTAAGACATACAGTGTTGTGGCTTGTTGCAAGCTGAATGAAAAGACTAAGCGCCGACACTTCATGAAACTCCCTCCGCAACCCTCAACAGCCCCCTGTTCAAACCTCGGCACCCTCATATGGCCCGGATGATGCGTCGCGCCTTCTGCAGGATTCCTGCACTTTTCGTCCACAGAAACAAAGCCTCGAACCCTCAACCCCAACGACACAACACAATCTGAACCCAGAAAGCCCTGAGTCAGAAGCCAAAAGTGAACCGAAGCCCAAAACCTGACTAAGCAGACAAGTCCACTGGCGCGGCTCCTTCGATTCTCGTCGCTTATTCCATGCGACCTCGTGCTGTTTGAGGGTTGAGAGCATTTGAGTTTCCGGTGGTTTACAGGATTTAAGAGTTTTAGGACTCAGGGCTCAAGCCTGCTGGCTTGGGATTTTCAGCCTGGACTTCGATCTCTCGGAACTTTGGAATCGCGAGGGTTCGGGATCCAGGATGATGGCTTTGAGTCACAGCTTTGGGTTTGGGGTTTAAGGTCTCGAAGTTGAGAACGTTAAGTTCAGACTCAGTGTGTCCGGCCTGGGCTTAGAACTGCAGTGCTTCGGAAATATTTTTGGGAACTCGGGATAAAGTTGGTAACCTTTCCGACCTCTATATTCGAGTCCTACTCTCAAGCTTAACAGGATCCCCCATCCTGGATATCCTAAACCTTCTTTGATACCGTTCCTTTTTCAACCCGCAATGAGGAAAATGTTGGGGGGCCTTAGACTATAATCGGGTTTGCAGGTCCGTTAGAGATCGGATTTCAAGCTGTTCCCGACATCCTTCCAGTTCTTTCCATGCTTCGGGTTAGGGCAACTGAATGCAGGAGGGTCCTCTTATTGCGTGGCGCCTCCTGAACCGTGACGGACATGCGGAGCCTAATAGTCAGCAACCCCCTTACCCTCCCTGAAATCAAAGGGGAAAAGGAGGGACCCTTAATGGGGACCTCTACCCTATAATGGGCTATATAATGGATATATGATAGCTATATTAAGGGTATATACCTAGGGGTCCTTATTAAGGGTCCCTCCTCTTACGCTCCCTGAAAGTGTGGATCCGACTGGAGTTACGAGCAGCTGGTTGATTGACATTTTGCTTAAGTTATAGTAGCTCGAGTCAAGTTCGTTGACAAGCACCGGCTATCAAACACAGTGGTCTTGAGCCTTGTAATAATAGCCGAAACAGGACTGTAGAAGCCGTAAACGCCTAAAGTCTAAAAACCTACAGCCCTAAAGCCGTTGATCCCTGAAGCCTTGAAGGCCAAACCCTAGAAAACCCTGAACCTTCAACCCTAGAACCCCAAACCCTCACAAGACAGATCCCACATCATCTGACAAAACCCCAGTATCTAAGAGCCCTCGGTCTGAAAATGGTGACGGTTTCGAGTTTTTGTATCAGGGTTTGGCGCCTTAGTGTTTTTTTCAGGTGTTGGGGTTTCGGGGCTCGAGATTTGGGGCCGTGGCTTCGGGGTGTTGGGGTTTAGGGCCCTGGGTGTTTAGGCCTGGGGCTTGGCGGTTCAGGGTCTAATGCAGCTCGAATTTCTACTAGTAGCATCCCCTTGCTATCCATATGTACTATAGTATACCGTCCCCCGCAACAACAAAAAAAGCACATTCTAAGTAATCAGACCTTTATAATGGACCGCGATGGTCATATTTTCAAGTGTCAAAGTCTAAGTCGCAGACCAGATTTTCCTCCACACTCGCTGAGCTTTCAATGCTGAGCGTCCTGGCAGACTCTGGCCATTGCGTCAACACTTACAGTTTCTGGTGCGGGGTCCAAGTTTAAATATAGTGCATAAGCAAACAGAACCTGATACAGTGGATCATCAATGTCAAGACAAGATATAGCCATACGGTACAATTAGGGGTCAAATGCTGCAATGCGACATAAGAAAGCATAGCACAACAACACATAGTCCGGGGTGATAGAACATGCCGCGCACTGCAAGCCCTAAGGAACCACACTCGGTCGAATGAACAAGCCTAAAGCCAAAAGCCGCTGGATGCTGAGAATTGGATTTTGAGCTATTCCCGACAGAAACTTGTGGAATGCACAGATACGACGATTGAGATCCCACGATGGGCCCTCGTTTTGTGACCGGTTGCTCAAGGGAGCCCGAAATCTTGAACCCTAAACCCTCAAGACAAAGAAATCCGTGCAAGATCCACGGTGTTTTTGCATTTTACAGGTGAGGTTGGGGCCTTTCAACGAGTGGTCGGGTTCAAGACGGAACTCGCGCACTCAACCGTGCACCAGATAGCTTCAGTATCCAACTCAAGCAACAAGCCCAATCCTTCAATACCATAAATCCTACAAGCCCAAAACCCCTTAACATGCCGAAAGCCTGTCCCAACTGCACCTCACACCGGAGCACAGCTTTACCGTGCGGCACTTTCCAAAGAAGGGATGCAAACGCCTCAGTGAAGGCGAGCAAGATCCCGTACTGGAGGTTTGGCGCTTGTGGCTTGGGAGCTCACGTTGAGGCAACTGATTTTGGTGCGCAGTGGCAGGTTATAAAGTTTTGGGCCCCTGCGTGTCTATGTGGGGAGGGGCTCAAAGGCGCTCATACCAGCCCTGGAACTTGGAAGTTTGAAACGGGTGGGGTTATGTTACACCGTAACAATATCTGGACTTTCAGACGAGGATTCCGCGACTCATGGTTCAGCTTAGACACGGACGCAGTGCCTCAAGGAATACGTGTGCCGTAGTTTACGGGATTTTGAGACTTGGGTCTTTAGGATTGCGTATAGAGGTGTGGACAAGTGGTTAGAATACGCCCCATGAGTTCCCCACATAACGATCACTACTACTACTACTACTACTACTACTACTACTACTACTACTACTACTACTACTACTACTACTACTACTACTACTACTACTTCTACTACTACTACTACTACTACTACTACTACTACTACTACTACTACTACTACTGCTACTACTACTAGTACTACTAGTACTAGTACTAGTACTAGTACTACTACTACTACTACTACCACTACTACTACTACTACTACTACTACTACTACTACTACTACTACTACTACTACTACTACTACTACTACTACTACTACTACTACTACTACTACTACTACTACTACTACTACTACTACTACTACTACTACTACTACTACTACTACTACTACTACTACTACTACTACACTACTACTACTACTACTTACTACTACTACTACCTACTACTACTACTACTACGACTACTACTACTACGACTACGACTACGACTACGACTACGACTACGACTACGACTACGACTACTACGACTACGACTACTACGACTACGACTACGACTACGACTACGACTACTACGACTACGACTACGACGACTACTACTACTACTACTACTACTACTACTGCTACTGCTACTACTACTACTACTACTACTACTACTACTACTACTACTGCTACTACATTGTTATTCAGGCCCCTCACGGACATTTGGGATAGATGGTTGAGCAATAGGGATCTATAGTCAATAGTACGGTTTCCTTCTTATGGTAACTTAAAGTAAATCCGTTATTGAAGTAGGAAAATCTTTTCAAAGGGCAGGCATGGAGGTTTAGAGCCACAGTACGTGCATGCTGCATGCTTTTCGGTCGTTAATAGGACAGCTTTCGGCTACCAATAATGAACGGTAACAGCTGGGTTCTAGGTAAGCTACAGATTCAAAACCTCAACTCCAAAAGCGAACGCTGCTGTCCTCACAACCCCAACCTGGATCTTTGCCCGTGAGAGAATCCGGGGGTCTGGCAACTCCATTGCTGTTGGCCGGTCGCACGGGTCCACTAACAAGCACTGCCTCGAGGTTTGGGGACTATTGGGGCTTGAGGGCTTAGGGATTGGTATAGAGGTCTGAAGAGATTTGCTGCAGTAGTCCTGAAGCATGGGGGAAATTTTTTGCCGTGCTCCTCGAATCCCGCCAGTGCTTGGTGAAGCATCTTACTGCTCCTGATTCCCGCCACGAGTGGTACTTGTGCGGAGCATTCTGAGTACTTCGGAGAAGCAGTGTGCCGAGACGTCCTGGTGTTCTTTTCCCCCCAAGCGTCAATCAATACCGGACATTGCCGTGCGGGGGTCGCAAAACATGTGCCCAAATAATCGACTCAGACTCAAAAACTAAAGTCTAAACCCTGCTGATCGTCTCAATTTAGCACACTGGCCATGAAACCCTGAATGAAAATGACACCCTAAGCCCTAACCCCTCTATAAGCCTCAACCCTAAACCCCCAACCCAAAACCCTAAACCCCCTAAGCCCTATAATCCCTCTAAGCCTCACCCCAACACCCCAGGCCCAAAACCCTTCTCCGAGCCTGATAAGGTTGCCTGCCAGGGGCGACATGATGCTCCAGTCAACCTGGGGCAGCTTGCCTGCGGCCGACTTCAAGCTTGCTTTAAGGTTTAATTAGCTTGTTTTAAGGTTTAATTAGCTTGCTTTAAGGTTTAATTAGTTTGTTTTAAGGTTTAATTAGTTTGTTTTAAGGTCTAATTCGTTTGTTTTTGGGTGGCTGTCAAAGTTATGGTCCCTTTTTGGGCGCTTAGTATAGTACGGCACCTAATATCTAGGGTACCCATTAGAAGGGACCTTAATTTTGGCAACCACCCTTTTGACGGGGGGGAAGGGGGGGATGCCTCTTTTCCATCTTGGGGTTCAGGTTTGGGTTTGAGGCTTTCGGGTTTATTGTGGGTTCGTTGTTCGTTCATATTTTTATTTCGATTCCTTGAATATAATAGTGTCTGAGAACAAAAAAAGCTCTGTGCGCTTTAGGGAGCGGTTGGGCTTCAGGGTCAGGCTCAGATTCAGCAGGGGCCTTCGGCCAGAGTGGCTGTGGGGCAGGGCTCCGGAGGTATGTTCCCTAGCTCAGGGGTCACAAGGCTCTGGTACAGCATTCCCATAGGCTAAGGACTCCAAATTACTAAGTCCCCTCGGGGCTCATGTCTGTAATGCCTGGAACTTCTTGACAAGTCCTGAGGTAGTAGCAATATAGCTTTCTAGGCTTCCTACGTATAGCATACCCAAAGCCCTCGAGATTCCACAGCCCAAGTCCTACACACAGAGACCTGCCTGGCAATGCGGCCTGAATCCCACACTTTGAGGATGGACCAAAGTTTACTGCTAAATCGCCTATGCAGAGTGCATTGGGGCAGGACTGTGACAGGGGTGTAGAAAGGCGCAGCAAATTCTCAACGCTCATGTCCGGGCGCTTCCCTAGCTTTGCGTCTTTTCTGGGGTCCTGATTGCATGAGTGTCGTAGTGGTTGGTCAACTCTGAGCCAGTAATATAGGGGCCTTACTAATTAGAATAGGCTTTTGGGGCCCATTGTAGTATAATTATAATGAGGAGCCCCCAAAACAGTACAGGTCATTATTGAGGCCCCTTTACCACCAGCCACCAGATCGGCTCGGGATTCTCAAGCGCCCGTGTCTCTCTTCCCTCCCGGTCGACCCAGGACAGAGCCTTGTAATTGAATGGGTTATTCGGATTACTATTGGGGATTATATAGGAACTACCCTAAACCCTAAACCGCTACTATAGGGATCCATTCCCCCATTCCCTACTAAGATTCAGGGAGATTAAGAAAGCCGTTGTCAGCCGGGATCCTCGTCTATGTTGAATTTGGGGTTAAGCTGTGGAATCAGCGACCACCATAAAGCTGAGGGTCAAACCCAAACTAAAACCCGAAACTTGAAGCCTCGAACATATCGAAGCCTCCGACAAGACCTGTTTTCGGGCTTTGAAGCTTTTTCAATTCTAGGGATGGGTGTAAATCCCGGCCCTAAACCCCTGAAGTTCTTGCTAGGCTGGTGGAGGGCAGGCGGCTATCTATCCCGCAACAACCCCGACTGATTCCCGGCGGACTTAAGACTTCACGAAGGAGCAGAGTCAGCATGCATGCTCCTCTTGCAATGCTTCGAGCTACCGCTCCCCCACCCTTCTCGGCCTGCCAGCAAGGTGTTGGCAACCTGCAAAGAGTAACCAACATCACTAACTTTTCCAGCCGCTACATGCCAGCACACGGGTTATAGTTTAAAAGCCGGCAGGGACCCCCTTGCGGCTACGAATACTGGAATCCGGGAAGGGATGTTGGCATGTAGCATCGCCTTTCTGTAGTTCGGGCCTCGGCCTTATGATGAGAGTGTACATCATTGGAAACGACAGCTAGCAGGCAAAACCAACGGTTGAGGCGTCAGACTCTCATAAACCTATATATCGCGAACGAACCCCGTACCCAACATCTAAACTCCGTACCAGAACCAAGACATCGTGGCACTTCTCAAACCCTGAAACCCTGCATCCGACAGGCTACCACACCATATCCATTCCCACAGTGCAGCCATGTGCCAACCATGATAACATCCAGATAAGACCATATTTCCAGTCCCGAGCCCTGCAGAGGACAAGGACTGGGTCAAGCTGTGAGTCCTTCGCATGCAAACATGTGCGAAGCAGAGACTTTCTCAGTAAACCTTTACTTAACCACCTCGATGTGTCGAAAACCCAAGCCGCAGCGCATTTACACCCAATTTTCATCTGTTTCGGTGCCTGAACGTTTTTCACTTCCCATGGTTCTAAAACCTGAAAGTGCTGCGCCTACCATGCAAACCTGCTGTACCTACTACTTCATCCTTTGAACGGCGCGTGAACAGCACACTGCAGCGCTGTCAAGGAATTTAACTTAAGTTACCATAACAAGGACACCATACTATTTACTATAGATCCCTGTTATGGTAACTTACTTATTTCACTTAGCTGACTTCTGATCCCCTCCTAAAAGCTAAACTTTAAGCCTCCTTATTTTAGTTCATATAGAAACCCAAAGAGTTAAAGTCTATAAAGAGCCAACCAGGAGAACGCTGCCAAGTTCAGAACCTTATGAATCCCCTATGGATCCCTTTGAAGGATCCCTATACATCCCCCTAAACCCGTGCCTTCTGATCGCCGATGTTGAAGGGCACGTGCTTCGCTAGCATAAAATACAGACAAAGCCTCGGCGTTGGGACGAGGCTGTAGGGGGACTTAATACTTAGAATCAGAATAATGGTTCAGGGTTTAGGGAGTAATGTAGGGGCCTTGAAAATTAGACTAGGGTTTCTTTAAAGGGGTCTATAGGTAAGGGCCACTATAAAGGATCTATAAGGGTACTACTACTGTAGGCGTCGTCATAAAGTTGAACGGGGTTTTTTGGGTGACTACTAGACTAAGAGTTGTAATTAGTAAGGAAGCCTAAGGAATAATATGGATGTAGTTATTGAGACGTTTATGCTCACTTGCCAGTGGAAGCAACAGGTCTTGAAATTAGGGTCTGGAGGTTTGAGACCGGTTTTGACGTTAACTAAAAAGTGCAAATGCTTGCGGTGATGGAATTTGGGGGGCAAACCCTGAACCACTGCAGGAATCAATGCGAAGGGTGTCGTGGCTGCATCTGTATCTTTCTCCTGCTGCTCAGCGCTTCTGACCCACCAGTCACGAAACCCTAAACCCTAAACCTTTGCCCTAAGCCCCTTAGCCCTAATCCCCAGGCCTTGACCCTAACCCTGCAACCCCCCCAAGCCACTCTAAGCCAAGCCCAACCAGATTGAGCCAGCCAAGCCTGGACTTGGAGAATTGAGGCTCCCAGCCCGCACGCCCAAATGTCGACGCGCTCATTCCACAACCGGCCGAATCTGTCGGAGTTGAGGGGTCTTAGGGTTCAGCGTCGAGGGTTGTTAGGGCTTGGGGCTCAGGGGTGTTAAAGTAGAAGCCAGAAAGTTGGAATATGAAATATGATTATCCTAAACCCTTTATGGTAAATTATAAGGTATCCTACCCTGAAACCATATTCCAACTTTCTGGAGTTCCCTCCTTCTTCTAATCGTTACTTTAGGGGTTTTATGGCGTACTTCCCTTTTTCGCCGGCTTCAGGTTGAAGCGGAATCGTAAGGATCTTCGTCTCCCACTTCAAGGTTTGCAGGGTTCAGGGTCCCTTGAGGAGTACCCAGGGTTCCTTCAAGGGATCTATAGAGTTCAGGTCAGGGTCCTTGAAGGACTACCCGATAAGCTGTAGGCTGGAGAAGGCGGCAGACTTCAAGGGCAAAGCAAAGTCAATCTGGGTAGTTGTCAAAATTACGGTCCCTTTTTGGGTCCTTATTACAATACGGCACCTAATATTTAGGGTACCCAAAAGGGACCCTAATTTTGACAACCACCCATCTCCAACTCTGGGCTCCAAGCAAGCAGCTTGGCGTTAGCAACTAGCAGGGCTGGAGATCGAACCACCAGGGTTCATAGAAACTTAAGTTAGTAGGATCCCTAATGTGATTTAAAGTCTATTCCTGAATTGGGGATATTGGAGTCTATGGATACCCTAAACGCTAAACCCTAAAGATCCCGCAGAAGATCCCTTAAAGGAGCCCTATGTATTCATTAACTAAGGGTTATTGGAGCATCTGGGTTACTCCAGCTGTACCGATATAGGGCAGACATGAGTGGGTATTTAGGGTTTGGGGTTTAGGATGTAAGGATGCTGGAAGCATCTATCTTAACCGAAGGTGCGCCCAAGCACTGTCAAATTCTCACATCGAGAAGCCGACACAGGCCCGTAACCGTAGCGGTTGAATTACACAGAGAATGTACTTACAACTGGGGTAACAAGTACGGTCACCGTAACTACACCTTAAAACCCATATTCGGGGACTTGTAGCTCCACTTACAGCTACTCATGCATGATCTGCGGGGGTTTGATCCAGAGCCATGATGTCGTAAGCCTCTGGCCTGGGTTCAGGGTTTTAAAAGGGCCTGCTCTTTCATTTTTTGAAGCCTTCCAGTAAGCCTTGTGCCCGAGAGCCTTCAGACCGAAATCCGTGCGTGTAAGGGTCATCAGAATAAAGATCCTAGTGATTCTTGTGTGCGCCCTTCCTGAAAAATTATGAGATGAACCCGAGGGAGTCAATGTCTTCCTTTCAGCCTCGCCTCAATTCGGGTGCATTGAACAGCTGCCTCAGGGGAGCGCACACACAAAAAAACATGTACTGCTAGAAAGCCTAGTAGTATCCGTACTGGCACTCATGCTCGAACTTGCACTTCTCAGACTCTTACCTGTACTTGCACTAGTACTGGTACTAATACTCGTCCTTGTACTTTTAACTGTACTAGTAGCAGCAGCAGCAGCAACAGAAAAGCAGTAGTAGTAGTAGTAGTAGTAGTAGTAGTAGTAGTAGTAGTAGTAGTAGTAGTAGTAGTAGTAGTAGTAGTAGTAGTAGTAGTAGTAGTAGTAGTTCTGGTAGTAGTAGTGGCAGTGGAAGTGGTAGCAGCATTAGAAGAAGTGAACATAGTCGAAGTAGTGGTAATGGCAGCGGTACTGGTAGTGAAAGTAGTAGCAGCAGCAGCAGGAGCAGTGGTGGTGATGGTGGTAGTGGTGGGGGTGGTGCTGCTGCTGTTAGTGTTTGTGGAAGTGGTAGCGGTAGCGGTAGCGGGAATAGTAGTGGTGGTGCTAGTGATAGTACGGCTCATCGTGCTGCAGCTACTACAGATGCCAGCACTGCCGCAAGCAGAACTGCACCAACTATAGATACAACTCAATCAGAGTGATTAACTGCTGTAATCTTGAGGCTTGTTTTGCGGCAGTAAGTTTCAAGCGTTCAGTTCTTCTCTGAATTTAAAGGCTTTGGAAGTCTTGCTTAAGGTGTCGGCCCCTTGATCATTCACTTCTTTGCGTCAAACAGCTAAACCCTAAATCCGAAGCCCCAAAACCTTAAACCCCAAGCTGTGCGACTGAAAAAGACCAATGCTACCTCCAAGACCCCAACTCAAGCGAATTGGGGTGCTGAGTCCGAGGCGTACCCCGGTCCGTTAGAAGCAGACCTTGGATATCGGAGGCGGCTTGCGATTTAATATAGGTGCCTCAAAAATTTAATAGGGTTTTGGGGACCATTCTACATTAACGATAATAAAGAACCCCGCAAAAAAAACATAAAAAGTTTCAGGCTCGGGGATTCAGTATGGTGCGCCCTGTACCGCAAACAGGGTGCCACTATTCTCGTTCTTCAGCACATGAACACCCGTAGCAATCGAACCTGACTTCTGCCTTCTTGCGCTCAGGCCCTAGCACGAACACATGCCCTACACGCAATAAAGCGCAACACCGAACACTTGCTGAATCTAAAGCCAAAATCACGGAGTCCTTCATACCCATCCTTGCAACCCATGCATGCATGCTCTACTCGGCATGCCCGAAATCCCTCAACCTTACCCTGATCCTCAACAGCCATCATCCCTCTTGAGGCCGAACTCCATGCCCCAGTGCCAAAATCGATTCGGTCCTGGGTTTATCTAGACTCCTCAACTGCCTACAAGAAAAACACTCTGCATCCTGAGCCCTAAACCCTATACAGAATTTATCGCTCTCTCTCTCTCTCTCTCTCTCTCTCTCTCTCTCTCTCTCTATATATATATATATATATGTAGAAATGCACACATGCATGTATGTACGTATGTATGCATCCCGATTGCTTCTTGAGGGCCATTGCACTGCAAGCTGCTGAGCATTAAGCCTCGCTGGGGCCCTGGCCGTTGCCTTTCCCCACGCGCTTGGCGCTGTTGAAATCGGTAATCTTCAGCTGCCACTGCATGGGTACTTCACCTATTGCAGGCATGGGGTTAGCATTATGTAGGTTTTACGGTTTAGAGTCTGCGGGTAAGGGGACCTTGTCAGCCTTGGGTGTCGCGGATTGTTAAACGATCCGACAGGTTTATGACGGTTTATGCTAGTATCACTCTTCTAGGTCTCCCCTTGTAGTTGGCTTCGGTACAAGGCCAACCCCCAAACACTGTACCCTGAACCCTGAACCCTAAACCCTAAACACTGTACCCAAAACCTGCTTAGCAACTTGGGGTCGACTGCTTGATTCCTGCACAACTACCGAAAGCTGCAAGTACAAAGTCTGAGCCCTGATTCTAGAGCGTTCGTGGGCTGAGAGATGTTTAGGGCCTCATAGAAGGGTTGCTGTAATATGCATGCGGGATCTGTTTGGGCTCTTTTTTTGGGGGGGGTTTTGGGCTTCACTTAAGGGCTGCAAACCGCTAGCACAGCCCACTATGGAAGATCGCGGGACTCCGACTATAAGTGTGGCTGTAAGGTAAAGGAGCTACTATAGGGGCCTCAGCAATTAGAATAGGGTTTTGGGGCCCATTATAATATACTTACTTGTCGGAACCCCAAAGATAGTGTTGGTAATTATTTAAGCCCCTATAGTATTCTACTGGCCACCTGGGTCTGAACCACAGTTTAAAGGTTTATCTACCAAACTATCCATCACTGCATGTGGCCGACGGATTGCTCCGCTTTCGGAGAGTCTCAGCGGCAAGCCTGAATGCGACAAGCAACTTTAAGTGAGCTGAGCGCCACCCCCTCAAACGCCCACAGACTGGACAAAAAACCCTCAGACACTAAGCGGTGCCTTCCGCCATGCCATGAATGGGTGAGGGTGCTGCTGACACCGCTGGCCTGGCACTGAAGGCTCAGCAAGACATTGGATTCCAATTTCTACTACTTGTAGTCTGGGTGTAGCACCCTCAACCCTATCAGTTGCGACCGACAGCATAGCACTGGGCTTCAAGGATGTAGCATTTAGTACTCGAGCAGAAGATATCTGTTTGCGGCATGTGTGCATTTAGATTTTGGTTTTCAGGGGGAGATTCGGACTCAAGGCATCGGGCGATGGTCGTAGCCTGTAAACCTATGCTACTCAAGGAAGCTGATTTTTGCACTCCTACTTCTACCTGCTCAAAGACTAGCAGTGCGGTAATCTAACGTCTGCTGCAGCTCAAGCTTGATGGCTTTGCACTTCGGATGTGAAGCTTTCAGCTTTGAGACTCTCGGTGTTGGCAGCTCACGCCGGGGTCAATACTGTCACTGGGCTGCTATTTGTGATGAGCTTGAAAGAAGTGCTGGTGCTAGTGGTACCTATGCTGCGAATGGTGATGACGACGATAACGAAGACGATGATGACGATGAACGTCTGGCACTGTTGCTGCTAGTTACAGGTGGACACTGCCATGACCACATTGCCGATATTGTGCAGTACTGAGTGCTTGCGCGGAAGACCTTCTTCGGAGCCGCGAGCATGATTGCCCTCTTGTTGGCTATGGGCCTTGGTTCGCCAGATAGCACCGCACCTCAGCCGAGCATGCGTACCCACGCGTCGTCAAGCCCTGCTGGGAGCAGAGCTGGTTCGACGGCTGCAAAAGCATCTCGTTCTGGACGCAGTTGCTTTGAGTCCAAAGTGTCGTCTTCCGAAGGCTTTGCCGGGCAAGCCGAGACAGGGGGTGATATCGCTTTCCACCAGGAATGCAACCTCACGGTAGTGCATCATTCCCTGCTGCTGGGAGTCCACCGTCCTCTTCACCTTCGGGTGCTGTGGGTCAGATGGATCGTTGTAGATTCTGACCCGTTCATCCAATGGTAGGCAACATCTGGAGGTCACCCCGGTCTTGCAATTGAGGCGGCAGGGGCCCACTGGCTTGCCCTGGCCATCGCGTGGCATTTACTTTTGACCCTAAACACAAAGACCTACAACAAACAAACCATGACATACCGGCGGCCTAGCTCCACTTGCATTGGACCCTCACTAACGGAATTCTACATACCCCTACTGCGGCTAATACAGGGGCCGCAACATTAATGGACTCGGGCTTAGGGGAGCTTTCCTTTCACCATCTGCGGACAACACAGGGGATACTATTACGAATAAATGCAGACCGATACACCATAGCTTGCGAAACAGGTGCAAACAAAAACCCCTTCGGCCTGTGCAACAACAGGTTCGCCGGCTTAATGTCTCGATGAACAACCTGGGCAGGCTCCGAGGGGTGGGTTTAGGGTTTAGGGTTTCGACGAAATGAGATCTGTAGCCGTCACATGAGTCCGAGTTTCCAAAAATCACTCCAGAACTCAATCTATCTCCTTCAAATGCCCGCAAGCTAGAACAGCTCTTGCCCACAGAGTTCTGAACCCTGAACCCAAAGAGCCCGAAGAACCCAAAGGCTTAAGCTTTTTCGCTCGGGTGTAGGGTCGGGAGTTCATTGGAGGGTTCAGACAGTTTAGAGCGCAGAACTTCGGGCTTAGGGGCGTCACATTTCAAAGTTACGAGCTCTGGTGTTTTGGGTTGGCCAGTCCGGGAATCAGCAATCGGTGCTTTGGTGCCCGTCAGGGTCGAGATTAAGCATTGGAGGGTGGTCGCATAAAGCTTCCGAACGTCCGGCTTTCCCCGGCAAGAAAAGACATGAACAAGTTGAAGAAACTGTGCCTCTCAAGATCAACAGCCCCGAGCCAGCATCCAAAGCAAAAGGCTTACACTGCTTTGTGTCGTTCTCGATGCTGAGTCTCCCGTACTTGGAATCTGAGCCTACAGATGCCAAGTTCCCACTTAGGTCTCCCACCCTCTTGTGGTGGAGGTAGTCCACGCCGCGGATAAGTTGAAATCCCATATCTTGGACCTGGCGCTAGTCCCAGGCTAGTTCGGCTCTGATCACGGAGGGTTGAAAGTGGGTAATATAGGGGCCTTAGCAATTAGAATACGGCTTTGTGGTAAATAATGTTAAACTATCATAAGGAACAAGGTAGTATTATTAATTTTTACGGCTTCTATATTGGAGCGAACCCTTGCTCATCGCTTTGGGTTTCTGGTACGGGGCTTTAGGCTACTGAAGACCATACTCGAGATTCTGGGATAAAGCTTAAGCAAGGATGCAATGTGGTTGAAACCCCACAGAGCATCATCTCATGATGCTTTTATTACTTCCTCTATTATAGGATAGATTCAACCTGCCCGCAGAACTCAAAGCAAGGAAGTTTCGGTGCTCTCGGGGAATGTTGCGAAGAGCGTTGATAACAGGGAGCCTCCTGCCACCACATTCAACTTTAAGGGGATATTGTTTTGAGGTGAAGGCTCCTCTAGACTTCGCAAACCTTCTCCGAACGCGGAATCCTAAACGTATCCCGGTCTGCACCCCAAGCCCAAATTTGAAGCCGTAAACCCTTGTGGAGTAATTGGGTCGTAGAGCCCGAAAGCCCTAAGCATGCGTTATAAAACACCTAAGCGACAAACCCCAAACTGCTACAACCATATCTTCTAAACCCACGCTACGGAAAAATGCCTAGAGACCGACTACATCCCAAAGCCTAAACCCCCAAACCCCCGGTCAGACCCACACAGACGCAGCCACAGACGTCACAAATCTCCACAAAACTCTTATAATCCCCAAATCCCTAAACCTCTGAACCCTAAACCCTAAACCCTAAACTCCGAACCCTCAAACCCCTGAACCCCAAACTCTAAATCCTGGGCCTGGACCTCCGTCAGCGGCCCCTTCGTGCAGCCGGGCGCTTGGTTTTCTTTGACCCGGGCTTTTGGGGGGTTGCGGCTTCCAAGACGGGTTCTTCTTGAACGGTTCTACAGGGTCTTGAACGGTTCTACGGGCTCTTGAACGGGTTCGTACACAGCTTGAGAGAATGCAGGGCTTAGGGTTTAAGGGTTGTTCAGGGTTTGAGGCTCAGGGTTGGGTTTGCTAGATGCGGGCGTTAGGGCTTTAAGGCCCTACGGCTGTGGAATTTTGTGGGGCCTTGGGGATTCAAGGCTTTTGTGGATGAACTGAGAGTTCCCAGACTTTCGGGCTGTAGGATTCTGGAGATGAAAATGTTTAAGGCTCCAGGTTTAGGCTTGTGGGTGGAGGACTTCTGGGCTTTGGGACTGCAGGGTTCTAGGTTATTACACAAGTTATTGGGGTTGAGGGTTTAGGTTCTTGCTTCGGGTCTTAGGGCAACTGGCAGTAAGCGTGCTTTCGCTTCATGGGACGCGATCGTCGCATCTTGCCTCCGAATGACGACAAAACACTTCCTGTCCGAGAATGCGCTTGTCTCTCGATGCCCCCTCAGTCACAGCGCCACGGGAAACCCTGCTTTAGCGGAGACTTTGTGAACAACATGTCGCTCGCCGTGCCTGTAACTCGAGCATTGAGGACAGTCTGAAGAGGCGAATGCCTTAAAACCCAAGCAAACGCACTTATGCAACTAACGAACCCAATTCGTATGTCCTTGACAAACATGGTGAATTTGCAAATACATGGACACATGTATGTATGTGGCAAGTGTATCACATGCATAAACTGCAAGACCCACAAAGCTTTTTTGTTAGGTTGTCGAGAACAAGCCATCACTGGGTTGTGCTTTAAACCCTTTGAAAATCATTTATGAATAGGTTCCCTTTATAAGGAAATAAGGGAAATTAAAAATTATCCCTAAGCACAACCCAGGTCATCTTTCCAAGCTGAGGATTCGGGCTCGCAGAAGTCGGGCAGGAAATTGCTCAGAGGCTGATGTTCTAGGCTGGCTTCTTTGGGATGAAGTAGTCGTGCAATGTCACATGTAGGAGGATACAAAGAGCCCAGGAGAGCTGGCTCTAGGATTTATATCTTAATGTTTTGAGAGCAAGACTACGAGACCGAGCTAGCCGTTCAGAATTCACACCCTCGGCCAGAGGAAGGCCTCACGGAAGCCTTAGCCAGAAAAGCCCCAAGCCTTAAACCTCGAACCGGAAGCAAGGAAAAGGATTAAGGCCCGAGTTGTACGCCTTATCTTGCAACCCGAGCCTTCGACCCCGGACGCTGAAGCCTCACAGAAACCTTATCGACCCCTATACAGGAAGTTCCAAAACCCTCATGGAATCCTTAACCAGGAACGATGACGGCCTCCTTCTTGATGAAGGACTCTACAGAGGTGCTACACAGGTCCATGAGGATGTACGCGGACACGGGTCCTGAAGAACGAGCATCGAATGAAGGGTTTCGCAGGGTCTTCGAAAGTCTTGAAAAGGCTTTTGGCGTTCTTTATGGAGCTTCCGACGGTATTTTACAGGGCTGTAATGTAGGAACCTGATTAAGAAACCCGGGGCCGGAAACCCCAAAATAGTAGGATTCCTTAAGGAACCCTAATGAAGGCCCAGGTTTCATAATCAGGTTCCTACAGTATATGTTTTATACGAACTCGGAGCGGTGCATGCGGTTTTGCGGTTTCAAGGTTTAGGGGTTTGGGAGTTGAGAGTCGCAGGGTCCCAGGAGTTTGGGATTCGAGGTTTAGCGGGTTTAGGGTTTAGGGTTTTAGGGTTTTAGGGTTTAGGGTTTAGGGTTTAGGGTTGAGGATTGAAGGGGCGGGGGGGGGGGGGGGGGGGGGGGCGGGGGAGTATGGGGCTTCGAGATCCGCGGGAAGGCACGGAAGCGAAGGGTCTCGGAGCTAGAGGTGGGTGGCCCGTTTCCAACATTCAAGTGTTGGGTGGTGTAGCATTGAAGTGCGTACGGTCCAGTATGTAGGGCCTTTGTATGGGCTCCCGATCCCGTTAATCAGGTCAGCCCTTTGCGAAAGGCTCGTATGTCCTATCATATGTTATAGTTATGCAAAGGCACCTTCAGAAACCCTGTTAAGGCTCGTATATATGTTGCCTGGCCACGTCATTCCGCAATGAAGAGTTGTTTGCGGAGACCTCCGGAAGGAAGCCGGGCCAAAGCCTTTAGTTGCATTATGGAGAAATCCTAAACAATAATTTCTGTAGTTATACAGGCCTCTCTATTACTTTGCCATTTGGGTGCCCAGGGCAAAGGTAAAGCTGGTGCAACAAAACAACAACCGGACCGGTCGACGCCTTCGTACCACGCCCGGAAAGTGATGATTGCGGGGTGCCTGCGAGAATGCCAGCGATTCAGCGTTTAGGGTGGTTTCTGCTTCTGAAGAGAAGCAGCAACGACTTCACCCTGAACCCGAAACCCTACGCTCTAAACCCCAAACTCTAAACCCTTCTGAAGAGAAATCCAACACCTTTCACCCCCTCAACTCGAAGACGAAGATCCGAACCCAACATGAAGCCCTGATATGGTATTCAATTCTTTAATACGGCGACTGAAAGGGTACCGTTAAGGGTTGAAGAAGGGTTTCCATGCGGGTTTCATAGGGTGCAACGGAGGGGCCTTGAATGCTTCAGGATCTTTAGAACTGCTGTTTGTATTGAGGCGTGCATCTTACTTAAAGGATCATGGGGCTTAGTAACTATAGGGTTATAATTAGGGTAGCTATACTTATAACCCAATTAAGGTACGTATAACCTTACTTACTAAGTCCCATAATCCTCCAAGTATCCTTAAACCACACCTCAAACCTCACTGAACTCCTGGAGTACTTTAGTAAAGCCCTTCCTCCAGGATTCTGGTTAAGCCTCAGGATCCTCACGTCGCATTCCTCAACCGTAGACTTCCCTATATAACTCGAATCCCAAACCGGAATACCCCAAAACCCTGGGGCAAGAACCGCCTAAAACCCTCAAGCGCGAAGAACCCCCACTGAGCTTCGCGCCGCAAGCTCTTCACAAGCTCAAACCTGAGAGCAAATCTCGCTCTCCTTTGTACAAGGTTTAGGTTTTAGGAACTTATAAGGTTCAGAGTCTAGGGTTACAAGGTTTAGGCTTTGTACGGCTTTATGGTTTGGGAGCTTGATAGTGGAATAGGGTTACTGCAAGAGGTTCGTTAGGGTTTCTACAAAAAGTTTGTACGGTGTGAAGTAGGGGCCTGCGAGTTAGAAAGGGTTTTGCACTATTCAGTGAACCCCAACGAATACCATTGCAAAATATGCCAGTCCCAAGAGTAGCTCTTGCTGCTCTGGTCTTCAAGAGATCCAAACATTTCAGGTTTCATGGGTTTTGGACACTGTTGCACACATTAAAAGACTCGGAGACACGTCGTACCGTTGAGCACTCCTTCAGGGACTATACACCCGCCACCGCTGGCGCTACACCCTGAAAGCGATAACTACCCTACACCCGAAACGCTAAACTCTAAATGCAAGCCTAAAGCCCTAAACCCCCAAAACCCTCTGCCAAAACTTTAACAGCAACCCACAAAAGACTGAGATCCGGTCTCATCTCGGGTGAACTGCCGCACCTCCGAACGGCGCAGCTGCTGCCACTACGAGTAGAATTTCTATCGCCCTCGCTGTCTCTATCGCTAGTGCTACAACTATGCTATACTCATGGTCGCTTCAGCAATACTAGCTCGGAGCTCGGTCTTGGGTATCCGTACTCCTTGTATAAGATGGAGGAGCTAGGGAGCATGCAGCCGTAAAACTACTGAAACATGGTGCTGGTTCAGGAGACAAGAGCTTCGGGTATACTAGTTGTAATATTCATAGTATGTATTATGTATCAACCATGGCCTCTCCAGGACAAATACCTGCTCTTCATGCAGAAGCAAGAAGACGCTGTCAACATCATTCATCTTGCATCCTGTCTTCCGAAGTGCAAGAAGACCCAACCGGCCCCAAAGCTGAAACCTTCTGAGTAGTTAGTTTAGGGAACTTCCGGTCCCTTTAAGGTCCTTTCTAGAGGGTTTGTATAAGGGTGCCGTACTGTTTTGGGGACATAAGACGGTAGTAGAGAATTACCACTTCCTTGATGCCGCGAGCAACAACAAGTACTGATACCCGGAAAGAACAGAAAGTCTTGAACGGAAAGCCCAAGACAATTCAGACTCAAACCATGGGCCATACAAAGCATAAGGGAAAGAAACGCAGCAACGTCTGCGCTTTCATGCATATTCTGGGAACGGGAACCTTTCCTAGCCCAGCTCCTTTGACAGAGAGTAGAGTGTAGGCACACTCTGGCTAAGCTAGTATCTACTGTACCTACTTTTCTCGGCAGCTCGTCATGGACACTTTGAACCCCGCAGGACGGAACTATACCTGCACAAGGCCCGCGAAGCAAAAAAGATGCGCCTCCTCGTCCACTGCTGTCACACACTTCACCTAAGTGGGGGATGCGTCAGCTCCGTGTGGAATAATGTCAGTGACCTGCAACGACGCAAGACCTAATTACATCAAACTCTAAGTCCTTTGTAGAAGCCCAGGATTTTCAACCTTGAGATATCAAACCATCCCAAGGAACCCTCAAGGAGACCCCAGAGCTCCCGGCAGCAAAGGGCTGGCCATCGGACTTCCGAACGCACCTCTTCGCCAAAACAAAGCTTGGGAATGAAGTGTTTACCCTAAGGGTCCAAAGGATCCAATATGCAGGTACTTAGGTTTCGGAAAGTAGTTATGTAGGTTACTGTTTGGGAGAGTATATGATTATTAGGTACTTGGACCCTTTAGGGTTAGGGTTCAGGATAGGATTTACGCCCGGCATGGGACTTCTGGAAGGGCTTTCGGAGATCCATGAATGGAGCTTTATGCAACCGCATAGGATTTTGCAAGGCTGAGCGGGCCCGTGTTGTGTGGGTCTTGTCCGCACCGGCTTGAGGATTCAAGTCAGACACTTTTCAAATTACTCTGAGGCTTGGCTTTACTATTACTACAATCGCTACCACCATAACTATGACCATCACTATTACTATTGACTATGACCATTACTACTACAACTGTTAAGAGTCCTATCACCACTACTATCACTAACTACCACCCCTACAATTACATTTGCTACCACCACCACCACCACCACTACGACGACGACTACTACTACTCCTTCTATTAGTACTACGATTACTGCCAGTATTACTATTTACCATTACCATTGCCACCAATATTGCTACGATTCTTACTAATAGTTACTATTCTTCTCCTGGTGTTTTAGCCGGTCTACAGCCAGAGTGGCAGTTGCATAAGCTTGTTCATGCTCTGCTGCGCGATCTTCATCCGCCCAAACATATGCACTGCTGCCTGACTCAGAAAGCCCAACTCTGCTCCAAGCTTATCCAAGCCTGAACCACCGAAGATCCTAGACTTATAAGTCTAGGATCTAAACTTTAGGACTATAGACCCCAAATCCTAAAGTTTGGGCTCTATAGAGCCCAAACTTTAGGGTTTGGGATCATGGGTTAAACCCCTGAATCCAAACCCTAACCCCTACTGCGAGGAGGACTTGTTTTAATTTTTTGGCGGACCACATCATGTAGTGTACACGGTAGTATAGGGGAATAAGGTAGTATAGGGGTATCCGAAACAAACAACCCAAAACTAAGTTCTCAGAAGCTGAATTCCGCTTTGCCTTCGGACTATCGACATGCTGCCAGATCCGATGAACTCACCTGGGCCGTCGCCGGTCCCCGTCAGCGGGCTAAACAGGGTTTCAGCTTGCAGGTCAGCTTTTAGGTCTCAGTTCAGGCTTTAAGGCTGCAAGATTCAGGGTTCCGGGCATCAAGGTTGAAGGACATAAAAGTTCAAGCCTTGTGTCCTGCACCTCTTGGAGTAGTACTATCATTACGATCACATAATACTGTTACGATCCAGTAGCTTGAACATTGTCTAACCCTGGACAAAGCGAACGCCTGCCACCAGGCGAGCGGTTGCTTCGAAAAGGCAAAAACCAAATTCTGGATTGGTGTTTGAGGAGCAAACAAATGACCAAGCCACGCAAGTTTGTAGCTGATCACTTTGCGAACGTTTTTTCAACGGTCACTGCGCTGCCTGGGGATCGTCTTGCACCAAATTTCAACAAAGGCTGACCTGCTGCCTGCGCTGGTACGAGTTCTCCTTCGTCTTCGCGGGATGTAGAGCCGTGAAGGTAGAAACCTAGAGCTTGTGAGTATTAAGCTACAGCAGACGGTCGATGATTCGGAATCGAGCCTTGTAAGCCCAAAACGGTATACACCACATTTAAACATCTCAACAGCCATGATGGAACCTTTACGTAACCAATTCTAATGCCTTCTTCAACAACCTGCAACACCTTATGAATGAGTATAAAATATCATACTAATACATATATATATATATATTGTATATTCATAATGTACATACATGTACATACATACATACATACAGACATACATACATACATACATACATACATACATATCTATATATATACACATACATACACAGAAATCTTGAATATATACCACGTGCGTATGTCTAAACGCTGAGAAGTTCGCCGAGGTCGAATGACTCCCGAAAGGTGACCAGGGAGAGGTCGGCGTTTGTGGCGTCCTCTTCTTCGGGCCACTTTGGGAGTTTCCGATAGTTCGGGGTGTTTAAGGGTTCCTCTAAAGGGGCGACTATAAGTATAACAGGGGTTCCTTTAAAGGGCTCTATAAGGGTTAAGAGTCTCCGAAAATTCGGCGTACCATATTTTGGGTCCTTCAGGGTACTATACTAGGGCCCCCTATTCTCTTTTTGGAGGATGTTGCTAGGGTTAGGGCTCAGGGGTTTACGGGCTTTCGGGGTTCAGGGTTTAGGGCTAGGGGCTACGGGGTTTAGGGTTTCAGGGATCTAAGGGTTAATGGGGTTTAGGTTTAGTGCTTCTCGAATTAAAAGGTTTTGGGCCTCAGGGCTCAGGGTTGAGGGTAGAAACCGGTGTCCTTCTGCACTTAAGATACCCTTCGTTCTCGATCCATCTTCTAAGCTCGTTGAGCTTGTTTGGGGTTTTTGTAGTTTGATTGGGTTTCATCATAAGGGATTCACGGGCGTGAAACGGTTGCGGGGCTTTACAGGTTTTACGGGTTAGGTGTGTTTTTGTGGCTTTAGAAGTTTCACGGGTTTGGGGGTTTCTAGGGGACGAGAGGTTTCGGGGTTTACGGTTCAAGGACCTACCGAAACAAAAACAAGACCAGGCTGGTAACACACAGCCACACACACAAAAACAAATCAACACCAGCAACAATGATGACGACAAACATGCAAGGCAGATTTGATCTACAGTCTTGGTACTCTCGAACTGACAAATTCTGGCTTTCAGGACTCGGGGGCTTGGAAGGCAAGTCCGCGCATGAATTCTGAGAGGTTTCCTAAACCCTATCCCCCTAGCCTGTTGCCGGCTGGACGGCTGGCGATTCTCGGAATCAAGGTGATAGGGGGGGTCTACAGGGCTTTGACGGCATTGGGCTTCGGGCTCAGGGTTCTCTGCTGTTGGGGCATGAGGCTTTGGAGCTAGGATTTAAGGTGTCGCGACTCTGTGTTCAAGTCTTACGTTCCAGAGAACAAGACTTATGAACCGGCGGCTCGCAGCCATCACGAGACCTTTTCTGACCAAAGCTGCCCCAAATATGAACCGAAAGTAGACCCCATCCGAACTAAAGTTGCTATATGGGCACGTAAGACCTCACACAACCTTGCAGACGTGGAAACACAATGCACGACGATCTGCTCCCACCTCCCCATCGTCCGAGCGTGTGCTAATTGTGCTGGGGCTGGTCCTGAAACGGTTTAGGGTTCAGGGCCCGGGTTTAGGGAATCTTCTGGGGCTCAGGACAGACAGTCACTTGGAATGTATTTGGGTTTAGGGCTAAAGTTAAAGGTTGGCAAGGCTTGCAGCGCTAAGGTTGAGGGCTCGGCATTGATTCAGTTGGCCGACTAGGTTCCTCAGTTGACCCTTTAGAATAAAGGTACCCTTTTTCCTACAATTCGGTGTTAATAAGGGCACTGGCCCGTGGCTGCAACATCAGCATCACGGCCATACCCGGCCACGCCGGGGAATCCCACAGTGGGCATTTGACCATCCCCATGATACATCATGAGCATCATTCCGCCCTTTGCTGGACCATCGGGACCAGCCTCATGCACATCAGCTGAAGCTTTCAACTGTAATTGGTGCCCTCAGCCTGCCAGAACCCGCGCGCCTCATGAGCCGCAGTGGGCTCGTTGCAGAGCCATGCCCATCCAAATCATCGGCATCTTACTGGCAAACTGGACTTGCCGCAATCTAAGCCGGGAGCATGATTGAGCATCTCTTCGCTCGTTGCCGGGCCATCAAACCCCCTCCAAATGTCCAGCTGGAACTTTATTGGCCCGCTCAGCCTGCCACAACCTAAACGGCGTGCATCATGAGCATGTGTTGGCCCTTTCCTGGACAATAACCATCCAAGTGACCAGCATCATGTGCGCCAGCAGGAATTGTCTTGGCCCACGCAGGCTGCCATAACGTAAACGGCGAGCACAGGGAGCATCAGTTGACCCTTCACTAGACTCACTAGCCCACCCACATCCAGATGACACACCCAACCAAACGACCAGTGTCATGAGCATCAGTTCGTCACGTGGCGGACCTTCACAATCGAAGCGACCAACAGTAACATCATGCGCATCAGGTGGGCTTATATCGACCCATGCAGCCTACAACAATCTAACCGGCGAGCATCATGAGCATCAATTGACTCTTGCTGGAGCTTTATTGGCCCACTGCACGCCTGCCACAGCCCACGCAAATGGCCAGCATCATGAGTCTCTGCTGGACCAAATCCCATCCAAAAGTCCAGCATCCCTCCCCAAACAAAAAGCATCATGCACATCGGCTGGAGTTAAATTGGCTCCCGCTTCACAAACAAACCGGCGAGCATCATGAGCATCAGTTGGTGCTTCGCTGGACCATCACCACCAACTTGACGAGCATCACGCGCATCAGCTGGGATTTGACTGGCTGCTCCGCCGCAGAAAACCTAAACGGCGAGCATCATGAGCATCAGTTGGCTCTGGCTGGAGCTTTATTGGCAACTCACCCAAGTGCCCAAAATCATGAATCTCTGCTGGACAAAATCCCATCCACATGTCCAGCATCATGCGCATCAGCTGGAACTTGAAACGGCAAATTGGCTGGCCATGTCCATCCAAATCACCCGCATCATGCGCATTAGCTGGAATTTCATTGGCCCACCGCACAATCTTAATCGGCAAGGTCGTGAATGACGAATCAGCCCGCCACAACCATGAGCATTAGTTGGCTCTTTGCTCGATCATCCCTTTCCAAATAAAAGCATCATGCGCATCGGCTGAAGGTAAATTGGCTCGCCCAGCTTGTAAGAACAAAACGGCGAGCATCATGAGCATCAGTTGGTGCTTCGCTGGCACCAACTTGACGAGCATCACGCGCATCAGCTGGGATTTGATTGGCCGCTCCGCCGCAGAAAACCTAAACGGCGAGCATCATGAGCCTCAGTTGGCTCTTGCTGGAGCTTTATTGGCCCACTGCACGACTGCCACAACCCACGCAAATGGCCAGCATCATGAGCATCAGTGGGCCCTGTTGTGGAAAACTCACCGTCCGAGTGACCAACGCATATCAGTTGGATATTTCTATACAAAAGGCGAGCATCATGAGCATCAGCTAGCTCTTGGGGGGCCAAATCACATCCAACATGCACAGCATCATGCACATCAGCCGGAAGTTTGTGGCCCACTCAGCAAAGCCACAACCTAAACGGCGAGCATCATGAGCATCAGTTGGCCCTTGGCCGGAGCCAAAACACCCAAACGGCCTCTTCGTGACAATCAGTTGGCCTTTGGCTGGCCATGTCCATCCAAATGGCCCGCATTGTGCACATCAGCTGGAAATGAATTGACCCACCGAGCCTGCCACAATCCAAACGGCGAGCATTATGAATGAGAACCAGTTAACCGTTAAGTACCGCAAGATTTGGCACGCCAAGCGCTTCTTCTACGTTATGTAGCAGCCTCTTCCAAATTACTAAACACTGCAATCAAGAACGAGCAACGGACGATCAAACCCGATGTTCTAAACCCACATTACGGCACGCTGGCTCCTGCTCTGCAACCCTGAAACCCGAAATCCCAAACCACGAAACATAGAAGCCCAAACTGAAACAAGACCTGGAAATTACCAAAAAGGGCTTGAAGTCCGAGAAACCCTTTCTGGGCTTTGAGGTAACGAAGGAGAAACAAGCAAACACTTGCATGTCATCATGGCTCCTTTAAGGAACCAGTCCAAAAAGAAGTATTTAATAAAGTATGGTACTCCTGCGCCCAGCCTACTACTTCGTGAAAACCCCGGCAAGACCAGGTCCAATGCGTTTAGGGTTTAGGGACCACGCAAGATTACACACACCCTTCTAAGGACCGCTTTGGAACACTCATACTTACAGACCCCTCATAAAACCCTTGTTGCAACAACGCTCATGGATATGATCATAGCCCGTATAAGCATCTTCTACATCCCGAAAAAAACTTTAAACCATGTTTACGAAAGCCGTAATGCCCCTTCAACCCTAAACCCTTTAAGGAACCTTTACAAAGAACCCTTTCAGAAACCCCCTAAACCCCCCGTAAGAAGCGATAAAGCCCCTTAAACCCTAAACCCTTAAAAGAACCCTTAACAAAAACCCTGTAAGAAACCCTTTATGAACCCCTAAACCCCTCTTAAGAAGCCAAGCTACAGGGCGACGGTGATGGCTCGGTCGGCCTTCGGCTGCTCCTGGACTTCAAGCTGATGTCAGAAGGAACGGCGGGGCTTTGGGTTTTAGTGTTTTAGGGCGTTCGGGGGTTTAGAATTTAGGGATTTAGGATTTAGGGGTTTGGGCTTTGGGGTTTAGGGATTTAGGGCGTTCGGGGGTTTAGAAGTCAGGGGTTAGGGGGTTTAGGATTTAGGGGTTTAGGAATAAAGGGATTAGGGTTTTGGGGTTTGGGGTTTCGGGTTTGAGGCTTGGGCTTTTTCAAATTAACCAGAGTCCTAGAGGGTTTCAAGAGGGTTCTGTAGAGAGGGTTTTGCAGAGTTGCATAGGGTTTCAACGTTGCCAGCGGTTCTGCGGGTTTCAAAAGGTTCTCCGGAAATTCATACGGGTTCCGTAGGGTTTCAATGAGCTCTATGGGATGTGGGTTCCGCTGGGTTGAAAAAGGTTGTGCAGGGTTGCTCCTTGTTCTAAAGGATTCAAAAGGTGTCGGGTTCTACGAGTAGTTAGTTGGTTGTATGTACGGGGATTCGACACCTTGTCCTGCCTGATCCCCAAAAAAATTGGCCTGAGTAATTGGAACAGCGTTTCGGAGTATGTTTCATTTTGACGGTAGTAGGCACTCCTACGAAAAACGATTCTTGTGATTAATATAGGAGCCTTGATACTTAGAATAGGGTTTGGGGGGCATATTATGCCATAAGTGTAATAAGGAACCCCCCCCACCCCCCAGAAAAAAAATAGTATAGGTAGCTCTTTAGGCCCCTATACTAAAGGCCCGTCTACTGTTTGATGCGGAGCCCCTGCAACTCGCCTGATCCGGATATCTGGCAGCCCCGCATGGCAGCTGTAGCCGGGGTATCTGCCGCCGTCCTTTCAGAACGTGATTTTTCTATACACCTCTTAGAACCGAAATAGCAATAATGTTGTGTATGGGCTCTTCAGTTTTATGTGAACAAAAATAAAGCTTAATCCCTAAGGGCACTAAAGTTTTGTGCTGCAAGGGTTTGAGGACTAGGGGAGGTCATCTACTAAAGGGGCCTTAGCAATCAATTAGAACGAGGCAGTGAGTCTGTCGCTTACATGCAACAAGAAACCATACGGACCCATGTATTGCTGCTTTGTTACCGCGGATACCTTTTAAAGAAATGGGAGTTTCCGAAATAGGGGACCAACATGTAGTACCCTAGATAGTAGGATCCTTGTTATAAGGACCCCAAAATAAGGAACCCCTAATTTTTCCGGAAACCCCCGAATACTAAAACCATCAATCTTCAGGCTTCCAGAAGAGGGTGGACTGTTCAGGCTTCTGCATTGACTTCGGCGAGGCTCGGCTCGAAGTTGCGCTTGTGTGTGTTCAGGGTTTGATATAGAGGCCTTAATAATCAGAAAAGGGTCTTGGGGCCCATTATACTATAATGATAATCAGGAACCCCCACAATAGTATTGGTAATTCTTAAGGCTTCTATGTTAGGCGGTTTGGGGCTCTAGGATGAAGAGCTCGAGGGGTTTTAGAGTTTGGGCAACTTGTTGCTCTTGAGCCTTTCTTTCCATAGCTGGTGTACTGCTACTACTATGATGCGCTCGTAGATTGAGTGTGTGGGCATGCAGTTTGGGCTCAGTCCATAATTTAGGACCGACTTGAGGTTCAAATTTCAGGACTTCGGGTTTAGAGGCTCGCACTTAGGTTTCTGGGCATGATTTAGGATAGACAGGGCCGCTTTGAGCATGTAGGGCTCAATCAGGGTCCAGAGCTTGAGGGTCCCGAGGATCGTTTATGATACGGTGACCAGACAGAAGCTCGAACCACAACCGTGACTTACAGAATTCCCTTTGCAACCTTGGCCCACCTTTGCCAAGAAGTTCCGGGTTTGGTGGCTTTGGCGTTGCATGGTTTAGGGTTCTGGGTGTGGGGGTGGAGGTTCCGAGGATCTGCCTCCTGACAGAGGGCTCCTAAGCCCTCAACCCCAAACCCCAAACCACGCCGCATGATAGACGCTGGCAGGAAGAGGACCTTCAAGCCGCTACCGTCCAAAGATTCTAGCTTGGAAGAGCACTGTTGCCAACCCTCGACCCTGAACCCTATGTAAGATTCTCGGCAGCTGTTACCGAAACCCTAAACCCTCTCATAGAATGTGGAAACCCTAACCCTCTCATAGCAGAATCCAGCCTGACAGGGAGTTCGGACTGATCGGACACCTGGACGAAGGCTTTGACTTGTGGAGAAGGCTTTGGGCAGAAAACCTCAGGGAGTTAAGGGAGCTGAGGGTGGATTTGGGGCTGTGGAGAGCTCGTGAGTTTTAGCGATATGACTAGACCCGGGTGGGGTCTAGGTACAGGCTCTGGGGTTTCAAGTTTGAGGGCTTAAAAGACCCGAAAGAGTAGGATCCTTGTTATGCAGGCACCGAAAACCCTAAACCCTAGTTTGGAAACATACAGCCCACAGACTAAGGCCGTAAACTTGAACACCAGATGTCCAGCGCCGCGTACCCTGAGTGCTGAGAGGCTGTGTTCAATCCTCCTTCTGCTGAGTCTGCCTTTGCCTAGTTGGGCCCAGTTTCGGTGCTAAGGTTTAGGGCTCAGGGATTAGAGTGTAGGGTTTAGGGAATTGCGCGATGGCCATGCACACAAACCACCAAACCTGAGCACAAAACGTGAACTACTACAACTACTCCTACTTGCCACTACCACCACCAGCACTACTGCTGCTGCTACTACTACTACTGCTGCTACTACTACTACTACTACTACTGCTACTACTACTACTACTACTACTACTACTACTACTACTACTACCACTCCTGCTACTACTCCTGCTGCTGCTGCTACTACTACTACTACTGCTACTACTACTACTACTACTACTACTACTACTACTACTACTACTACTACTACTACTACTACCACTACCACTACCACTACCACTACCACTACCCCTACCACTACCACTACCACTACCACTACCACTACCACTACCACTACCACTACCACTACCACTACCACTACTACCACTACTACTACTACTACTACTACTACTACTACTACTACTACTACTACTACTACTACTACTACTACTACTACTACTACTACTACTACTAAAATGGCTACCACTACCGACGCCTACTCCTTCCCCCACAACTACTCCTCCTCCTACTGCTCCTACTCCTACTCTTACTCCTGCTGCTGCTGCTGCTACTACTACTACTACTACTACTACTTCTACTACGTACTACTCCTGCTGCTGCTACTACTGCTACTATTGCTGCTCCATCACACCAACTTTTATCTGAAGCCCCTCAACCCATTCCAACCACACAAACTCATGTAGCCCACAAGCCCAGCTCAGCTTGCGGCGACGGCTGCGACTGTGTAGCGCCGCTACTTGCCATAGCGGCAGCCGACGAATGTAACAGCTGCTTTAGACTTAGTAAGGACCTTCGGGACTTGAGGTGGGCTTTTGCGGTTCGTCAACAACTTTTTGTGCTTCTGTCCCCGGGGGGCTTCTGAAACGGAGGGTCCTGCCAGTTGGGGAAAAAGGTTCGATGTATCATATTTTTCTGAAAAAGAACATCATGTGTTATCTACTTGGGCTCAGGTTGTAGGTGGCTTGATCTTAGCTGGGGTTTGGAGTGGAAGCTATTGGTCTGAGTTGAGGGGTGTGCTAGGGTATGGGGTTTGGGCTTACGGTTTCAGGGTGCAGGGGTTTGGGTTGTGTATTGCTGAGTCATGCTTCAACCGGAATGCTACCTGGCCCCGCGGGCTTGAGATTTCGCGTGCACATTGGTTCAGGGCCTCGCGTGTTGTGTGCGGTAGGGTTTCACGTGTTTGTTAACCTTGTTTGGTTATATAGGGATTATATAGGGACTATACTACCCATAGAAGGTTAAGAGTTACCTACTCTACTAGGTTAGGGTTCGTAGTTCAAGCTATATAGGGGTCCAGGCGGACTTCTCGGGATGTACAGCATGACGTCCAAACTTCAAGTATAAAACCCGTAACTTTGGGCCTTGCATGGCTCACCCAACCCCCCCAAAAAAGTAAAATTCTGGCCCAGCATTCAACACAGGCCATTTTTCGACATACTTTTGGGCGGAGGGTTCGAGTCGATGGCTTCGCGGCTTAGGCGGAACAAGCCTGCCCAAGAATCAGATGCCTTGCGCTCCAAACCGCAGGAACGTCACAGCCTAAACTTTACTCGCGTCAATCCGGCAAACTCCAAACCTCAAACCAGAAACCCGAAACTCTATGGATCCTAACGGGAGTGTTTACTGCTTTTCTCTCAGATTTCAATTCAGGGTCGGGATCCAAGCAAAGTTCGTCACCGTCCACAAGAAAACGAGGGTTTAGGCTTTGGCTCGCTTTAGGGGGTTCAGGGTTTAGAGGTTTAAGGTCTAGGGGTTTAGGGGTCCATTCGCACCTGCTGGGCCTACCGAAAATGAGGTTCTTTGTCAGGTTGTCCCGAAACAAATTCTGAGTCAGTGTAATGCCCAGCGACTCCTGGGAAATATATAAGGTTAAGGGTTTAGGGTTCATGAATGTTTATCTTAGATTCCACACACCATGGTAACAACAAGTATAGCGGCTGGAATCGTCATCAGAAATACCTCACGAATACTTTCTTCACGCCTCAAACACAAACCTGCAAGCATCTGCACGCATCCCACACACAATGCCTGGAAACAAAGATACATGGTGAGAATAGTTAATGAAAAGATTGTTCTCCATCAAGGGAACCACAACAGTTATGTAATTAAACATAATGACAACAATAATGATAGTGATTATTGTACGAGAAACAGCGATAGCAAAACACAACATTGTAGAAATGATCATACCTAGCAATAGCGCAATAGTGATAACAGTAATGGTCATATTATTGATGTTGGTGATGACGACAACAAACAAGTCAACAATGATCACGATACTTATGATTTCGTACTGTTGTGGTGGTCGACGCTACGGTCGTTTGTGGGGTCTGGGGGTTCAGGGTCTGGGTTTACACTGAACCCTGAACCCATACCCTGAACCCAAAAGCCTCGCCCTAAGTCTTTTGCTACCTGCCCGCACTCTCGTGCTTGCTCTCTGGGCAGGTGAGACAACTTTACCGGGGGGCGCAGGCTGGGGTCTTTAGTTTTTGCAGAAAGTTTCGGATTTAGGGTTGAGGGCTTGAGAAGCCCTTTGACTTCGCGCACTTCAGCTACTGAAAGTTGCCACCGACCAAGTATATACTGCTTTGGTTAGCATGGTTCTGTTTACTAATATCGGTGCTACTACCATCTGCTGCGCCATGACTTTTGGTTATTATGAAGGATCCTGCAAGTACCGTTGTAATATAGGCGCCTTCACAATTAGAAGAGGGTTGTGGGGTATACGGTACTACAATCATAGTAAGGAAACCCCAAGAGCCCCAAACCTTTTCTTTTGGCATCACGCAGCGAGGCCCAACTTCTCGAGATTCTGCTTGTGCCTGGCCAGTCCCGGTCGCTTGTTTCACATGGTTAATATACGGGGCCGTAATAACGAACATGGGGATTTGGGGCCCATTATACTGTACTTCTAATCAGGAACCCCCAGTGATTTTTTAAATAAGCCCCTATAGTACTGGATGGGTCTATAGGGTTTGGAGTTTGGTTTCAGGGTAGGTTTTCGTTTGGACTTTCTTCTGGTGCTGCGGCTGTGCCTATGTTTGTGTTGACTCTGAAATTTATTGAAAGTAACACGGCGCGTACTCAGCGATTGCACTGAGGCGGCATATTGTTATCTGGGAATGCTTGATTCAGCCAACGCTAACCGCTAACAGTTCTTGACACCTTATCGCGCCGTGGATTTTTTTGTAGGGTTTAGGACTGCGGGGTGGGCGGTGCTGGCAGACCACTTGGTGGAGTTTCTATGGGCTGGGGGAGTGGTAGCAACTACACGACAGGAAGGAACAGGATATCGGGTGCATGAATCAGAACATACTGCAACGGGATCTCACATCATGACATAACGGGGCTACGATGCGCGAAGTGCAAGTCACGGGCTCCGAATCCTAAGCACCAACAGCCTTGTGCTGAGCCATGTGTCCTGAGTCCTTTGCCGAACCCCCTGCAAACCCACGAGTACACCAGAAGGCTTCTTGTACTTCGGAGACCCGGTACATGATATAAAGTCCAGAGTACTGGCTCTTTCTCTTTGGGGCGGGTCCTTGGCCCAGCTAGATGATAGACTATCAGTGAATTGCTCTCGTCATCATTTGTACAGAAGACGACTCCAAAACAATGAACTGCCTTTCCCAAGCCATGTTCACTGAGCCCTAAGCAGAGCAGGTACAGATTCCATTGGTTCCATGAGGCTTCATTTCCAATCTGCTTGCGTTCTACGTTGTTGCTAATCTTGTCCAGCTGCATACTCCCCAAAATTCAGGTTCAAACCCGTAACCCTACCCTTACTTATATGGGGCTACGATGCCCGCAAGGCACCCCAAGCAAACATGGCCGCTGTGCAGTTCGGAAAGCTGCTCGTGTCTGCCTTCGGAGGGACTCAAGGGGGGCTGCTTCTCAATTCAGGAAAGTGGGAGTTAGGATTAGGGGCCTTGGGGATATAGACCCTCTCAACAAGGCCCCTTTTAAGAGAGCCAGAAGTAGGGTTCAGAAGGGGTACCCTTTAAGGGGTCTCCCTCCAATATAATCCTTATAGTCACTATTACAGGGTGGGGGCAGCTTCCAAGGTAGGGTTTCGAGTCACATGAGCTGCATCGAGAAGAACACTCCGATGGTACCTGTAGACACAAAGTGCCGAGATCTGCCGGGATCTTGGGGCTTGAAGAATGGGAACAGGATTCCACAAGGGTGTCTATAGGGAGTTATACGGGTTATATTTTGTGCTATACCGGGCGCTTTTGGAACCAAAATCAGGTGCTCCTAGTCTCGCGATGGGGTCTTCGGACTCCGAGCCCTCCTCCGCGCCGAAACCAACAGCTCTGAGGCTGCCCCAGACCCCCCCAAGAACATAGGGGCCTCTACATATTTAGAATACGGTTCTAGACTCCTTTGTAGTATTATTTTAAGGAACCCGAAGGGCCTTAATAACTGGAACAGGGTTTTGGGGTATATTATGCTTCAAATTATGAGAAGGAGCCCCTAAGATAGTTTAGGGAATTGTCAAGGCCTCTATAGTATACAGAGAGCTCTCTGAAGCCTTGAAGCCCTGCACCCCCAAATCCCAAAAACACAAAATCCTGAGCCCCCAACATCCCCAAACATCAAAACCCGATTGAAACCCTGAAACAGCGATTGTAGAACACCTGAAGTAGCCTTGAGCAGAACAGCCCGTTTAGAGCCTCTGTATAGCCCTTACCGAACCCCCCTTGTGGAGGAAATCCCAAAAACCCAAACCTCGCAATGCACCCAACGCACGGAAATGCAGCTAAAGTGCGGAGAGCTTCCTCCGACGAGAACTTCCGCATGCAGACCTCTGGCGGTTTTTAGGGTTTTCCCATAGGCTCCATAGTAGTTCCTTTTGGGGGTTCATATTCATAGAATCTTATAAGGCAATTCCAAAAGGGAAATACTAGGGAGCCTATGGGTGGGGTCGTAACGGTGTTGGTAGGTTGTAGTTATTCTGCACAGTTGTATTGCGGCTTCTCGGGTTTGTTTCCTGGTCTTTCCGCTTTCATACAGTTCTATAGCGGCTTCCTTTAATTTAGCGAGCCTCGGCCCACGTCTTGTTCTTTCAGTCAAATCTTAACAGGGTTCCCTCTCGAGTTCGCACTTGGATGTTTATAATATAGTGTGCTGTAAGCCTTTTTGAAGCCATGACGACAGTACAAACCCTTGCAAGGTTTCCAACCAAGCCCAACAAGTTGGAAGACTCGCAACGCAATCACATCCAGCAACATTGAACAATCGTGACCACAACAACCAAAACGCTTTAACCCCAAAACCCTATACTAAGACAAGAAGGTCTACAAAGCATAGGGTACAGCGGATACCAAACAAACACCTATATCCCCAGACTCCCACCTCGCAGATCCAGTCCATGACCGCCGGTGCCGGCTGCACCGCCGGCACGGGCACAGCGGGCACCACTGGCGCCGCTGGAAGGGCGACTGGTTGTTCCGGCGCCGGCCTTCATTGGCTTCCGGACGTGAAATTAAGAGGCCACAACAAGCCCCAAGCCTGAAACTCTGACAAGATTCTCCCAGCAACCTTGCATTGGCGGTATATGGCCCCTGATAGTGTAGGTATGTAGGGGGTAGACTTTAGATGGAGAGATTAGTCTACAATTGATTGTTTACGACCTTCTCTGCATCCCCTGCCTCACTGCTTCCGCATGAATATAGCAAACTTCAAACATCCCAAACTCTTTGCCAAAACGCGAGTACCCTGAACCCAGAAAGTTGGATCCCTAGAGCCTCAACCCCTATACCCTAGACCCTCCACCCTTTATACCTTAACGCGTTAAAGCGCTACAACCCTGAAGCCCTTTCTACAATCCATAGAGAGAGAGAGAGAGAGAGAGAGAGAGAGAGAGAGAGAGAGAGAGAGAGAGAGAGAGAGAGCGATCTATCTATCTATCTATCTATCTATCTGTGTGTGTATATATATATAGATATATATGTGCGTGCGTGTATATATATATATATATATATATACATACAGATTACCTAGCCGCCCCGGGCCTCGGCGCAGGCGCAAGCAGGGTGACCGGGCCGGGGCGAGCTGCGCCGAAAACCTGAAGGAAGGACGAACGTAACTCAAAACATGATTGTCTTACCCTTGGTTAGTACGGAATGGAAGAATGGTAGTAATAGTAGTCAACCAAAGGTAAGTTGTGACACGAATGAAGCGTTAGGGTTCAGGGCTTAAAGCGCTTGGCAATCAGGCTAGTTCATGGGTGTTCAGTGCGAGGAAGGTTCAGGGCTTTGGCTTTGTGATTCAGGGCTTTCAGGTCCTAAACTTCCATAAACCCTACAAACCTCAGCATGCTAAAGCATGCCGCTAGCAACAACCCGAAGCCCTAAACCCTAATTAGACGTCATAAGCCCCAAAAAGCCCTGAACCCTAAAAGCCCTGAACCCAAAACTCTGAAGCCCTAGATCCGAAACCCTGAAGCCCGAAACCCCTTAACCCAAAAGCCCTAAACCGTTTAAACCCTATAAGCCCTATAAACCCTAAAACCTTAACCCCTGAAGGCCCCGAACTCTTCAAGGCCCCCGGGCTGTCACTGGCCCTGGCTTCTGCAGCTGCTCAGGAGGAGCCTGGCTTAGGGATCACCATGAGGGCTTAGGGTTTATCTAGGGTGTAGGGTTCACTGCAAGGGTTCTTATAAGTTTGGGGTTTGAAGGGTTTGGATGTCCAGAGCTTGGTGCTTAAGGGCTGTAGGGCAGAGGGTTTAGCGCTTGAGGGTAGGGTCTGGGTGCTTCGCTTGTGGGGGTATTCAGTGCCAGGATTTTGAGTTTTGGGCCGTGAGGGTTTGAGATTTGCGGGTTTACAGTTCAGGAGCTTGCAAATTCTTTAAGGCACCGATACCGACTTCATTGTCGTCGAGGTGCGGTGTGCAGAGTAGGCAATATCTCGGCTTTGAAGTAACTAACTACGGAGAAAAAACACTAACGTATATTTCACAGTGGCCCCTCTAAGGAACTGGCCCAAAACGAATCACTAAACTATGGTGCTCCAAACCCAGAGTTAGAAAATCTCACCGAGATGCATAAGCGTGTCCGCGGATCTCACCGGGCCAGGCACCGGAAGGCAGTTCAATCGGGGAGCGGAGGAGTGAATGCGCGAAAGTGGTGGGATAATGTAAAGACTGAAACCCTACAACCTACATCCTAAACCCCGGAGTGTAAAGAAATCCGCATGGTTCTTCACAGCTCGAAGCGCAGGTTCGAAGTCTTGAGTGCTGAAATAAACGGGGAGCCTGTTCCAGTTTAATGCCGGGACTATTTACCAAACCGACAACCTGTCAAACGGAAGAGAACCTTAAGGTGGTCAGAGAGACAAGCTTCGCAAATCGCCTGAATAGAACACTCCAGAGATCATTCCCTAATTATGAGTTAATAAAGGCCCTTACATTATACTACTCTTATAGTTCCCTTATAGCCACCCCTTGTAGACCCCAGAGATCATCCCATAACCCCGAACCCCAACCATCGAACAAACGTGGCTGATTTGCCGCCAGGCCAAGAACGCTTTCCGGGGCCTTCCTTGGCATGACTTGGGTACTGCCCCCATACAGTAGCAGTCTATAATGGGGCTACGATCAAGGGCCGAATATATCTATATATCTGTATTTCAAAGCTTATTCAACTGTTGCTGAGTGGGAGCAGTACCGAAGGTGACACCTAGAGAATCCTCGTAAAGCCAAATAAAGCCCCGTTGACAGCCCGCTCGAGCAGAAAACTAAAACGCGTCATATGATCACACAACAACCCTGACACTAAGCAGCATCGTAGATCTTGCCGTACAATTTACAACCTGTACGTAACAGTAGCATCCAAATGTCCAGCGCGAACTCCAAAAGCCGGGAACACCGGCTTCAGCTTAAACGAAGTTGCACGCAATAATTGGGGCCAGAATAATCAGTGTATAGTTCTGGGGTACTTGTATCTTCAACTTCATGTAAAAAGGGACCACAGACTAGTAATACTATGAAATCTTCAGACGTCTATATATGTCTATATCAACACTCGCATCGAGATTCATGCTGAGGGTCTGCTTGAATGCTCAAATGATTTGAGGGTTTAGGGTTCAGGGGCCAGGGTTAAGGTTTTTGGGGCTGTTTGGGGGCCATGGTTGAAGAGAGACGTAGCTTTCTCGGGAAGCACCGCTGTCCGCACCGATCCTTCAAACAAACACCCTGCATATAGACTTTTGATTTCCTCACTTATGCTTTGCATTCTTTGCAACCGAACATCCCTGATTCTGATAGCCATTGAAAATACTTCTGTACGTTCTAGCATTCTCACGTCTCAACAACGCTCCAACACGACAAACACTGCTACGAGTGCAGCTGCAGTTGGAGGAACAGAAGCCTAAGCTCCGAAACGAATTGACCGAAAGACTGCACCCTTACCATCACCAGACAGCCCCGCATGTAATTGTAGAGGTCACGCCCGACCTCAGCTTCACGCTTCACGTTCGGGCTCAGCCCTGAGTACGGCTTGTGCGCGTCGGGCTGGGCATCGGGCCTAAAGACCGTCTGCTAATCGGTCGTTCGACAGAAACTCTGGCAGCAAGTGCCGCGACACGTTAGTCGTGGTGAGTTCACGCAGTCTCGGAGTCCAGATTCGTGAGCAGCCGGCACAGCCACTTCTTTGTGAGCTTCTCCTGGGCTTTGAAGCAACAAGACCCCCGGCACTGGCACCCTGTAGTATTAACCACCCCAAAAGAGCACATACACTCTTATACGGACCTATGTGTCACCTCCCCTGAACCTTAAACCCTTGACCCCCCGCCTATACGGACCAATATGGAACCTTTTTAACGGTTCCATAACACAGTCTCTGCGTCTTCCTTCAAACGTTGAGAGATAGAGCCTCCTAAACCCTGAACTCTAGACCATTTCTAGAATCGAGTTTCTGCGTCTTCCTTCCAGCTTTGAGAGATAGAACCTCCTAAACCCTAAACTCTAGACCCTCTCTAATGGTTCCCGAACCGAGTGTCTGGGTCTTCCTTCAAGCTTTGAGAGATAGAGGCCGGCAGCTGCTTCAAGGACGGCTCGGATCGGAGCCCTTCGGGAAGGAACTCTTTGACCTTAGTTGTCCTAGTTTCCTACCGGGTCGACGGTTTTGGGTTTAGGGAAAGAAAAGTGAGCTCTGTGGGACGAAGTATAACATTCTTTACAAGGATTACAGGACCCTCACCCCTAACTAAACCCTGAACTTTAGACCTTAAACGATAATTAACTTAGTCCAACTAAGTGACTCTTCGCTTTCCCCTGGGATCTTCCGTAAGGCGCAGGTAGCAGCGCACCAGAGGCTTCCTAGGTTCCTCAAAATCTCCTTCAAGAAAGGTCTATTACGGATTTTTAGCGGGGTTTGGGGGAGTTTGGGGTTTAGAGGTTGGGTTGTTAACATAAGGTTTGCATGGAGGTTTATGGGGCTTTCTGGTTTTCAACGGGGTTCATATCCAAAGCCATATGCTAATCATTCACGCCCCTATATTCAGCCGGTATATCATACTAGACATGCAAAGTTGAGCGTGGTAGATGGTCCAGGGCGGGCGTATGGCGTTTTATGTTTGGTTTATGGGGGATACTATCCCCCCCTTCATAATCAAAACTAGGGTTCTCTTTTCCATTCGGATTTATTCAGTGGTCCTCATAACTAACCAAAACAGTGCAAACCGGTACCAAGAAGGACCGAGTCTCAGCAGACGGATGGAGGGAGCTTGCACCAGGGTCTCTACTAGCGCAGAGAGGGCATCTGTAACTTTGCTGAGGGAGTCTTCTGATGAGCAGATGAAGTCCAACCCATGGTCGTCCAGCAGGAGCTGCTGAAGGATGAACACGGCAACCGCCTTGGAAAGCTCTGAAGCATGGGCCTCTAGAGACTTCAAGCAGAGCCACAGCAAGTCAGTTTCCAGCAGAGGACCGACCGACCCGCTGTTTGCCTTCAGCAAAGCACCGATAACTCCCAGAGCTGTCAGCCGAAGATATTCGAAGGGCCGTTCTTTTTCAGACGTGCTGAGTAACGGATACACGAGCAGGTGGACCTGTGCTTCCAAGAACAAGACAGTCGTTTCCTGATCGGAAGCCAGACGCTGGAGCAAACTCATGGCATTACACACTCGACTGGCAGCAGATGCTGTCACCTCTTCCGGCTGCGATAGACGCGGGTAGATGGTTTCAACTTCCTCCTTGAGGGCCTCCAGTGCACCAGGCGAATCCCAAAGAGCCCGTGCCAGTCCTGGCAAAGACTCCCTCATCTTCGCAAGTTCCAGAATCGTCGCCTCACGACTTGAGTTGTTGTGAAGTTCTTGCACCATAGACGTCGCATCCATGGCTGGGTGAGGATCTATGGCGCTTTTTGGCCGCGGCTTTAGTCTTGATCCTCAAGCTCGGAGAAGATCACCATGACGCGAAGTCCCGCGCAATATTTATACTATATATGCCTAATCACGAAATCTCACGTGATTGTTCGAATTCCCTGCATCCTGAAGCACCCTGCGCCGACAACGTAATCCCTGAGTTTGCAAATCTGACAATTATCAAACACCCTGGACAAAACACGCTATTGACTCGCCCCCTAACCCCGTGAACCACAAACACTAAACACCCAGGCTTCCGGCTTCTTCTTTTTCGGCTGCGGGGTTGGCTTCGCAGCTTCTGCGTGGCGGGGACATTCATTCATTCGAAACGTCTCTGTATATCTGGGCAGGTGGGCGGGCAAACAGGCAAGTGTGGGATTGAGGACCATGCTAAGGACGGGTGAGAACACGGCACCGGGGGCACAGGGCTTCCTGTGGGGCGGGTCAACTCGAAGTTGCCATTCCCTCAAACTCGAGCCCTGGTTGGAATCTCGTCTCCAAGGTTTGGTCCTTGGATAGAGTGAGGTGAGGGAGCCGGGCTACTCGCCTTGTCGTCCTGGTGATGTCAGAGCTTCATGTAACCATGTCTGGTGCTTAGTGACTTAGTGGGGAATGGGGGAATGGATCCCTATGATAGTCCCTTGAAGTTCCTTATAGTAGTCCCTACAACCCATTCCCCCATACCTTACTAAGAGCCACGAAAATCGGTCTGAAGCTTCCAAACCAGGGCCGGAGCTAACAAATCGCTTCTTTTGTATGGCCTAAGGGAAGGGGGGGTTTCCGAAAATTAAGGGTACCTTGTTTTCGGGTCCTTATAACAAGGATCCTACTATTTGGGGTACTATATCAGTCAGGGACCACTATTTTCGGAAACTCCCAGAATTTACCCCGAAACTCTACTTTAGGGCTTCAGGGATAGTGTTTGCAGGTCACGAGTTTGGGCTTTGGTGGCCCACGGGTTATGAGTGGAGGCTGAGGCACTCCCCACCTCAAAAGCCTTCAACTCCGAATCCCCAACATGTGAACCCCCCCAAACTGAATGCTAAACATGATCCCTGTATACAGCCTTCAAGCATCATCCTAAACAATAAACCCCTAAACCCTAAACTAAAAAACCAAGCATCATCCTAAACAATAAACCCCTAAACCCTAAACTAAAAAACATATTCAACACCTCCGAAGCCAACTCTCGCCTGGAGGGCTGGGCGCCAGCTTTGCCAGAGGATCCCCTCCTCAGGCATTTCGTAGACTAGCCAGGACCCTCCTGTAGGGGTTTAGGGTTTCGGGTGTTTGTGGTCCTAAGTAATGGGTACCTCGGGTCTGAAAGAGGATGGATGGAGGGTCAAGGAGAGCTTACGGGCTTACGGCTTTACAGTCCGTAAAGCAGTGTAAGGGTTTGGGGGTACCTTGGGCTTCGTGGAGCTAGTTTTGGCGGCTAAGGTGGGAAGTAGGTCGATAGCAAAGGAATTCACGCAGGGGCCTGGATGCATAGAATACGGCTTTTGCTAGTAGGTAACCTAGGATAAATAACTGAAGGAAATCGCATTGAGAATCCTGCTTGCATGCCGACTGATGATGCCTGGTATTTCCTGGGCACTGCCTGGCGCGAACTGAGTGTTAACACACGAAAGCCAGAACCCCATACCCTTGCCAAACACACGAAACAACCCCGATATATGGTCAGCCTTGCCAACTTAGCTGCTATCAGGAGGTTCCCTTGTATGATGCTAGGCCTTGGTAGTTCATGCGGAGCCGGGGAAGGCGTTAGGATTCGTTTAAGTTGAGTTAGTGTGTAGGGCTTCCGGTATCTCTGAGTCTTACAACTTTAGCACCTACCAGAATAATTTCTGAGGCCCCGGAGCCTGGGAAATGGATCGGCTGGTGTCGAACTTCCTTCACGCAAAGGGTCTTTCATGTAGTGGTCATAAGAAGAGAGACGATCTGGGGTGTCGGGGGTTTAAGGCTTTACTTGTCTGCCTTTTACGGGCAACTCTCTCCATTGCAGGTACCTTGCCCCCCCCTTCACTAAAGAGCCTACTCAGTCTGGCTGGTTCCGAGGTTTAAAGCTGAAAACTTAGTCCTGCAGGGTTGTGAAAGAAGCTATTTTTGAGGAGAGCAATGCTCGTTTGCCTTAAATCCCACAAGATCGCATACCTCTGTGACACCGAGGCGGAACCCTAAAAGGGTGGTGTTCTCCAGAAAGAGTCCGAGTCTAACAATGCCCTACACCCTTCGAGTTTCACTGGATTGTGCTCATCCTCGAAGCCTGCGTTTTGGATGAACTCAGAGTTTCGGGCTTGAGGAGCTCAGCCCAAAGATAGATACTCATGGTCCATGCTCCGACTTTGAAGTCTATCGAGCGGCATCAGCTGGTACTTTGCTAGCAGAATCCTCCTGCGGCGAAGACCACCCTCAAGCATCATCAGCATCAGCTCGCACTTGGCTAGCAGAACTCAGCCGCCCAAAAAGGCAGTCGGAGAGCATCACCAGCATCAGCTGGCACGCTGCTTGAGAAACTCAGACGCTGCACCGGCGGCAAGCATCATCAGCATCAGCTGGCACTGTGCTGGCAGAACCCTCCTGCGGCAAAGACCACCATCAAGCATCATCAGCATCAGCTCGCACTTGGCTAGCAGAACCTAGCCGCCCAAACAAGCAGTCGGAGAGCATCACCAGCATCAGCTGGTACGCAGCTTGAGAAACTCAGACGCTGCACCGGCGACAAGCATCATCAGCATCAGCTGGCACTGTGCTAGCAGAGCCCTCCTGCGGCAAAGCAGAACTCAGCCGCCTTTTTGGCAGTCGGAGAGCATCACCAGCATCAGCTGGCACGCTGCTTGAGAAACTCAGACGCTGCACCGGCGGCAAGCATCATCAGCATCAGCTGGCACTGTGCTAGCAGAACCCTTCTGCGGCAAAGACCACCATCAAGCATCATCAGCATCAGCTCGCACTTGGCTAGCAGAACTCAGCCGCCCAAAAAGGCAGTCGGAGAGGATCACCAGCATCAGCTGGCACGCTGCTTGAGAAACTCAGACGCTGCACCGGCGGCATGCATCATCAGCATCAGCTCGCACTTGGCTAGCAGAACTCAGCCGCCCATAAAGGCAGTCGGAGAGCATCACCAGCATCAGCTGGCACGCTGCTTGAGAAACTCAGACGCTGCACCGGCGGCAAGCATCATCAGCATCAGCTGGCACTGTGCTAGCAGAACCCTCCTGCGGCAAAGACCACCATCAAGCATCATCAGCATCAGCTCGCACTTGGCTAGCAGAACTCAGCCGCCCAAAAAGGCAGTCGGAGAGCATCACCAGCATCAGCTGGCACGCTGCTTGAGAAACTCAGACGCTGCACCGGCGGCAAGCATCATCAGCATCAGCTGGCACTGTGCTAGCAGAACCCTCCTGCGGCAAAGACCACCATCAAGCATCATCAGCATCAGCTCGCACTTGGCTAGCAGAACTCAGCCGCCCAAAAAGGCAGTCGGAGAGCATCACCAGCATCAGCTGGCACGCTGCTTGAGAAACTCAGACGCTGCACCGGCGGCAAGCATCATCAGCATCAGCTGGCACTGTGCTAGCAGAACCCTCCTGCGGCAAAGACCACCATCAAGCATCATCAGCATCAGCTCGCACTTGGCTAGCAGAACTCAGCCGCCCAAAAAGGCAGTCGGAGAGCATCACCAGCATCAGCTGGCACACTGCTTGAGAAACTCAGACGCTGCACCGGCGGCAAGCATCATCAGCATCAGCTCGCACTGTGCTGGCAGAACCCTTCTGCGGCAAAGACCACCATCAAGCATCATCAGCATCAGCTCGCACTTGGCTAGCAGAACCTAGCCGCCCAAACAGGCAGTCGGAGAGCATCACCAGCATCAGCTGGCACGCTGCTTGAGAAACTCAGACGATGAACCGGCGGCAAGCATCATCAGCATCAGCTGGCACTGTGCTAGCAGAACCCTCCTGCGGCAAAGACCACCATCAGCATCATCAGCATCAGCTCGCACTTGGCTAGCAGAACTCAGCCGCCCAAAAAGGCAGTCGGAGAGCATCACCAGCATCAGCTGGCACGCTGCTTGAGAAACTCAGACGCTGCACCGGCGGCAAGCATCATCAGCATCAGCTGGCACTGTGCTAGCAGAACCCTCCTGCGGCAAAGACCACCATCAAGCATCATCAGCATCAGCTCGCACTTGGCTAGCAGAACCTAGCCGCCCAAAAAGGCAGTCGGAGAGCATCACCAGCATCGGCTGGTAGGCTGCTTGAGAAACTCAGACGATGCACCGGCGGCAAGCATCATCACCATCAGCTGGCACTGTGCTGGCAGAACCCTCCTGCGGCAAAGACCACCATCAAGCATCATCAGCATCAGCTCGCACTTGGCTAGCAGAACTCAGCCGCCCAAAAAGGCAGTCGGAGAGCATCACCAGCATCAGCTGGCACGCTGCTTGAGAAACTCAGACGCTGCACCGGCGGCAAGCATCATCAGCATCAGCTGGCACTGTGCTGGCAGAACCCTCCTGCGGCAAAGACCACCATCAAGCATCATCAGCATCAGCTCGCACTTGGCTAGCAGAACCTAGCCGCCCAAACAAGCAGTCGGAGAGCATCACCAGCATCAGCTGGTACGCTGCTTGAGAAACTCAGACGCTGCACCGGCGACAAGCATCATCAGCATCAGCTGGCACTGTGCTAGCAGAACCCTCCTGCGGCAAAGCAGAACTCAGCCGCCTTTTTGGCAGTCGGAGAGCATCACCAGCATCAGCTGGCACGCTGCTTGAGAAACTCAGACGCTGCACCGGCGGCAAGCATCATCAGCATCAGCTGGCACTGTGCTGCAGAACCCTCCTGCGGCAAAGACCACCATCAAGCATCATCAGCATCAGCTCGCACTTGGCTAGCAGAACCTAGCCGCCCAAACAGGCAGTCGGAGAGCATCACCAGCATCAGCTGGTACGCTGCTTGAGAAACTCAGACGGCGCACCGTCGGCAAGCATCATCAGTATCAGCTGGCACTGTGCTAGCAGAACCCTCCTGCGGCAAAGACCACCATCAAGCATCATCAGCATCAGCTCGCACTTGGCTAGCAGAACTCAGCCGCCCAAAAAGGCAGTCGGAGAGCATCACCAGCATCAGCTGGCACGCTGCTTGAGAAACTCAGACGATGCACCGGCGGCAAGCATCATCAGCATCAGCTGGCACTGTGCTAGCCGAACCCTCCCGCGGCAAAGACCACCATCAAGCATCATCAGCATCAGCTCGCACTTGACTAGCAGAACCCAGCCGCCCAAAAAGGCAGTCGGAGAGCATCACCAGCATCAGCTGGCACGCTGCTTGAGAAACTCAGACGCTGCACCGGCGGCAAGCATCATCAGTATCAGCTGGCACTGTGCTAGCCGAACCCTCCTGCGGCAAAGACCACCATCAAGCATCATCAGCATCAGCTCGCACTTGGCTAGCAGAACCCAGCCGCCCAAAAAGGCAGTCGGAGAGCATCACCAGCATCAGCTGGCACGCTGCTTGAGAAACTCAGACGCTGCACCGGCGGCAAGCATCATTAGCAACAGCTGGCACTGTGCTAGCCGAACCCTCCTGCGGCAAAGACCACCATCAAGCATCATCAGCATCAGCCCGCACTTGGCCCCCAGCCGCCCAAAAAGGCAGTCGGAGAGCATCACCAGCATCAGCTGGCACGCTGCTTGAAAAACTCAAGCGCTGCACCGGCCAGTGGCAAGCATCATCGGCATCGGTTGGCAATTTGTTGCTAGCAAATGTGGCTAGCAGAACCAACCGCTGCTCTGGTGCAACGACAAGCATCATCTGCATCAGCTGGCACTTCTTTGGGTGTAAAGAACGTAATTCAAGCTTGCAAGGAACAAAAATGAATAGACTCATGAACAAGGCTGGCGTGTTGTCATGCTTGAAAGTATCAACGATTATTGTCAGGCCTTGTGTACGAAACCGATTTTGTAGCAACCTGATGGACAAAAACACACCTGCGCTTCCAAACTGAAAGAAGGTTGGATCGGCACTCAAAGACTCCGAAAGAATGAGCAGTTTCATAATCTGGATCCTACGGCATCACACTTGTGAAAACCCTTTTGGAGCACATGAATCCGGAAGCCCAGAACTCATCACGCCTCAGCAGCTGCTGGCTCAGAACGTACGGAAGGCCTCGGGCAGAGAATGCGTTACTCAAACTTACCAACTTTCTCCCGGCGCTGCGTTTCCAAATCAAGGGCTGTGTCAGAAGAGAAGAAGGAACAAGAGATCTTATGAGACTAACAAGCTGTTGGAAAGCTTTTGATCGCAGACTTCCCGGACCAGTAAACACCGGAATGTAGAAACACTTGATGAAGCTCATCGGAGTCCCAGAACCTCTAAACTATGAGTAATGAGACATCAAGCGTGTAAGCCCTAAACATCTCCAACCACAAGCCCTAAGCCCACCCTAACCTGATACAAGTTCCAAACTCAATGATGTAAGTTCGATTCCACGGAAAGCGATCAGGTCTACTAGATCGAGCTAGAAGAAGGAGGACTTCACCCTGCATCCTCTTCCCTGTTCCCTCTTCGATCGGCAGCCGGCAAGCTCGAAATACCGAACCGGACCTCGAAGCCCAGCAGGTCAGCCAATCTCCCGAGCTTTACCCCTTCACATAATTCCATGAAAGCACTTGACAAAGGCACCCAGCTCTCAAACGTGTCGAGCTTCTAAACTGCAGCCGCTAAACCGTACACTGAGAGTACTCTTCGTAAACCTGCCGCTTCATTGGACTCTACAGGGCCCGGGGAAGGGGAGGTAGGGGAGGGAGGGCGAGGGATGGGGAGGGACCTGAGGGACCCCCAATTCAAAACCTATGCCCGATCGCAACGAAGAGTCTGAAACACTAGCGTCTCTCTCCTAGCCCTGACCTAAATCAGTTCCGAAAAACACTCGAACCCAGTTTGTCTTTTGGATGCTTGCTGATTGGGGTCTGATTCGTCAATACGGGAAACCCCAAACCAAACTATACTCTGTTGAACAAGCCCGCAAACACTTCTGCAACCCTTTCAAAACTATTCAAGAACTGCCAGCCAAAGCAAAGGCCGAAACTCTTTCTCTGCCGGACGTTTGCTGCTCTCTGCTGCCTCCCGCGACATTTTGCTTACACTTACATGGGGCGCCGTCAGGGCAGTTCGCGTAGACGTTTAGCCGGTGCTGGGTGTCATGACGCACCACTGAAACTGTTATGAACCCTAAACCAAGCGAGGGTTATGAACACTGCCATCAGACATAGATAACTCTGCACATGTTCCGAATAACCAACTTGGACCATGTAAGAGTTCTGATCGCGCTGGTGCCATCAGAATATGCGCATGTCTGCAAGGATCTCTAAAATCGCAGCTTTACAAACCTGGTCTACTGTCGGCAAGCACCGAGGCGCGCCAAGGCACGTGCTTTTTAACAGTCTGTTCATTCCGTCGTCTATAGCGTTCAACCCAAACCCTATGAATCCTCACCCTCTCCACCCATACCCCCAAACCTTCCACTCCGAGTCCCTAAACCCTAAACCCTACATCCCAAACCCGAATCCCTAAATCCCAAACCCTAATTCCTAAATCCCAAAACCCAAAAGCCTAAGACCCTAAGGCGGATCCCTTTCCCCACGAGCTCTCTGCCTTGGCGGGCTCTGTCTTCGACCTCGCGCGCCTGAAAGAAGCTGAGAGCTCCATCTCCGAAAAGGTATTGTTTAGAGTTACCCTTTAGGGCTTTAGGGTTTACGGGTTTATAAGGTTCGGGCTTAATTACCACGTAGAGTTGTTTTTTTAAAGTAGGGTTTAAGGTTTGGGGTTTCGGTCGGTTTTTTTCGGTCATAGGGTTTAAGGTTTATGGGGTCTAAGGACCAATATTCCCCCAAAACGTCTAATTTGTGCAGGGGCCTGCATACGTGGGCACAGGGTTTGGCGGGCTTATTTTACTTTATTCACAACAAGGAACCACTAGTTCAGGCTACCATATCACAACATGCAGAAACTCAACATATGCAATATGTTGGTTCTCGGACCCTGTGGCTTCGAGATCCCGGCCTGAAAGCACAAAAAGGAGCCTTACACAAAGTGGAGCTCTGCATTTCCAGGACTGTGAGGCTTAATGCGGGTTAAAAGTGGTGCATTACTTATGAGAGCAGGGCGTCGGGACTTTCTATACATGTATAAAACATGCTTTGTCCATCAGACCTCAAGGAGCTCAACTCAGGACCTGAAGCATCGAAGTCCCAAACAGGAAAACTCTAGAGCGGGGGGGCTTTGAGGTAACCGAGGAGAAACGAGTAGAAACTTGCATTTCATATTGGCTCCTTTTTGGAACAGGTCCAGGAAACGTAATAAAGTACGGCACTCCAAAACCCAGATAGCCCGATGCCTGTTCCTAGACGTTAGATCCAACAGGCAAACCTCAGCACAGCCGGCTGCCACATCTACAGTACGGGCCTACATAATCAGAACAAAGTCTCGGGGTGTGTTCTAGTACGTTCTGGTAAAACTTTACGAAGACTATATAAGGGTCAGCTTCAGCAATTGCTTTTGAGCCACATAGTAACTACGTAAGGACTATACGGGCCTGAACGAAGTTGTTAACTATCCGAATCCCGACCCCTATAGTATGCCAGTTCCTAGATGCCAGAAGCCTGCTAGCACAAGGTTTATCAATCGCGCTGCTCAGTTCCAAACTGACATGATAGCTAGCTAGCTAGATAGGCAGGCAAATAGATAGAGCAGGAGATAGATAGACAAATCGATAGTTAGGTTACGGTTAGGGTTGGTCAATTTTATATGTATGCATGTAGACAGATAGATACATACATACATAAATACATAAGTACATACAGTTACATACATACATAATTACTTACATACATCTAGAGAAGGAGATCGATCGATGGACAGATGGATAAGTTCACAGGTTGATAACTCCGTGGATAAACAGATTGATACATAGATAAACCCACAGCTAGTCATAGATAGATAGATAGAACATATGTACATAGATAGACAGGCAGATCAACAGATCGATACATGGTGGGGGCAGAGGCTTAAGTTAAACACCCTCTAAAAGAATTAGCACAAAGACATCTGAAAATTAAGTACCGGTGAGACAGCTCAATCTGAACTTTATACCCCAAAGTCCGTGACCGAGCCCGTCACTCCCGCTCCCGCACCGGGCTCCTCCGCACCGGGCTCCTCCGGGCGATGCTCAGGCTACATGGCTACCCCCAGACTTCAATCGCATGTTAAATTAAGATGTGCAGCTTACGAAAGTGTGTTTGGTTTAGGTTTGCTTTGCTTCGCGCCTCGGGTTTAGGGGCACGTTACAAGAACAGCTCTTTGCTACGGGAGTCTTGATCACGCAGGCTTTTGGAGCTTCTCGCTCAGGCTCGGTTCGGACTCGGGGTTTGAGCCTAGCTTTATGAATCAGGTTATAAGGCGATGGATTCAATGGGTATGCGCATTGGGGCTGAGCATTGTGCGGATCAGCCCTGACCCCAGAAACAACGAGTAAGGGCTCAGGCCATGCCCCTCCAACCGCACGCAAAACGGTCGAAGATCACACAGCTTCCTGGTGTCTGTGGGAGGTTTTGGATTCAATGACACAATACCAGATGAGCTGGGCAGCATTTTCGGCTTTAAGGGTTTCGGAGTCCATGGTATCTGAGGCTGCCAGTCCCTACACCCCAACCCCGCGTCCCGAAACCCCTAAACTCTCAACCCTCTAAGCCCTAAAGTCCCTGATTCGATTAAGGGATCCCATATAGATCCCTTTAACGGAGCTTATAGATCCCCTTAAATTAAAAGAACCCTCTAAGCCCTCTAAGCCCTAAAGTCCCTGATTCGATGGAGCCCCTGAGTCCCTCAGCCGTCTCGTCCTGCTGCGACGACGGCTCCGGCTCCTGCAAGCGCTTAGTCCAATATTAAAAGGGCCTTAGTAAGTAGTCCTTTATAGGGGTCTATAAGGGTTACTATAAGGGATCTAAGAGGGTACTATAATATAGGGGCCTTAGTAAGTAGAATAGGGTTTCCGGCTCCTTTACTTATCATAGGGAGCCTCCAAAAACAGCATTGGTAGGCATTTAGGCCCCTTTCTTCGTCCAAGCATTGTTATGTGTACTGCGGGGGGGTCGGAGGAACTAGCAAAATCATTGCCCGAGTCAACAATCGGTATATATTACTACTTATTGCTACTGCAGAATGTAATCCAGAACCTGATGATTCCAATTTTTAAAGTCCCCACATTATGCCCGAGGAATCCCCTGTCAGCGATTCAAGGTTGAGGGTTTAGTGGCGAAGTATTAGCTCTAAAGGTTTTGGGTTTAGAGGTTTTTGGGGTTTTAGGGTTTGGGGGTGAGGTGAAGATGTGGGATTTCCGGTCTAGGGTTGACTTTAGGGATGATGCGCAGGAGCCCAAAATTGTGACCGTTTTAGACCTTGTCTTAGGACATGCGGCTTGGATCCAGAATTGGGGCTGCTCAAGTGAAGTAATTACTTCATAACCTACCGAATAAGTCCCAGGATACGGGTATTTCAGACAAGACGGTGGAAATTCTCCGAAGAAGGATTCTCAGGAACTCGTATTTTCAGAAGTCGGAAGGGATTTCGAAAGAGTCTTTAGGGTACCAGTCCGAACAAAAAAAGGCTTTCCACCCCCCCTTCATGTAGTCAGGGTCCACGAACTTCAGAATGATTCGAGGCCTGAATACGCTATGTGCGCGCTGCCGCTGCAGCCCCCTATGTACAGATTGCGTGGTGCGCCCTTCGAACGTCCACAAGTTACTCGGTGCTCGGACTTAATTACCATCTGCTGCCGATTATTATTCTTGTTATTGTTATTACTATTATCATTTATTACTACTATCATTTACTATTATTGTTATCTATTCCTATTTTATCACGGATCGGAACCATGAAGCTGGACATCCCCAGCGAAGTGCTTACAACAGCCTTCTGACCGAAGTCCGGGACCTTCATCTAAACCTGAAAACGAACATCCACATAGGTACAAGCAGAATCCTGGCCCTTAAATCGAACCTTTTTGTAAAGCATTCCGTCTCGCGTCTCAGTCAGAAGCAGAGCAACGGCTTTGCATTGCAGCGCGCCGAGCACGCGAGCTCCTCAATCTAAGACAGGGTGTTACATCAGACAATGGATACCACGGTGTGACTATATAAGGGACTAGAAGTCTTCAATATAATAAAGTCGTCTGATACATAAATTATCCAGACCTCTGTACTACGGAATGCCGTACGACTCCATTGGTCTGAAGCACGAGGATAGACCCTAAACCCTAAACCCCTCTCAGAATCGCTTCAGAGCCCGTAGGCATCACCAGCCGCTGGGCCAAACCATGCTCGCCCTCAGTGGATGTGCAGGAAGGATCTTAAAACCCAAATATGGGAGCCTTAATAATTAGGCTGGCGCTGGACCAGAATGGACATTTAGTCTCCCAGTGCAATGTGCCAGTCGCGAGCCCGCTACTGAACACCCGAGTTACCTAGATGCTTAATCGTGGATCCTTTCTCAGGATACCTACCTGAGGATAGGAACCTGGACAACCAAGAATAACTCTTTTGGGCTATGCTGTATTGAGACCCCCGTACGAGGCCTCACGGGTTTTGGGGTGCACTATACTAAATTTTTCTCAGGAGCCCCCAAAATGCTACAGGTAATTGTTTAGGCCCCTTTTGAGATCCTGAGCCTAACGTGGTGTCAGGTCAGGCGACAGCGTCGATCGAAGGGCCAGGCGCGCCCTGGCCATGACCTTCCCAAAGGATCCATGCACCCATCTTAGTAGGTATACTTAGGCCTTAAAGGGGTCTCTATGTAGGTACTTTAAGGCCTAAGTACCTACTATATGGGTTCATGGAGCCTGTGGGCTTCACCATTAAGGACGTTCAGTTTGTGCCGGTTTCGACTTTTCGGGTGCTCGGTTTTTTGGGAAGTCAGGATGAAGCATTTACGGTGCTGGAGTGCAGAGTAAGGGTGCAGGGTGCAAGTTGAGATAGCATGGGACCAAGGACAGCAACAAGAACTCCTAGCAGTGCTCCGCCCCAGGCCCAACATCACGAACAGCGAAGCTCCTCAACTGTGAGTAGGTCTTGTGCAAAAACACTTACCCGCTGAAACATACCCATAAACCCTGATACTTGAAGTCCACACGGTGCCCCCGGACCCTAAAATCCCTTAATGGGGAGCCCACGTCAGTCTATCATGACCAGAAAGCTCCGCTAAACAACTTCTGGCAATCTCCGAAGGATGGCTACAGACGAGAAGCCCCATGAACAACGTCCGCTGTATGAAGAAGTCCTGTGTGCGAAACAACCAACAGACCATGGCCAAAAAAGGAAACTCAAAACCCTCAACCACTGAACCCTAACCTGCCCTAAACCAGCCTAAACGCTGTAAACCCTGAACCATAAACCACCCTATGAATACTACCTAAATCACCCTCAACCCTGTAATCGCTGAACCCTAAAGGCAAGAACGGCCAAAGGCCTCTTCTGGTTCCTCGGCGGGAGCGTCGTGGGGAAGGCCGAGGCCGCACCATTCCTCCGAAAACAAAGGCTTGTCCTAGGGTTTATGTAGGGTTTGTATAGGGTTTACACACGGTTTACATAGGGCTTACAGGGTTCATGGGCCTGATAAGCTTTATAAGGCTTTCGTAGGGCTTTGAGTTCTACAGGCTTCATAGGCCTAGTAGGGTCCATAAGGCTTGGTAGGGTTCAAGGTTTATAGGCCTGCCAGGGCTTGGGGGGTTTAGGGCTTACAGGGTGTATAAGGTTTATAGGCCTGATCGGGCTTATAAAGATGTTTATAGGGCTGAGGGCTTGGTGGTGGTGACGATGACTGAACACTGTTGTTGCGGTTGGGGGCAATCTTGCTATGGGCTTCGGCAATTGAAACGTGATGCAGTTTTGGTGATACTTGGTTTATTTATATTTTCATACCTGTACTATTGCCATTTCTATGACTCTTTCAGGTGGTGCATGAGATGTCTTGGTGCTGGAGACTCGCTTTGACATCTCGTAAAGAGGTCGGGTTTCCTTACACACCCGCGGCAGGATCCGCGTCGGAGCCAAATCGAGGTAAGCAAGTTCGTCGAAGTTTCGGCTATTTATTCGCTGGCGATGGAGACAGGAGACGGCGTGCTGCTTATGCAGGAATTGTTGGTGATGACGGTGCTGACAGAATCAGAATGATGCACATGGTCACGGCCGGCAGTGTTGTTTGCCATACAGGTTTGGCGGATTGGGCATTTTTCAACAGTCCGTGGCCACCTACTCGGTCCTGCAAAGCTTACAGACTCACGTCTGCACAAACATGCGCGCCTGCTCGGTATAGCGATCGCTTTGCCTCGGCTCAGCACCCGCGTGTCGTCCTCTAGCATGCCTCCAGCCATAGGTTTAAAACAACCAGCTGCTGCGAACATGACGTGCGCAGACCGCAGTAAAGGAACCTGCTTCGAAGGCTGGTCCAGACCCCCAAACACAATTCCCTCGATGCCTTTCATGAGCTTTCATAATTCCACCGTGGCGCCCGACGGCGGACATCTCACAGTTGCTTGCCCCGGCACATCCAAAGGCCTTTGGCAAGGACAGTTGCGGATGTGATGTCTGACAAACCTACAACACGGTATTGATTAGATTCATTATGCACTTCTCGGATGTGCAACGGGTAGCTAATTGCTGGTAATAGCACTCAATTTCAAGCTTGTGAATCTGTTGGAGGATCTCTCAGGGTTTGGAACCTTTGCGGTGTAGCATCTTTCGGTCCACAGCGGGTTTTGGGGCTTTCGGGCTTATAGGTTGGGTCGCTGTCAGCTGTAAGACTGCTGTAAGCGTGAGTCTTTAGGGACTTGTACGGTCTTCGGTTTTTCCAAATTTCGTTCGTAAATACGGTGTTGCCGGCAGTTCAAAGATGAACGTGGCCTCATGGTCCAAGCTTCCGGCAACAATTCCGAGCGAGTCGCTAGCAAGGGGACGATGAAGATGGCTCGTTCGGTGTTTCGCCGTTAAGGCCCTTTGAAACACATCCGCCAGCAAAGTCTTCATAAACCCAACAACAATATTCATATTAAACAAAAAGGGACTTGTCCTAAACCTTACATCGTAACAAACAGCCAGAACTTCCTAGGCTCAAAAAGGAAAATGCACCATAATCGAACTTCGAGTCGTCCCCTGATGGGTCTCTTTAGGGATCTTTAGGGTTTATAAGGCTTCCGACCGAGAGATCGGCATAACAAAGGGGTCCCAGTACTCAGAGTTTACATCTAGGACCTGCAGCAAATGGCAATCACATCAGGTTTCATGGCTTGGAGCTCCGTGTGCTGTCAAATTGTCCATGGATCGCGAAACCCCGAACACAAATTAAGTCCCTGCCCTAAAGCCCCCAAGACCCGATACGATTATGAACCTTCAACATCTGATGGGTTCGGGAGCTGAAACTACGTCTTGGTGAGACCGTGAGCATGCGTCGCGAGGTGGGTGATCTTTCGACTCAGGAGTCGGGGCGACAGCAATGGCCAAAATCCTCGTATGGGTCCTTATAATAATTAGAACAACATTTGGGGGTGTCGTATACTTTCAATATAATAAGGACCCCCCAAAAACAGCCGCTGTAAATATCATAAGGCCACTATAGTAAGTCTGGTGTTAGGCCAAGGTAGGTAAGTAGGTAGGGTTCGACCTGCGTTGGAGCTGCGGCCTCCACCACTTTTCCTTGCCCAGAATCTCAAGGGGCTTTCGTAAACGTCATCGGCTTTTCCGCGCGAGGTTCCAGAGGGGGACATTTATAATAGGTGAACAGAGTCACTAGAAGGGATGGGAAGGACCGTGGAGGAGGCACACGTGCGCCATCCGTGGCCGGCAGACAGCACAGAAGGGAAACGGCTGAGGTGCCGAAGGAACTGCAGCGACGGAGACCTACGGGCGAAAAGGAGAATGAGAAATGAGGCTGACGAGGCAAAGTGCAGTAGGGAGACGTGTGGATGGGGAATCTCGGGTCTCCAGCCACAGGGCCGCCGGCGGGAACCTGAAGGAGCAGTCCGGTTGGAGGCGAATTGTTGCGATTGCGCAGAAGAACATCAGCCACTACACTCAATCACGCTGCACCCAGCAGACATAAATTTGAACAGTTTCAAGTGCACTCACTCACTTCCGAGAACCCTGACCTATGCATGCTGCCAGCCTAGTTTCAACCTGATAAAAGACGTAAGCAGTCCATCCAGACTGTGTTGCAGCTCCTGAACCAAGCCAGAACGGAGATGCGAAACTATCCATGACCGCAGCTCTCGCTGACCTAGGACGTTTGCAATTCACAACCACTTCTGCTGCGGCTGCTGCTATACTGCTACTGCTACGCTTGGTCCACGAGTCGGGGGGGCGGTCACATAAACAATTTGTACCAGAGCGACAGCCAGGACCGCAGGCCTCAAATGCGAGGTCATCAGCCGCAGGGTAACGGACTGCAAGGCCGTAGCATTCCCAGAAGACTGAAGCGGTATAAGGCCCAAAACCGCCCAGCTCTCCTGTTTGATAAGAATCTTCGAGGGCGTCACTGTGAAAGCCGTCGCAAGAAATGCACGGGCCTGGTCAAACAAAAATGGAAGCTAGCCTGTCACGAAGTACTCTCCCGGCGCACGTGGAGGTGTCAATCAACCTCGCCGGGTGATGAGGATAGTGCCTCACCGCAGTGCGAAGTTTGCCTGCGCCGAGCGCTTGGCTAAGCAGGCTCCTGAAGCCGTGTGCGCGCCTTACATCCCAAATTCGCAAGGTACGGAATCAGTCCTACTATGAGACTGGTGGCGTGCAAGTGTTGCGACTGTTGTGTGACATGTGTTGTGGAGCTGCCATCTGTGCCTTCGTGCCCAACCTGACCAGCTTCAACTTGAGCCAAGATGGCGAAGTCCAAGCTATGTAGAATGCAGACATGCTTTGTATAGAGGCCTTAAAGAATCCTTATACTATTTGTAACTTCTTTAATATCTGATAGAAACCCTATTCTAGCTATCCAGGCTCCTATGCTACGCATCGCTGGGCCTTGTAGCCGGGACATCTGTTTGCGCACGGGCAGCCTGAGCTGAACAAACCTGTCCCGGAACCCCAAACCAAAACGGCAAACTGTAAACCTGTAGTCATGGAGAGTCAGTCCTCATGTCGGCTCATATGTTGAGAGTCTTATGAACATGAGCAACTTATTTGGCGGCCTTAGTAATTGAAATTTTGGGGTATTCCCGGAAGTTGATATTCCTACAGCCACGAAGCGGTGCCCGCCGAACTTCGAAACCGCAAAAATCCTTCTTGCTTGTTGTGATAATCCTTTTCCCTTCAGCATCCACCCTTATGGGGCCTTTTAGTATTTGAGGTTCAAGGTAATGTAGGAGCCTTAATCATAGAATGAGTTTGATATGGGTTTTTGTGCACATATCTTACAGTATCTTACAGCACAATGCACACAAGGAGCCCCAAGGAATAATGTTGCAAAATTCTCAGGCCCCCTTATGGTAAGCCCCTGTAGTATGGCCGGCTCTTTAAACTTCGGCATGCCTGTTTCCTGTTTCCTGGCTTACGGTGTAGGGAACTATAAGGTCTAGATTTCGGGTTTAGGGTGCACTGTGCTTCATGGGCCCGGGTCTTTAGAAATGTAGGGGTCCATGGGCTGAACGTGATTTAAAGTCTGGTCGCCACACTCGCCGCAGCAGCGGCACGTAGTGAGCTCGCGCACCCGAGGCTGCCCACACCACTCCTCCTGCATTGCGAAGAGCTGAGCGGCTTAGGGTTTAGGGGCCGTAAGAATTAGAACAGGGTTTGTTTGGGCTCCGCATTCTAATCATAGTAATAATCCCCAAACCCCAATTCTAGTTATTAAGTCTAACAATGCATGGGTCCAACAATGTAACAAGAGACTGCAGTGTACTCAGCAGCATACAGCACATATTGATCTATCGCACAACACGCGATCAAGAACTAATCGATCCTGAGTTGAAAAAAGGTGTCGGGTTTCGTTGGAGGCCTTGCTAGTTCAAAGGTGCAGGATTGAATCAGGAGTTACTTTATTTCTACATTTGAGTATACATTGGTGTAATACAGTATATCACAGTACATTGTAGTATCATGATGTGGAGTTTGCAGCGCTTGTAAAGAGCAGAGGAGCCGGGCTCCTTGGCCTGCGCAGCCTACACCTGAGAAGGGCAACTTCAAAATACCTCTGCAAGGAAGCCGCACAAGGCTAAACGCATCTCACGCAGATATGCCATACTGCAATCTTTGTAAGATAGTATAAAAAGGCCCGCATATATGGTATATGCCATACTGTACTTTAAACAATACAGTAAAATAATGGCCCGGCCAGACTCCCGAAGACATACTTGATGCCTACCGTGTTTGTTCTAATTACAAACACAATCTCAAGGCATCGCGGGCCTCTGTGGCCTTCAGACAAAACTTAGGCCTCAGACCTCCCCAAAAGCTATCCTCAACTCTTCAGGGCACACCCGGAGCCATTAACGTAATGGTCTTAAGAAAGTCCTACTGATGGGCTGTTGGGCACTTTAGGAAACGGTTCGTGGCGGCTCTAGGCTCAATCTTAAGCCATCCGAGATAGATGTCGGACACACGAGTAAAATCCCAATAGTAACGCCCTCAAAAAGCCATAACCAAACCTTGAATCCCCAAGAGCCCTACATCGTAAACCCGCCCGGCCTCGGTGTATCGGGAGTTACCCCAGACCTAAAGACCACCCGCTCAGGATGACGGGGATGCTGTTGAGAGGCTGAGTTTGTTTACAGAAACCCAGCAAATTTTCCTACGAGGTTCCCATATCTGCGCAGGGGTTTAGTAAAGTCTAGGGGTCTACGGCGTGGCTTTTCATACGCATTGCTAGTCTATGGAGTTGTACAGGGGTGTTGATTGAGGCTTCATGGGTCTCCGGGGTGTAGCGCCTGTCAGAAAAGTCATGGGCGGCTATACAAGTCAGTAGGCTTGTAAGGACTGTAACTCTGGTCATGGTTACGGAAAGCCCGATGTGCTCTAAGGGACTCTAAACGATATGAGAAAGATGCAACTTATGAAGTGTTTGGCTAGACAAGGTTGGAAATCCTATTCATGTTTACATGAGAAACGAGCCGGGAGCCGTCAAGAAGGAATAGACAAGGCAAAAGGAGCCGCAACACCCCAACTGAACTCTAAACCCCAAACGTCTCTTTTCGGAACTCAAGTAAGAGTCGCCTGGAACTGGGAGTGCTTCGAAAAGACTTGAGCCTTCATGCAACCTTGAACTGAGATCATCCTTGGTATCAGGATCCTTAGACAGGGGACTTGCCGCTCTGGTAAGAGCCACAGGTTTTTGATACGAAATCTTCAGAAAACCCGAAGAACACGAACGGCGGAGTCCACAAAGGACCTAAGCAAATTTCACCTGCAATGGCTTCAAGATCCTACGGTCTCCTGAGCCCTGTATCCTAGACCAAGTCATGAAGACGAAACTCCAGCCAAGCTCTGTAGCCTCCCAAACTCCAGCTCTGTCATCACATCGTAAACCCTAGGCCCTAGACAGGAGCCTGGAACCAAGCCCTTTGCTGTGCCGTGTCCGGGGGCCGCACGGACGATTCCAGGCAGTCGGGCGCTCCGGCACAGCCCGGAGCGCGATAGCCTTCTCATGAGTATATATATATATATACAAATATATATATATATATATATATATATATATATATATATATATATATAAATATAAATATAAATATAAATACTATACGCGTTGCTCAAGGATTGCTGCAAGGCGTATCGCTATAAGAGATACGATCAGCGGGTCTACGGTTTGCAATAACTGTTCCTTTGAAGTCTCATGGGCCCTTCACTCCATCCGGCGTGCCATGCCAAGAGGCATCTTTGCTTCTGCGCTGGCTGCTAAGGGTCCAACAGTTCGGGTGCAGGGTTCTGCGGTTTTGGGCTCTCACTTTTCGTGTCTTGTGAAAGCCGCAATGACCCTGCAGCTCAAAACCGCCTGACCTCAAGTCCCTAATTAGCCGCCAAAACCCTGGCCTCCACTCCCACCGAAGGCTGCAGCACCCACATTGGGACAGCCCGTGCCGATGCACGTTCGCACCAGGCAGCCCGGATACCAGCCCCACAACCCAAAGCCTGTAAACCATGAAATTCTGCAAAGACCTAGATACCTGAGCCAAGAACCCTCAAAGCCCCTAAATCCCCGAGCCCTAAACCCTTAACCCTAAACGCCCCTAAACCCCCCCCCCCCCCCCTATATAAATCCCCCAGCCCTAAAGCCTCTAAATCGCCCTCGCCTAACCTCCAAACCGAAGACCCGGAAGCTCGCGGCCACCCAGGCGCCTGCGCAGCTCGCGGCGCAGGCGCAGCCGCAGCTGGAACAACAGCTGCACGGCGCCTCCTGGCCGCCTGCCGGGGGGACGAGGGAGGCCACGTAGTAATATAACCTGAATGATTAGAATATAGGGTTTTGGGGTATGTTGGTATTCATGTAGGCCCCTGTATTACGGGTGTTTAGGGCTGTAGGGCTTGAGGTTACAGGGATTAGCACTTTCGGGTTATAGGGGTAAGCTACGGATCTAGTAATTCATGGCCTAGGGCTGAGGTTTTATGGTAGGTGTGTTTCGCGAGACAGAGCTATCGAGTCTTCGCCCAGCCAAGAAACTGAAGGCCTGTGCTGTTGGCTACATAGGTATGTACCGTTAATATATAGCTACTATATACCCATTATATAGCCCATTCTAGGGTGGGGGTCCCCGGTGTAGGAATCGAAATCGATGAATTGTGGTTCATGCTGCCGACTCGTAGAGTTGAGCGATTTGTCTTCAAGGCAGCATGGCCACCGGCTCGATGAGGCTTACGGCTGCTTGTGGCTGGGGTGTTGGGCTCATGACGGAGGGTATCTTCAGGCCGGAACCACCGCGTTTGTGCTAGCCGTCTGAAAAAGCCTTCTTGGATTCACCGGCTCCTCACGGGCAAAGACACGCTAAGGCCAGCAGGCTTGGGATCACATTATACTATACTATGTCTGATGTATCATTTCACTATATAGTACAATAACATTATGTTCTTGTCTTATCTTACATTTTGCGGCCTGTGGCCCTGAGCCGACCTCAAGTCAAGAGTCTTTACTTCACCCGAAAGTCCAGGACTCCCAGGATGCGCACATTACAGAGACACTGGCCTCATCGACCCAAAAAGCTCTGAGCCCAAAAGCTCCCTTATCATGAGCTCTATAATTCTAGGCCCTGAAGCCCTAAACCCCGTAAACCCTGAACCCCTTCCGTATGACAATGGATCCTCAGGCTGTAGATATTTTTCTCCACAAAACCCTAAGGCTCCATGTACCCATATAGCATAGACTTTGGCCCTAGAGACTTAGAGTACCTATATAGGGATTCTTTGAAGGCCAATGTATCTACATATGAGTTATATAGGGACCTTAATAATTAGAACAGGGTTTTGGGGCCCATTATACAATAAATTATAAAAAGGAACCCCCGAAAGAGTATAGGTAATTATTAAGGCCCCTAAATTACATGGACCCTTTGGCAAAATTCGAGAAGACGGGCCTACCAGGCAAAGCAGGCTCAAAGGCCACGGACGCATGGCTGGCGAAGATCCCAGGATGCGCCCTAAAACCAAATGCGGCTACCAGTCTCAGTGTGTTTTTTTTGTTAATTTGGTGCACTTCTCCATTTCTCAGTGTGGTTCTGGGGTTTAGGGTTTAAGGTTTCGAGCTTAATGTTGGTTATTAAGGCTTGTAGGGTTTATGTCTGTGGTCAGCGCTCGGGAACTTAGGGCACCCTCCTAAAAGCTGGGACTGCGATGATACTCTAAACGTCATGAAGCTTTGCTTGCTCATGATACTCGTAAGGAGACGTCTCTGAGCTTATGATGGGTACTGCCCATTAAGGCTTCAAAATCTTTAGGGTTCTGAGGTTGAGTGCTCTAGAGTTGCAAGGCTTCGGTTTAGTCTAGAGACTTCATGGACAGGAAAGCTGCAAGCTTATACCTCCGGACAGCATCCACCGAGACCAAGGATTGCAGTTCGGATCTCAACACCAACGCACAAAACAGAAACACACACACACACACATATACATATATATATATATATAAACGGCAGATACGGGCTACTTCTCCAGGCTTGGAGTTGCGACACCCCTACACTCTCCACCGCCTGTGGAGGATGTTCCTGGGTTTAGGTCCGCTCAGCTGCTACATGACAGCAGGCTGCGGGACCCTAACTAAAGGGAACCTCTGTCTAGATCCATTAAAGGAACCACAAATTCTGAGACTGGGGAGCAGACAGTAGCAGCTGAAAGTTCCGAAGTGAAGGTGAATTAACGCAAAACCGTGCAGGTGCTCAGCTGCCATCAGGCCAAAAGAACGCACGACCACCAGACGACGAAAAACAGCTAAACCGCTTGTTTCGTGCTAGGAGTTTTAGAGTTGACCCGACCCTTAAGCCCCCGAAGATGAGGGCAGTCCTCGCCCGCTCCGGCTGCCTTCCAGCAATGCAAAGGGGTCGTGTGGGGCAGTGGGGCTTGCGAGGTTTAGGACTCATGTTGTAAGCATGATCAGGCCGGGGTCCGGGATCTGATCGGGTTCAATGGTTTGGGAGAGTTTGGGCTCGGAGTGACTCAGACGCTTAGGCTTCAGGCCTGCTGGGTCTTTATCATGGTTGTATACGATGTTGATAATGGTGATGGCCGCGGTGATGTGATGTGCTTTTCGTAATGACTCACGGCACCAGAAGCTGTGCAGCACCTCGCTGTCATGCGGGGTAGTGTGAGGAGATCTGAAGACAGAATAAGACTAGCGAGGTACGAATCTCACTCATCCCGAGGGGCCCGGCTCTGCTCCCTTATAGAGGCACTGCAAGCGAGAATTGCGCCTTCCCGCTGTCGCATTCGCAGCCACCTGACACAGACAAACCGAAACCTCCAAAAGCCTGTGGATCCAGCATTGTACCGAACAGTTGTTACGGGATGCCAGTTTAACAGGCCTAGATGGCTTCAGAGGAAGTTACAAGAATCCATGTCCGTAAAGCCCGTCAGTTTTCTTGGAAAACAGCAAACTGACATGCGACGATCGAATCTCAAAGTCAAAACCGCACACCCTAAACATCTCTCAACCCTAACCCTTCGCATCCCTAAACCCAGCAGGCATAGCGGACTTCCGAGGCCCCTTCTTGGCCCAAGGCACATGACCAAGGCCCCACCAGAGCTGGTCGAGGGTTGGTGTTTAGGGCTAACGGTTGGTTTCGAAGGTCAATTCTTTTCATGATCATGAGACTCTGAAGTTTCAACGGTCGCAGGTCTCGCCTGCGACGGAAGCGGCCGCGTCTCTCCACGTGGCACCCGCTGGCCCTGCCGTGTGCTTCGGCTCTGAGTCTCGCCTATCACCTTATCCCAAAGCCTTGCATGAGGCCTCAATCCCAAAGCCCAAAACAGTAAACATGACTTCTGCAAATTGTAGCCTGCACCCAAAACCCCAAAACACTAAGCATGCCTTCTGCTCTACTGTTGCCTCCCACGAATTGAAGGTTTCGGTGGTCAAAGGCTTCCGGGGCTTTCGGTATGGAAGTTCTAGGGATAGGCGGCTTCTTACGTTTCTTACCTTCTCTTTAGGCTATGTATGCTTCGAAGGTTTTTTCCATTCTTCTGCTTCGGCGTGGTTCGTGGGGATCTTCTCTTCAAAGCTCGAGGATGAGCCTCCAAGTCTCGAAGAGCGGGGTCCGTAACATCATAGGGGCCTTAATCATTAAAATATGGTTTTGGGGGGATATTATACCATAATAAGGAACCCCCAATATAACATAGGGGCCTTAAGAATCAGAAAAGGGCTTGGTGGGATTATTATACTATGATTATAATAAGGACCCCCCCCAAATAGTATAGGTAACTATTGAGGCCACTATGGTAGTCAGGGGGGTTTGGAAACAGGTCTTGAGGGCTATAGGGACTACCTCATGTCTGGCTTCAGAGATTCATTTCTTTTACATAAACTTGATGTAGAGGCCTTTGCATCCACGAGGCAGAGCAGCTGCTTTTCCGCATCGTAGACAAAGTACCTGAAGTCAACTCAGATGCGCGAATGTCGGGGCTCAGGGCTGATATGTTGCTCGACCTGTTTGGTTCGTATCTTCCTGAATGTACCCTCCCCCCCTAAGAAAGCCAAATCCACACCCTCAACCAGGAACCCGAAAGCCCCCAAGCGATGCGACACAAAAACTTAAGACTATAAACATCTTTCTTAAACCCTACCCTGCACCAAGAAGTTGTAGTAAACCCTAAACTCACACAACAGATGATGACGAAGCATGAAGACAGGGCAGGCCACTGCGAAAGTGAGTACATCTGTAAGGCCGAAGTATACACATTAAGGTACATAAACATACACATATATATATATATACTCCATATACAACTCTCTATCTATCTATCTATCTGTCTATCTATCTATCTATCTATCTATGTAATTCTATGTATAGAGTATGCATATATAGAATGAACCGATATAGGGACAAGGACCCTTAGCATACATGTGAATTGTTGTGTGGCCCGTGACGAACCTCAACCCTTTCTGCGAAGGCTGGAGAATGTATCTAGGTATCTGATTGGAAGCTTTGCCATGGAAACTTCTTGCAGCCATCGATGTCTTTTGATTTGCCAATTCTTCCTCTAGTACTGGCTTGCCGAGCTTTCCCAGGCGAACTTCTTGTAGTCCAACGTGAAGAAGTACGTGGTGTTGGGGTCGTAGTACAACTGAGCCTCCATGGGCGGAGCGAAGCAATTCGAAGATCAGGTCATGGAGTTGCATCCCTTTTGCGGGTTTGATGCCTTGTCAAGCAGCGTGGAGTTTTGGAGTGTGTCTGTGCCTGTGTGTGTGTGTGTGTGTGTGTATGTGTCTGTCTCTCTATCTGTCTCGCTCTCTCTCTTTCTCTGTGCGCGTTTGTCTGTGTGCGCATGTGTCTAGAGGTGCACGTGTGTATGCGAATGCACTGCACATGTCCGTGTCTGTCTGCTTCTTTATGCCACCACTTGTCTGTTTGTGTGTGTGTGTGTGTGCGCATGTTCTGCAAGTTTCGTGTTTAGGTCCAGGTCTATCTACAGTTTCTTATGCTAAAGGACTTCCCGTCTCGGCCTATCCCCGCGCCCCCGGCGAAGAACAGAACGTCTAATAATTTCTCAATTATTAACGATCGTCCCCGGCGCCACCACCATTGTCACTACGGATTAAACTTATTTCACTGCTATCCACTTCCGGCAGCTCGATCCTAGTGCTTCTACACGACCACATGACATTGGCGATGATAGGTTGATCGGGCCTTGGCATCCTTGTAGAAGCCGGACTCCTGAACAGCACTCGGACAGAGTTCAACGTGGATCCGGGCAGCAGAGTGGCAGAGCTGTGGGTCACTCACAAGCTCTCAGTTCTCGGACCAAGCCAATATTGTGCACCACTGCCATGTCAGTAGTTCGCTACACTGCGGTCTGCGTTCCAAGCCTAGTTCAATGTCAACCCCAGAGAAGCTTGCCAAGAGCATCGAACAACGAGTGTAGGTCAGGGCCTTGTCGTACTTGAAGCTGTTAGACGACCTTGCTCGCACAGAAACTGTCGAAAGAATCGAAGCAACCGACTGCCTTAAGCATTCCCACGAGTCCTTACCAGTAAACCGAAACTGGATATCCTAGACATCAAAACAAACCTGAAAGAGCAGCTAGAGATTTGCGGACAAAGGGGAGACATGCAAACCTGGGGCCACAGTTTAGGGGCCTTGGTCTTTGACATAGAGATGCTTGTAACTGTAATAGGCTTCTTGCAAACATCATAATATAAGTCTAGCCCACAACCCTAAGGCATAATGACGGTAACTGCTCGTAGATGTCGGGCTTCTATATCACACGGCAACGAACAGAACTAACCTTTTAAGTAACATAGGGGCCTTAATACTTAGAATAGGGTTTTGGGGCCCAGTATACTATTCCTACAATTAGGAGCCCCCCAAAAAATAGAATTGGTAATTATTTGGGCCCTTGTAGTAGAAGGCTTTGAGGCAAGACTTCAGAGCTGAAGGATATTCTGCCGCCCGTTTTCAAGGGTTACATGCTGCTGGACATCCCGGGATGCTTCGCAGATCACGTGCTCTGTTTTGACACAACGGCACAGAGCAAGATGTTGGGCTTTAGGACCAGAATGTCACGGCGGTTCAGGAAGAAGAACTTGAAAGTTTAGGGCTTCACTGATTCACAACATGATGCAGTAGCTTTGGGGATATAACTTTCGGAAGCACGGCCAAGTGTGTGGCTGGACAGTTTCCGTCTGTGCGACAGACTGCATGTAGTTCGCCTCACAAGCCACAGCCAGAATTCAGACAGTAGAACATGCAATGAGCTGCACTGTCAAGAGCTCCTAGCCCCATGCATTCAAAGCTCACCTTAGGCCCTAAAACCCCGCAGTCCCATGCCAGCGAGTGGCAAGTCACTAGACGACAAACCTACGGAGAATTCGCTGAACACCATGCAGCCATCGAAGTAGACATCCAGCTGCGCACGTCATCAACTCCACCCTCCCAAGCCACAAACTCGACACCTGCTTTCGTTCTAGGCTTCAGGCCCACATGGAGCCGTTCACACCGGACAGAGCCTGCTGATAAATGGGCACAGGGAAAGGGGTCAAGGGTGGGCTGCTGGGAATCCCATGAGGCTGAGATTGCATTGCAGTCTGTCAGTGCGAGTAACAGCCTGTCGTGCCGGCAAGGGACTGAAACGCCCCTGCCAAGAACAGGATTGCAAGCTGCATGCATCTCTTGTCTCTGTCTCCGTCTTTGTTTCTGTCTGTCTCTCTCCCTCTCTCTCGGTCTTTCTCTCTGTTTGTACAATTCTAGACTCCAACCCAAAGTGCAGCCTCCGAAGGCCCGTGCCGTAAGTGCACAAACCCAAGCAACGGAACCGGACCGCCAGTTTAAACCCCCCAACCCGTCCGATCCCTCCCCCCAAAAAAACTGCCGTGCCTTGCTGGTGTTTTCATGCCTCGGCGTGGAAGGTAAGTGTTAAGCTTTCAGCAAACAAAAATACCGGCCCGTGACTTTCATGTTCGGTAGCATCTCATCACCCGAGTGCACAGGAGGATGCACCTAGCAGACGCTGACCGGCGCATGTCGCATACGCACGTGCGTCTAGCTAGCTTTGGAACTCTATCAGAACTCTTCTGCCGGCAATCTCGATGCCTCGTCTACGAACAGCAGCAAAAAGTCATACCAGAATCGCAATGTCATGTGTCCGGTTCAACCATTCACGGTGGCTGATGCAATAAGCGTGCACACACTGACAGCGCCCGCAGTATCTTGCTCCCTTGCACCTGGCATTCGCATGTCAGCAGCAGCTTGTAGCGGGGAAGCGGAAAGGGCTCGGTCCCTGGCTGGATCTGCTGCTGCTGGAGCTTCTCGATTTCAGCCGTGACCTGCTGTCGCGCAAGGACATGCTGGCATGAAGCACCATGGATTCTAAAGGGATATGGCTTTTTGAAGGAGGCTACTGCTGAAGGATCTCGGATGCTCCACGAATGGCTTGCCGCGTTCCTCAACAGCAACACGGTTGGAAAATGGATTTCAATTTCTTTCCACTCGGTCATCCCATCTATGAAAACGTGCAATGATATCCCGGCTTCAGACCCTGCTGTCACTTCTGCCATGTTTTACATAACCTTGCGTATAATACGTCCCGCAGAACAAGTCGACCCCTCCGCAGCAAATTCCTCTTTTGGCAACGGCACGTTTGGCCAGGAGTGATGACTGCGTACAGGCACCTGCCAGACCCTGCAAGTGAGCCGCTGAGCCAACAATCCTCTTGCCGCCAGCACAAAAGCTGAGACAACAGGGATGAACTTCTAAGGTCAGCCCAGGATAAGAGGTTTTGGATTTGCTTGCTGGCTCCTGGTGCGAACACACATTTACCATCCAGATAGCTGCTTTCGCTCTGCCATTTGGCTTTCGGAAGAATGCATCCTCCTCCATCAGAAATTCAGGAAAAGCACTTAGCCCCGGCTTTCAAATTATGCGCATGTCAACAACTCCCACCGGACATAAAACAAACAGATCTTGTAAATCCAGCATCGGAGGAGCATCAGACAGGAACAAAACTACTGCCCAGAGAGGCTCTAAACCTAGTAGTTGGTGAAGAAGTACAAGATGGTAACATTACCACTTGCTGAGGGGGCTGTGCGGCGCGGATTGCTTGCAGGGTCTCCCTCGAACGGCCCTGTCCAAGCATTGGAGCGATCCGCCTAAGTTTCTGAACCAAGGTCATATGCTTCCGAAGCCCGAAATCAAAGGGGAAAAGGAGGGACCCTTGGTGGGGACCCCTACCCTATAATCGGCTATATAATGGGTATATAATAGCTATTTTAAGGGTATATACCTAGGGGCCCTTATTCAGGGTCCCTCCCTTTACCCTTGGACGAAACACCAGGGGAACCTTAAAGGCATTTCAATCGCTGTCAGGGTTTGATTTGACCTACTCGGCAGCGATACGTAGGGAAGGGATACTGAACCCCAGGTCCCGAATTAATCAGCAAATCATACTAAACCCTAAACCCTAAACCCTAAACCCGCTCTAGTCCCTAATACAACTTTGCTCTAAGGCAGACTCAGACTGCTCTCGAACCAAAAAAGGGCTTAGTAAGATCATATAAGGTTATGAGTACCTTAATTGGGGTTATGAGTATAGTTACCCTAATTGTAACCCTTATCTTACACCCTAGTGAGCCCTCAAGAAGACTCTTAGAGCAACTCTATTCTACCTATCAAGGCCCCTAGAGGAAGGTGAATTTTCGCCTTCTTGAGCATTGACCCCTAGACAGATCCTTCCTTGACATGCCCTACTCATCTCATGAACCTGACCAAGACATCCTTAGGTATACATCTGAGAAAGAACAAGAACAACATCCGGAGGGCGTTCTTGGCCAAGCTCGTATACTACTGTGCGAAATAATCTGCATCAAAACTGTCGATCAGCTGTAGATCACATAAAACCTAAACGCCTGAACGACGAAACTTCACCGACAGCCTAGACCGTAATCCCTAAACTCTGAACCCTAACTTTAAACTGAGCCATACTCAACCGTAAACCCCAACTGTTTTGGAAAACAAGTCTCCGAACCCTAAACGACTTAACCCTGAACCCGACCTGTTTGAGGACTTTCTTTAATTAGAAGTATCCTACTTTGGGGTCCTTGTGATAAGGATGCCACAATTCAGGGTATTATATTAGGGTCCCCTCTTTTCGGCAACTCCCGGCTATAACCCCTGAACCCTCATAAAGTAACCCCAAACCCCTAAACCCCCAGGCAAGTAGCCTCCGAACCCTAAGCCCTTATATGTTAACCCCTGACCCCGAAACCCCTAAACCCCTAAACCCCTAAGCCCCGAAACCCCTAAACCCGAAACCCCCAAACCCTAAACCGTAGATCGCTCCTCCCATAGTAACCCTAAAAACCTTAAACACCCCTATAGATCCCTTACAGGAACCCCTATAGATCCCTTAAGCACTTTAGAGCACGTAGATCGCTCCTCTGCCTTCCTTCCTCGACTCAGGAACTCGGCTCTGGGGTCGCTGAATCAGATTCCAAACCTCCCCTCGCCTCAAACACCAAAGGCTCCTGCTTGAAGGATCCATTAAACTATACCCCCTTAGAACCCTAATAACATATGTGTTTTTTGTTTTTAATTCTCTTGGGTTTTTTTGAACAAAAATGAAAAATGATTCCTAAGGAGACCTTGGTAGAGTCTTTAGAGTCCTTGAAGGCTTCCCTTGTGGGGTTCCTTTCAGGGCTCCTTCTGAAGGATTCTTTGAACTCCTTTCGATTCGAGGTTCTATGAGGGTTTCTATAAGCGTTCTGCGCTCCGGAGCTCATGTTCTTGAGGTTGGTTTGTGCACATGCAACTGAAGAATCGCGTTTCATGGACACCTTGACAGACGCCACTGCCCCAGTGCTATCCCATATGTTTACGAGGCGTCTCGTCTTGGCGAGGTCAGTCTGGAATCCTGTGAAGTTGATGGTATTTTGGCTGCTTCCCGCTGCAACACTTCGCAGGATTCGTAGGTGGAGGTGGGGCCCTGGCTGAAGTGGAAGCCGAAAGCACTAGTGCGTGGGTGTGCATATATGTAGCTATCATAAGTATATGTACAGATATATGTGCATACACATCCACACATACATACATAAATACATACATGCATACATACCTAGATACGTACGTACTACATACAATCAGACTCTACAATAATTACACTACCTTCCTACATACATACTTACATACCTGCACCTACACTTATTTGTTTATAGGTGTATATGTACACACACACACATGTACATAAATATATGTACACATCTCATCATCTGAGGGTGATTATCTACCCCAAACCCCCAGCCCCCGACACCAGCAAAACACACAACAAAAACACGACCCTATCCTGAACCCCTCACTTACGACCCTGAACCCGACAAGAAAGGAACATGAGACTAAAACTCGAAACTCTGAAGCCTTCTGACAGAACCCTTCGGGGGAATAAGGAGGAGGGGGGAGGGGCCTTAAATGCGATCTGAGGAAGTGTGGTCCCCTTCCCTCCCTTGCCCCTCTAAGGTTCCTTAGGATCTGACGTCTCAGGGGCCGTAAGCTGGGACTCCGAACATGCTCGCATCGAGGTTTAGGAGCTCAGCTTAGGGTTCAGATTTAGTACCTCCTCTTTCATTCTTCACTTTTGTTACGAGTTTTCTGCTGCTATCAGTTATGCTCGCTTGATTTCTTTAGGTTTGGGGCTAGGCTCGTCGCCTGTAGTCGAGTACTTCATGGGCTTAAGAGGGAATCTTCCTCTCCTTACACCCGTTCTGCTGCATCATCTCGGGGGTCCAGGACACACGGGCTAATCATGTTCGCATTCGCAAGAGTGAAGCTGCGGGAAAAAGCCAACGATGTTGTCTCGGCCCACGGCCGCAAGTCGAAATCGCACCATTGCATCGCACGTAGGGCTGGCTCCAGTATGGGGAAGACAGCCAGAAAACCTGCCCTTTACGCTCAACGGTAAATGCTGGTCTGCCTGATTCAAACAAGTGCAGGCCATGGGCGGCCATTGTATCACCACCCGAGGGTGAGGTCAGGCTTTGAGGTATCTCCAGTACCTTACAACCCTCCACTAGCAACCTCAAGATAGCCTGAACCCTAAACCTAAACCCCAAGCCCTATAAGCTCCTTCTGAACCTAGTTGTACGGTGTCTGTGGGGTCCCTCAAACCCCTAATCCCTAGACCATGTTAAGCTGTGAAACCCTCACCCCTGAACCTGGTAGCTTGCCAATGGCTTAAACGTGTCATACTTTCGTCTTAACCCAACCCCGGCCCAAACCCTCAAATAACCCGAGAACCGTAAACTCTAAACCTTTTAAACCCAGAACCTTTGCACCCTAATCCCCTAGGTTACGTGATAGCGCCATTGCTGCTGCGGGGGGTTACTCCGAGCATTTTGTCTGCTGGGCTTGGCCGAAACCACACCCCCCAAAAAAAATCAAGCACAAGTTTAAGGCTTAGGGTACTTCGGGTCAAAATCACATCAGTCAACGCACTACATCGCCTACCGTGTGACTGCTGTTGCACTGGACCTGCACTCGCATCACTACGTCACTACGACGCATGTGCTGCTAATGGTGAGACAGATGTCCTAACTACATTGACACTTCAGAGGTCCAGGTTGACAGATCAACTTCTCGAAACTGCAAACCCTGAAGCCCTCCTACTGTAGCTGCTGACCTGACTTTCATGGCCCGCAAAAACTAACCTGCATTGGCAGGACGATGTTATACATCAACAAATTTATAGGCACAACCCACTCAGCTACGAATGGCTAAATAGTAACAATTACAATGGGGACTTAGGTAACCCCAACGTGTCAACACCTGAAGCTCACAACCGAAACCCTCAAAGATATTAGGATTACTATTAAAAATGAACTTATCGGTATTTTTGTCATTATCAGTATTACTATTACTAACTATTAGACTACTATTAGGACTATTAGGCGGAGCCTGGACCGCTGGGAAACGTTTTTCCCTGTAGCGAATGGCTGCACAAACGCGTGACACAACCAGAAAACTGGCTTTTGGGGGAGTTTAAGATTTCTAAGCCCTACCGTACCTGTTCCTTAAAACTTTTGAACCCTCAACCCATGAGCCCGAGGATTTCGGGCTTTGACCAGCTTCTCGAAGTCTTTTAATCAGCCGGCCCCGGCTTGTTGGGCTCCGGAAAATGGCGATAATCCTACGTCCTGAACCCTAACACACAATATAGTTCATGATCATGAGATACGCAATATATCATAAGGACACATTCGTAGATACAAAACAAAAAAGTATACAGATTACGCCCTACAGTCCCGAGCCAACGCCCTCAATCCAAAATCCTGCATGCAGGCATTTGGGTGCTATGTAAGGTATCTCGGGAGGAATAAAAGTATGCAGCAGTATACATCACTGGCGATTTCCTGCTATAGGCTGCGACCACAAGAATCAAGGTCAATGCAGACCCGAAATAGTACATTCTGTTTATATGAACCCAACCAAGAAACTCAGAATCTGCAGCTCTTGGACCGTACAAATTTCATCTCCGGCATGCTCTCAGATTCAAGACTAACAAAACTGGTCAAAAACCCTTCACGGTTAGTGCCAAGGATATAGGCTCAGGCTTTGCCGCTTGTATTCCATACGTAAACTCTAAACCCTTTGGAGCCCTAGCCGACCCCCTGCAACCCCTAAACCCCTAAACTTGAACACCAGTTTAATTACCCCATACCCTGAACCCCGAAAAGGCCATTCTCTCAAGGGAGCCTTTGCACCTCACTGTCTCAGAAGCGGCGTATACGGCACTGAGTATGCCTGGGTCTCAAAGGAGCAAAATTACCGTGGCCTTAATCATCAAAAACCCGCTTGGGGGAAGTCTTGTCTAGTGTAGTTATGAACGTTTCTCCGACAAAAACCCTGCCATCACCTCTGTCCTACCCTAGAATCCGCATGTCCCAACGCCACAACATGGAAGCCCAAGTTGTGCACTCTCGTGTATGAGCGATCACAATAAGAACAGAGTCATCCCGAACGTCTTTGGCGCAACTCGGTAATACTCAGGCCAGCACTGGTGAAGGCGGCGTGACGAGTGGCATCGTTCGCCTGACTGCGAAATCGACAACGAGCTGGGTCTGTACGTATGTATGCATGTACGTATGTACATATGTAAGTACGTAAGTGTGTATGTATATATGCATGTATGTATGCCTATGTATGAAGCCTCAACCGGTCAGTGTTTTGGCTCTGTAGTGTTTAGGATTCCATGTCAGGTTTCTTAGGGTCGCCAACAACAAAAATGATCCGCGACGATAAGAACAGGAGAACGACCACAACGACAGTGAGACCCTCCAAATCGCAGATACAAGCCCGCAACACAGGAAACCGAGAACTGCAACACCCTAAAGCACAAATCTTAAACCCGAGACGCCCTAGTTTAAATCATTTCAGACCCCAGAAAGCTCCGACAACGCCGGGGAATTCTTGGCGACGGGCCCATTCATCAACACCCCATTGCTGGCCGAAGCCGCCTGGGATATCCGAAGACCGTCCTGACAAAGAAACGCTGGCTTAATGTGGGAACCTGATTAAGAAAATTGGGCCTCTACTAGAGCTCCTTGTATGAATCCTACTATTTTAGGGTTATAGGCACAGGGTTTCTTAATCAGGTTCCCACATTAGGGCTTAGGCTTCAGGGGTTGAGGCCTTAGGGATGAAGGCTGAGGGCTTAAGGGCTTCGGGTTCAGAGCTTTAGGGTAGGCTTAAGGCTATCCCAAGAAAGTTCCCGAAGCACAAAATAGCCGGATCGGATGTCGGGTTCCTGCGCTTTAACCTTAACCTACCATTCCTGTTGCGTTTGTAGGCTCGTAGTATACGAAAACCCTAATATGGTAGTTACAACCCTAACATAATAATGTAGATTCTGGTGATTTAAGGTAGAGCCTATTCCATGGAAAACTTGAGGGACTTTCCACGCACAGCTCGTAGCAAAAAAGGATTCCTTTGAGGATTCGCGCAGGGTACCGTAAGGCCGTAAGGGTTCAATGAGGGTTCCTGCGAGGGTACTAAGGGCTACCTTGAAGGCCTATAAGGGTTCCTTCAATTCCTGGGTGCTGTGAGGGTTCCGTGAGGGTTGCTTTAAAGTGCTGTGAGGGTCTTAGTGATCCGGCGGAAAGCATCTCATCATAAACTCTTTCAGGCACTGTCCCTGCAACGTTGGGCCTTGGGTCCTGAATATCTAGTTAGAGCAGAGTTTTTGCTGATAGATTATCGTATATTCTTTTGGGGGCCATGGGGTGATGCTATGACTATAGTTATTCCGACGTCTGACCACCAACAAACCAGAAAGACCACCAGGATACAAGCTGCACATGGACACTACGGCCAAAATGCTTCCCACACGAATCGCATGTAAAGAATCGATTAACTCCACCTCACCACAGCAATGGCTGGCGTTCTGGGCGCATCTCGTGAACACGAACCTGTTTTTTCACTTCCCATTAATGTAAGAAAACCACACTATGTGCACCCTAGAAGGAACCCGAAAAAGAGTAGGCAGGAAACTTAAATCGAAACAAGTCCCTTAAACTAGAACAACCTTGACAAAACCCGAAAAAGAATGGGAAACCTAAAAGAAACAAGTGAGGCTGGGTGCTTGGCCTGGCGGGTCAGCGAGTAACGGGAGACCTGAGGTTGGGCTTCAGGGCTGCAGGGTTCAGGGTTTTGGGGATGGAGGGTTTTAGGGTTGCGGGTTCGGGGTTTAAGGGTTTAGACGCTTGGGGTAAAGGGTTAAGGCTTCAGGGCTTTAGGGTTCAGAGATTAAGGGCTTTTGGCCTGGTCGGCAGGTTTCAGCTTAGGCGCGACGGCTTAGAGGGTTCAGGGCGGAGTTTGTGCTTGGCGCCTCAAGATCCACGGACATGGCTTCAAATAAATCGGCGACATTCACCACCAGGTTTCGGCCTTAAGCATGTTGGGCTTGGGCTTCGGCACTTCTCCTGAAGCTTAAACATTGATTCGGGACTCGGGCTTATGGATTTAGGGTTGGGGTATTCGTCCTTGTAAACCTTGCAGAACACCACAGGTCTGTCTTTTCTTCCGAGCTCCATGGTTACCGGGGCTGTTAATAGCCCTGCAAGGCCTTCTTGGTTCAACACCTTAAAATGAAGCAACAAACAACCCTCGCAAAACCCTCGTAACACCTTCCTACCCCTATCGCTCCTGTCCTAGAACAACTCTGCAGTGTATAGAGCGCTTTGCAAACCCTATACGGCCAGAAGCTCTGATAAAAAGAAACCTCACAGAACCCTGCAAAGGCCGCATATAGAACCCGCACCTAACAAAACCGCACCACACCCTATCGAATCCCTAGAAGCCTTGATGTCATAGGGACTATACTGTACTTCCTCAAATAGGTATAACTAAGTCCGTATTTTGGGGATCCCTGTGATTACGACACTCTCGGATTTAGGGCTTCCCAGAAACAGACCCAGCTGATCTCGCGCCTCGGAGCCGTTTGCCACTGTGGCGGACCGGCCAACGGAGGTGATCTCGGCTTTCTTTCTTCAGAGGTGGGGTCCGAAATATGGGCACACAGGGCCGGGGTTGAGGGCTCAGGGTTGAGAGTTTAGGAATTCATATGTTCAGGGTTACTGTAAGGGTTCGACTTACAGGAGTCGTCATCTTTGGAATGGTGTTTCCTGTAAGGATTCCGAAAGGGGTTCTAGAAGGGAGTTGGGGTTCGAACATAGGGTTTAGTTTTGGGAATTATTGGAGCAGGCTTACTGTAAGGCTTCTTTAACACGCTTCTAGAATGGAGCCTCTTAAAGGGCTTTGGGATTTACCTACTGGAGTTCCAATTGGGGACCTCAAGGACAAGTGTTACCATGCATATTTAGAAACTTGCTGGTGGCTTTGACGGGGTCTATAGGGTGTTTAGGGTTCCATGCTCTATGGCTGGCTCTGTATGTGTTCGAACGGGGGCTTCGGAAACGCTTCGGGCATCGGGTGTGCATCCCATAAAGACCTAAAGAGTAATCAGATGAACAAACAAACAAGCAAGGAATAACAAACTACATAAATGCACGGAGTCAAAGGCAGAACACGACTTTCCTGTGCAAGCGTCGCCGTCCCGAAACGCCGGAAAGCATCTCGAGCGCAGCAGGACGCAGTAGGCGTGTAAGGCGGACCCACAGTGAGAAGTACGTGGGCTTGGCAGAAGGGCTTGGCTTCTAAGACCACTCCGCCCTCTAGACGGACCCCTGGACACCCTTGATGAGCCCCAAAACTCTAAAGAGTAGACCCCCAAACCTGAAGCCCGGGAGTCGAGTCAAAACCACAAGTCCCTCCCAGCCTGGAAACTCTAAGCCGCACAATCTCTAAAACCCTGAACGCTAACTCCCAGAACACGTCAATTCCCAAAGTTTTCCTAAGCCCTATAGACCCCAAACGGTCTAACTCCAAAATCAAAATCTCCAGCCCGAAGTGTGCACCACAGGCGAGTCGAGCGGCCACCCGCGCTGAATACTGCGAGGGCTCTGCGGGGAACCGCGGGGGCTCCAAGGAGGAAGAGCGAGGGACCTCCTCGGAAGACTCGGGGACCACATTTGAGGGTATAAGACGGTTTAGGATTTAGGGTTTTAGGCTAGGGTTAAGGGGTCCCATGATGGGGTATTATGTCGGGCTCGTTTCGTCTAGGGATCTCGGCTCTTGCCAGCAAAAGCCCGGTTGCAGCGAAAGAACAGTCTCACGTTACAAACATGGGACTCACGGCACATACTGACTTTTAGGGATCACATCATGTGATGATCGATCTATCTCTATATATTATACACCTAGCTCACAAACCCCAAACCTCCCAACGCTGAGCCCTAAACCGCCAACCCCGAAACATAAACGCATGATTCAGCCCTCAGACAACGATTCAGGCCGAGGCGAAAGCAAAAGGAGAGCCAACACCCGGCAAACCCACACTGTAGCTATGGTGTAAACAAAGTATTACCAGGATTGAAAAAAGGCTTGCGACGAGTCCTCACCTTGAGGTTGTTTCTGCACTAGGGTCTCATGTTTGGGATCTCTGCTTAAGGACAAGCCTCCAGCTTGTGTTGGGCTTTTCTTCAACATGTGCTTCTGTTTGTTGCGCCCACTTTTGCAGAGTGTAACGAAGCCGGAGGCTGGGATTTGGGGTGTAGGATGACTTATAGGCATCCGCCTGAAAGAACTGAAATTCTGATCAAGACCCTCCGCTTTGACAGGAAAAGTACAGACATCGAATGACTGTAGAGGTGGATTTATACCAAGACCACCACACGATACCGTGCAGAGGGGACCTCATTCCGACAAGGAGCCCGAAGCTCAAAGCGAATGCCCGTACGTGCCAGCGAACGCAAATCAACCCGCCTTTGCGCCGTTCGCGTCTTTGCTTGAACTTCGCGCTGTGCCTCGGAAGTTTCTAGAAAGGTTGAAACAGCAATTTAGGATGATCAGAGCTGGGTTCCCCCATGAGGGCATCGTGATATTGATGTTGTAACTTGCTGGCTTCTACTGTAAATATTGAAGTGCCAGCTGTTTTCTACTGTCCCTCAGCCACACATGTCATGGTGGTGCTCGACGTTGCAATTCGATGGCAAGCCCTGGAAAGCACTGCCTTACGAGCCCTTTAACTGCTGAGGATTTCGTCGGAGTGATCCATTCACGGACTATCCCCGGGTCAATTCAGAGATCAGTCCACGGAAGGTTTCGGCCCGGCGTTAGTGCTGTTCAGTGCCAGCTGGACTCAGGGTGTGCAGTGATGATGCTTCCGGGGTGCGGGGCAGAGAGGAGGCTCAGGAATTAGGTGTAAGGGTAGTTAGGCACGCCAGCGGCCTTGGCATTGCAGGGCCCCCATCATGGGGTCAAGGTTCACTAGCGAAGAGGCAATGCCGGGGTTGCTGCTACTAACAGCACACATACGGAGGCTTCTGAAGATGCCATCCGAGTCGCGGAGTTCCGGCATGCTAATTCTGATACAAAGCTACACAAGCTACACTATACATACATGTGTACGTGTGTATACATATTGACACTTTATGTACACGCACATACAGCCTCAAGAAGAGATGGCCCCTTCTTCCCTAAAGCCTATAAATGCTGAACCGTAAACGCCCTGTAAACTTCTTTAGCCATATGGGTGGTTGTCAAAATTATGGTCCCTTTTGGGTACCCGAAATGTTAGGTGCCGTACTAGATTAAAGATCCAAATAGGGACCATGATATTGACAACCACCCATATGAACCGTATATGCCCTCAAACCCCAAAACTCGCAAAGGGAAGAGAAGGTTCTGTTTGGCCCTCCTCCGAGCCTTCGATACTCCAGACGCTTTCATGTAGGAACCTGGTTAAGAAACCCTGGCCCTGTACGGCTTAGGGTTTAGGGCTGTGACCCCAAAGTATTAGAATGCATAACAAGAACCCAAACAAAGACCCAAGGATTCTTAAACAGGTTCCTATACTCCCACTTATCTAATTGGGCTTCCTTCACGCCTCACCCGAAGGGTTCTGTAACGGATTGTTGACGGAAATTGCAGTGGCTTACTGTTTACGGGCCTTAATCTTTGGCCTAAGGTTTTGGAGCATCCCACAGGATATTGTGTTGGGACTACAACAGGATATTAACACTAATTACTCAAACTTCGATATTGTCTAATCTTAAGCTCTACATATATATATATATATATACACATATAGATAGGACGAGGGCTCTGGTCCGACAGCTGGTGTTTTGGTCAGTTTATGATGACTACCCCTACCAAAACCTACTTTTTTGCAGGGTCCCTATAAATTCCATAGTAGGGTTTACAATAAGGACCGCCAAAAAAGTAGGGTTTGGTAGTTTAAGGATATACGGCACTTGCACCCCGTCTCGTGGCTATTTACTTGAGGCGGCGGACCCCCGCAGCCCTGCAGACGAGTGGCCTTCTGCACAAAGAGCATCCAACTTCTTTTCTATCCTGGCAAAAGGCTTCACAGTCCTACACACGAATACCCTGAACCCCAAATCCTAAACCTAGCTTGAACCCAAACCCCAAACCCTAAGCCCTGAACCCAAAACCCTAAACCATATAGTAGAAGCCATAAACTTGGAACATGGCTTTAGGAGGATTAGTGCTAGGATCCCTTCTACTTTACCTTAAGGGTATGAGGACAATTAGGTTCCAACTTTCTGGCTTCTACTATAATGCCTATACCTGGGATCAGCTCTCGGGTTAACATTTTTGCGCAACTCCAGCCGGAGCTTACCCTGGGAGGATGCGGAGACGCACTAGCCGGGCTTGGTGATGCAGAAGATCTTTCATAATGCTATTGGGAGTTTCCGAAAAGAAGGGGTACCTTATTTAGGGGTCCTTGTAATAAGGATCCTACTGCTTAGGGTACTATATTAGGGTCCCCGATATTCGGAAACCCCCTATTGTCGCCAGGGAGGGGGAGTCGAGTTCGACGTTCGGGGTCCTTGCAGCTACCCTTTGAATTTCACCATGATTAACCATTGTGTAAACAAAGACCCTACACCTCTGCGCTTTCCCTGCGATAGAAGCCTTCTTTCGGCTGGAAGCTGGAAGAAAGATAGATATGGAACTCAATCAAACAGCAAAGAAGCTGCAACATAGGGGTAGTTGTCTAAATTAGGGTCCGTTTAGGGTCGTTTTGTAGGGGTGCCATACTATTTCGGGGACCCGAAAAGGGACCCATATCTAGAGAACTTACCATGCAGGCTTTTTGTCGGGTGCCACAGGTTGTTACCCTCTTTTTTCAGTGGCTCAGGTCTAAGCGGGAGCCGATCCTACAGAGTGAATAATCTAGGGGCCTTAATAATGACCAATACTATTGTGCAGTTCCTTGTTACAAGCTACTTGTAGTATATAATATCCACCAAAATCCTTTTTCCAGGTGTTAAGGCCCCTACAGCAAAGCTCCTGCCGAAAAACGCAACTCCGCAAGCCCTCAAAAGCAGGAAACCCATTCTCAAGCATACGAAAGCCTCTTCCTCGGAGATCAGGTGCATTTGCAAAGTCCCCGTACGTAATTACGTAAGGAGTCAGCCTAAGCGGCGAAAAGCTGATTACATGCCGTGTATGAAGTAGGAGTAGAGTGCTTTGGGCTTCGGAACGCCTTGTTACGGTTTAGGGCCTACTTGGAGGATCATGGGACTTAGTAAGATTATAAATACCTTCATTGGGGTTTTTTAGTAGTCATAAGTATAATGACCCTAATTATAACCCTAGTTGCTAAGTCCCATGAACCTTTAAGTAGGGGAGTTTAGGGCTCGGTGCTCAATGCTCACTTGCGGGTTTAGAGTCGTTAGGGCGATTGGGGTTTAGGGGCTCAAGACTCTGGGTTGTAAGATTCAGGGCAGGCAGAAACTCTCCGCATCTTTTGGAACTCTTCACAGGGTGCTGCTTCGAAAATCTATGTGGTCTTGCACGCGTCAGCAGACAACTGATTGGACCAAGGAGCGAATCCTACGTTTAATTCTCAAACCTAGAGATGATGGTTCTCTCCTCTCCTTCCTAGTTCTAGACCTTGGCACCCCGGCGAAAAAGCTGTGGGGTTGAGAAACTGCAGGACGCACGACAGAGGTCCGATACGAAGGTTCGGCCACGTCGGTCGTCGCATGAACGGCCGAAGGATCCAGCTTTTCGTGTGGCGGGTGGGTTTTGGGTTGTAGGGTTTCGAGGTTCGAGGTTAGGGTTTCGGGTTGAAGGTTTGGGCTCAGACCTTTTTTGAGGGTTAAGTAATGAGCTGCAGAACCCGCTTTCTTGGGGTTGATGCCTCTGGTGCTTGTGTGCTCTATACAAACCCAAGCGAAAAAGGTCCAGGAAGTATTTCATGACTAGAATGGGGTTCTTGGAACTATACTATACTTTCACTATACTGAGCAGGAGCCAAGCATTGAGGCCCCCATGCTGGGATCTGCGGTGAAGGACGTCACAAACATTGGGGTCCAGATCCGGGCCACTGAGTAAGCCAAAACTGCCCCCCTCAAGGGCCCTAGAAGCTAAGTATCATGTACTTCCCAAACTACTATCCTGCGATTGCTACCTGTTACTATCTGGATACTCCGTAAACTGACCTCCAGTTACTACGATCCTACTAGACGAACTACTACCCAAGACTCCCCGAAATACTACCCTACAGCTGCCACCAAGCTACTAATATCCTAAGCCCTGCCACTTGGATCCTCCGGCTCCATGGATGGAACTCAGGCGAAGACCTCCATGCGGAGGATCTCGAACCGAACGTTAGCCGGCGGGACAAGCGAAGCACATGGAGGCGATGTCAATACTGGGCCCTTGCACACTAACGATTTTTTCAGGGAAGGGGGAGGGGGGGGCTCCTTTTTTGGGCTCCGTCACAATAACGGGTTTAGGGTCTAGAGTCTAGGATTTGGGTGTCCAAACCTCAGAAACATCATTTCCGTTGCTCCGGAAGACACCAGATCATTGACAATCCCCCTCGCCAAGCAAAAGCACTTGATCAAGGCTTCACCCGCCGAACCACAAGCGAAGTCCTCAAAGGACATCGGCTGTGGTCGGGAAAAGAAAAGAGAAGCGATTATTGTACATAGTTTAAAGTTTAGACTGTCCCCGTTCAGGTGTTCCGGACCAAAACATCAGTTCAACGGGAACTCAGCCACCAAAAAGCACCCAGTGATGCTCAAGTAAATGACTTCGATCTTGAGAATGCCATGCGCGGCTTCGGCTTCGGTGTCGGCGCGACCTTCACCACGCGCGTGAGGGACCGGCTGGCCCGAGAGGCCTCGGGATAGAACCTCCGATCGCCGTCTTGCTGTGCTACAAAAAGGGGCCTTAATAATTAGAGTAGGGTTCCCTTTAACGGGATCCTTAAAGAGTTCTATAAGGGTGGAGTACTATAAGTTACTATAGTATAGGGACCTTAATAATCAGAATGGGGTTTGGGGGGTATATTATAGTATAATTGCAATAAAGAACCCCCAAGAAATAGTATTGGTAATTGTTGAGGCCCCTATGTTACTGTATATATACCAACAGCATACGAGTGATAGACACACGATATACGAAGAGTATACAGTTAATATCGTACTACAATACCTGTTAAGCCCCGAAGCTACCTGAACGACAAGCCACACATCCGAAGCACAAGCGCAAGCAACACAACCACCGGCAACGAATACTTAACGGTGAAGTAGCTGAGTCAAGCTTCCCTGAGTCCTGTTGGCTAGAGTCTAGCGGTTGAAGGAGTGGCCTTGCAGTCCGCCGAACAAGTAAGCCCTCTCAATCAACACACATATACACACAAATGTGCTTGAGATGCAGAATTGAGCAATCGCCCTCAATAGAATCCACAAGTATGAGGAACCGGTGTTTTCCAAGGAGAGGTTCAAAGATTAAAGGGTTCTATCTGCAGGATTAAGTTTTCGGATCTAGGATGCGGTAAAAAATCATAAACCTCTCAGATAATGAAGACCCAGCAACGCTGATGTGGTGCTTTGCTTGCACAGAATGGCTTTGGCCTGCCTGTCGTCTTCCTTTAAGGGCTGGGCCAGGAATGCTTTAGCTAGCCGCCAGGCCGTCCAGAATCGCACCAAAAAGAAGCAGTGCATGAGGAACCAGATTCCACAGAAGCAGCATGCAGCGACAAGTTCCACGGTCTCAGGGTTGTTTCTTACACTGGTAATGATGCCTACCCAGAAGACCATGACAATGACCAGCCAGATGCAGCACAGGGAATGCTCGTCCAAGATGGTGAAATACCCAATGCGAGGCCTGATGGAGAAAAACACTCCAATGTCAACATAACTACTAGGGCACCGCGTTAAATCAAGGAGAACGGTGCTGTGCAAAAGCTTCAAAATCCTGAACCGGCAAGCCACAACCCTGAACAAAAACAACCCGAAAGAACAGAACAACTAGATCCCGGTAACTCTGGCATCGGAACAGTAAAGCCTTAGTAAACAAGGCAGAGCATGGTGGAGGCATTAATGTCTCTCCCATTGTGCGGCTTACGCTTTCGAGACTATGGCTTCAAGTTGCAGTCAATAATCCTAGAACCTCATTCCCAAAACCCTGATTCTAGCGCAGTGCGCCACAACCTTAAAGCTCCGAGTGTCCTGAGTGATGCGGAGAACTGGTAGTAGGAGGCGCAAACCAGTAGCAAGGTCAAGGAAATTCCCGCACGCTCGGCTACCTGACACATCATCCCGCTTCCCTCTCTGCCCTCAGCACAAGGTAGCCATCAAATGGTCTTCATCATCAGCCCGGCTTTGCGATTTTGTTCCGGGGAGGGGGGCGAGGATAAAGGGACTTGGCGTCGGTTCTCACACTGTAGAATTGGAACGGAGCAGGGTCACAGAATCTGATCAATGCGAAGAACACCAGACATGCCAGATATGCGTTCGTCCCACATGTTTCTGTTGGGTAGCAAAGTCTGACAGTCAACTGCGAGGCACATTCGGCGACAAGATCGTCCAAGTTGCTAATAAAATGTTCCGGCAAGAACAGACCGAGACACTTCAATACTCGCCGGACACATCAGGACTCTTAAGGCTTCCGCCGCAAACAACCCCCCCCCAAAGACCATGCAACACCAGCACGATGAAATGTTGACCAAGCGAGAGAGCCCCAAACCATGGAACACAATGGGGTTTCGCGGTATGGTAAGTATATTGAGGAACCTTGGAATCGGTTACAGACAGAACACTGGGACGCGAGCCAACAACAGAAAATCCTTGCAAAAACGCCGCTCGAGACCTGCAGCGTCTGAACCTTGGTCATGATCTCGAAAGACTATACCACAAACTTCAACACCCAAACCCTGAACACTCAACCCGCACCTTGTCCAAGCTCACGAAGAACTGTACGCCCGCCATCAAGGCAAAGAGCATGTTGGGCAGGGAGACGTTCACAAGGTAAAAGAAGGGCTTCCGCTGGACAAAGCAGGAAAATTGCACATGCTGGTAGGTCCTCGAGGTGTACTTCTCAATGTAACTCCTTAAAACACACCAAAGTATACTGCAAGCTAGAAACCGGAGAGTTTTAGGACGGAATCTTACAGGGTTGCATGGGCAACTCATCTGACGAGGACTGCTGAGCTGTGTTACTGTGGCTGAAAACAAACGGGGCAAGTGTTCCACGGGTCCTGGTGGGTAATACGCGGCGCTCGCGTACAGCAATACTGACCATCTTGCCCAGCATGTACTCATTGTCCCATATGAAATGTGCATCGTTGACATCACAGTTGTCAGTTTTCTCTGCCGAGATATTCACGGGCCAGCGTCCCTGATTCGCGAGCTGGAACTCCACCTTGACAGATGCTAGCTTCGTTCAACAGGGCACCCGAAGATGAAGCCTTTGCCCCCCATTTCTGAACCCCCCCACCTTGACTAGGATACCCAGTAACCTAAGAATAAAAAGGCGTCTCTTTTTGGTATTGGGTAACTTTATAAGGAACCTAGGACTACAAAAAGGGAATAAGGGTACTACTCAGGAACCTAGTTGACGAATAAATCTTGAATGTCGAAGGGCCCTTAACCCTAAACCCCTAAACCCCCACCTTGACAGATAAATCTTGGATGTCGAAGGGAAACTTGGCACATTCGAACCTTTGCAGGAAAACGCCGTGGACCTCAATGGAAAAACGCAGGTCCTTTCCATCCTCGACCTGTGAGTTTCCGAAAAATTAGGGGCCCTTATAACAAGTATCGAATCCTACTATTTAGGGTACTATCTTATGGGTGCCCTATTTTGGGGTCCTTATAATAAGGATCGAAGCCTACTATGTAGTGTACTATATCCCTATATTAAAGTCCTTATAATAAGGATCCTACTACTTAGGGTACTGTATTAGGGTCTCAAATTTTCGGAAACTCCCACCAGCTTGTTGACCAGCACAACCGGGGGTTCTGCGGCATTCATCCACGAAACGTGCTGGGTGTAGAACCTGCCAGGCGCGCCCCATAACCCCGAAATTCATCCTACTCTTCCAAGGATCCCCTGTTCAGGAAGCAGACACCCTGGACCCCAAACCCCAAATGTGCTAGCCTTGCCCTCACGTACAGCTCTATTGAGGGGCCTAGATGGTTACCAATACCATTTCGGAGGTTCCTCATTATAAGGAGTTATTGAGGCCCCTATATTAGAAGATCCTCATGGATCCCTCATAGTAACCCTTATGGACCCTTATAAAGGAACCCTAGTCTAATTATGAAGGCTCCTACTGTACTCCCTTGACCCTAAACTCTAAACCCCAAACCCCTTATAGTGCCTTGTGGATCCCGAACAAGGAACCCCCACAGAGACCCGCCTGGCCGGCGCACCACCACCGTCTTTGGGCTTCCAACTCGTCTTCTCCTCGTCCATGTCCTTGTGCCGAGGTCTTCGTAAGGAGCATAAATTTTGATAGACGAACAGGTCTTATAATATCTTTTAGAATCTCATGATCAATGAAATTACACTGGTTTATGCAGTGTTGGTTTGATGTTTACATAATGCTAAGAGCCGCTATTTTTGAGTCCCGTAAAGGAGCCTTATTGCAAGTACATAAGGTCCTTAATGGCCGCATAGATTATGGCCCCCGCCTTCAAGAGCTCTGCATCCAGGGCTGCATCGCCCAGGAGGAATTCAAAGTACAGTCGCGCCGTGAAGGTCTGGCCCACCAGATCCTGGGGTTCGGTTTTTATAGCCCTAGGGCTCTACGAAGGCTTTCGGGCCCAAAGACCATAGTATCTAAGGCTTTTGGACTATTTTGATGCCCAGGTAGGCTGATGTAAGGCTTGCGATAGGGGTGACTCTACGCGGTCATACAAGGACTGATATGAAGGTTTAGGGTTCGGTTTCGGGGTTGAGGGGTTCAAGGTTTGGGGCTTCAGGGTTGAAAGGTGACAAACATTTTTGTCCCATATCCTACACATTGGAATAGTCCTAGATTCTTTAAGTTTCTGGTTCGGGCTTTGGGAAACCAACAGCCGAAACAGTCTATCAAATGGCGGATGGAACTTTTAAGTGCGGCCCAGAAACAATCGAGCAGATCTGCCGGAACTCCGCCCGAATGAGGTCCAGGCGCAGAGGCTGCGGTGGAGATTCCTCGGCCTCCATTTGACGGAACTCTCCACCTGAACCCTCAGGCGGTCCGAGTTGCAGAGCCGCTGCTCAGGGTTTAGAGGTCATGTTTTAGGGTTTGGGGCTTTAGGGGTATCTGTTTATCATCTCTTACTAGGGTCTCTCGTCCCGCGAATTCTGAGTAAGTTCCATAATTGATAAAACCAAGTGTGTGTTTTAACCAGGGCTCCGAAGGCTCTTACGCTTCAACGACATGGACAGACGGAGCTGTGCAAGACTAAAGTCACAGGGCACAAAGCTGATTGCCAACCGTCTAGCCGCACATTCACATTTTCAGGACTTCACCGCAACACGTAACAAGTAGAATAGGGCTTGGGGGTATGTTATACTCTAGTTATAAAAATAGGAACCATAAGGATTGTAGGCTGTTGTCTAAGAAGCCTTCGACCCTCCCGTAAGCTTGAACCAGCCGCGCCGACGGAAAGTTCCAGAACAGCCGAGGCCAGTAGAGATCCAAAAGCGGTGGTTTAGGGTTCAGCGGGCTTTGGTAGGAAACCACACGAAACCGTGAACCTTTGGTCTCTGGGTTCATAACTGAAATCGGGTCTCAGGTTATGCTGTGCTAGACTTATAGTGGGGGGTCACCAACACACATTACTACATTGAGAGGCCCCTGCCGCACACACCCTGAGCCAGAAGCGCCAAGGACCCCAATCCCTGCGCCATGCACTCTAACCCCATGTCTAGGATGTGCTAGCGGCCCGCGACTGGTTGACAGGAACTATGCCGCGATGACCATCATCAACCCAAACCCCTAAAGCTTCAGGTATGGCAAGGGCTTACACTCAACCCTAAACCCAATTGGCAGCATTCAATCACATTATGAGTGATACCTAGGTACTGATAACCACGACAAGCTTTCCTCCTAACCTCCCAAAGTGGCTTTCTAAGGATTTCAATCAAGGAGGGCTTATGGGCTTCCGAGGTGTTTCGTGCAAGAGCTTCCATACCAAAGGTTACTAAAAGGTTTTTTGTGTTGCAAGGACTGTTGTAAGGGTTAACGTTGTAAGGGTTGTATAATGGTCGTGTGAAGGCTTTCCTCCCTGACAAGAACCCAGAAAAATTTGCAGAAACCTGCCTCTTGATCCGCCGTTGACTGTCGATGATATGGCCTGGCGCATTCAAGTCTCGGGGTTGGATTCCGGTTTGGGAACAGGGCCCAACATCCCGAATCCGACCCAGAGTTCTGAGTTAAAGTTCTGGCATTCGGGGGAGAGGACTGGAGGCAGAAAACTTAACGCACCCGTACCCTAAACCCTAAACCTTTTGAGCCCTAAAAAAGTAGAAGTTTCAACTTGTTCCGTGAAGGATCCTCCGAATGCACGAGACCTCACTTCCAGCACTGGCAATGAATCTTCGCTGATTGCAGAAGCCATGACGGCCATGATCTCTTCATGCCTAAAGGAGAGGTTCCCATCCGTACATAATATCGGGCCTGAATACTTGAAATAGGGCTTTGGGCCCAATATACTATAACTATACTTTAATAAGGAACCCCAAAGTAGTACAGGTAATCACTACGGCCCCTATATTCCACTGCTCTAAATCCGCCGAAACCACGAAGTCTTCTTAGGCGGTGTTCTGTCTTGGGTGACTTACTTTGTGCTCAGGTTCCGACTTCATGGTGATCCCAGAACAAGGGCCAGGAGCATGGAGACAACAAGAATGGGGCACCACCATTGAAACCCCAACTCGCAGCTAGGGGACTTGGGATTAAGAACTAACTCATATACGGTTGGTATTCTTCAGCGACCCTACAATAGCGGGGTTCTGGCTTCCCAACATTTAGCACTCTCCCTGGTCGCCCAATCCTCGAAGGTTTCATAAACCCCGAATCCCAGCAGATAACTCAAACAAAAACAACAAAAGGAACCGCCGGGCATCCCACTCGTTCCAAATTACCAGGGAAAGGTTGCCAGCTAGCTCGCAAGGTTTCCTCGATTCTACACCGCCACCCCCCCGTTCTAGGATTGGATCTAAGGTTTAGGTCCAAGCTTAGGCAATAGGCCTCCGGTCATTCGCCTTTCCTTCAGGCTTTAAGCTCTGCCGCAACAGTCTAATCTCGAATCCCTGCCTCCGAAAACGCGGCTCATGTGCTGAATCCTTGGTGGAAACGGATGTGACTCCTACACGCCCCAAATTACGCCCTCATTAACTTCTGAAACCTGTTTTACCCTGCGAGTCTGATGACTACTACTACTTCTTTTCATGGAGGGGGAACGAATGTGAAGTAGAGCTCTTAAGAAATGGAATGGGCATTTATCGTGAGGGTGTTGAGGTGTGGGGTTCAGGATTGCTTCAGGCATGCCTTCAAGCCTACATTTGAAGCTCGATCATCAGGGCTCATGATGTCGAAGACCACATCCAAACCCTAAACTAGTTCTTTGGAGATTTTGATCTCTTTCAGACCCGCTCACCGAAATCCGGCATCTTGCAGCAGAAGTTCAGGGCTAAGGGATGCGGGGCTTTCGACGTTTACGGTACCCTAAATCAAGCCCCGGAACTCTGAACCGCTGGTGGTATCAGTATCGTATTTGCCCAGAAGTCAACCCTTTTTCCCTAACTTAGGGCTCGGACCGTCAAGCCCGATAACTACTGAAGCTAAACTCTCCACGACGAGCCATGGGGCTTCCGGAAATTCAGCAAACTCTGTTCGATCGCCGCTTCGGCTTCCGCCTCCTCCTGGCGAAGCGGAGCCACAAGGGCTTTTTAGGGCTCCGTGGGATCTGTAGGGGTTCCCTACCTTAAAGGGATCTATAGGGTTCCCTTAAAAGGATCTATAGGGGTTCCTTTGGAGGAATTATGGGGGTGTCACAGGGCTTTGTGGGCTTAGAGCTTTGTGGGTTTGGGTGTAGGGTTTTTGTTTCATGCTATGTCTAGAGTTTAAGGTATTCTCGGTGAGGCCGGAGGCCTATCAGAATCGTAGTGAGGCTATGTAACTTTTCATGCGATCGCGCATGGCCCTGCTAGGCTGACCCGGTCCTCCAGCTAGGCTTACAATCGAATGCAACTGCCACCACTTGCAACCGTCTCGTTCGAATGTGAAGAACTAAGAAGCGCAAAAGAACACCGAGTGAGTGGCAGAGTAAGGAGACTGAGTGATTGAATGCCTGACTGAATAACTAGGCACGCACAGACACAAACATATACACACGAACACAACCAAGGACAAATACTCGCACTCTCTCTCTCACTCTGTCTCTGTCCGTCTGTCGCACGATTATCGATGCAAACTGACACTAGAGCGACCGCTCGCCCAGACTGCTTTCACACCTGCATGTCTCCAGCGAGGCGCCCTTGCAGGTTGACGTTTCCCAACGAATCACTCCCTTTCGTGAGGTGCCTTTCTTTCTTTGCTCGTCTACGTAATGCAAGATTGCTGTTTGTGTTCTCAAACGTTGAACTTTGATTCAATATTATTCCATCTAAAGCCTGAATATAGCCCAACCTTTGAGATGGGACTAGCTCCCAGGCCCCTACAAGCCCGAACCCCTGCAATGCCTCCCCTTCGGACACCGTCACCAGGTCCGCAGCATCCAGGTTTTTCAGCACCTGCGCAGGAGGAGCGCCGAATATCCCTGGTCCCAAGCCTCCAACCCCAACCCTTTCACCCCAACTCAAGGTGCTAAAGCGCGAAAACCGAGACCCGAGCGCCTGAAACCCAAAGTTCCAACCGCCAACCCCCCTGGGATGCAAATAAGACTTTAGGAGCCACGCTCTTGCAATGGGCTGCCCCAAAAGGCACGAAATTCTGGGTTTGCCCCAAAGCTCAGCCCCTAAACCCTGAAGCTCTCAAGCCCAACTTCCCTTACAATAAGCCTTGTAGTAACCCTTGAAGAACCAAAAGCCAGTGCAGCCTTCTGCAGGGCCCCGGTCGAGTAGACCAGCTGTGGAAGGAGGAGGAGTGCTGTGAAGGCCACCCTGGCGACTGCTTGTGGTTTACTATAGAAGCCTACATGGGAGTCTCCGAAACTAGACCCTAACGTAGTACCCTGAAATACTAGGATCCATCTTATAAGGACCCCAAAATAATGTACCCCTAAGTTTCGGAAACTCCCACATGATTACCGATACCATCCCGTCGGGTTCCCATGATAACTGTGGTAGAGTATAACCCCCAGACCCTATTCTAAGTGCCAAGGCCCCCATGGTAGGACTTTGTCTTGGGGTTGGGGGTTGAAGGCTGCGATCAGGCTTAGAGTTTCGGGCTTCAAGGGCACATGCGCGTCCCGCGTATGGCTTACAAGATTCAGGGCTCTTTGGTTGAGTGATTTGGGCTTTGGTTGTTGGAGTGGGGCCTGAGGGCTTAGGATTAAGGCAGGTCGCCTGGGTGTTGGTGAAAGGTTCACTGCAACCAACTACTGTACGCGCTGCGACCCTGATGCGGATTTAGAGCCAACAACTCCAAACCTGAAACCAACCAAAAGCCTGGAATACCAAAGCCGTAAGGCCTTACGATAGAAAAGCTATAGAAAGAAGGACACTACTCAGGCTTCTATGTTCGACCCGGAAACCATGAGGGTACCGGAGCCCTCTGAAGAAGAGCCGTGCTAAGGCTCGGCCCTTGGTTTTTGATAAAGTATGGCTGGGTCCGCACGCGGTAACCCAACTCCCACAGCTGAACGGGCTGCATCTAGACTGCTGGTTGAATATGCCATGTAGGTGGCGGTCATTAAAATGGGGGTCGAGGCGCTTATTTAATTGGGCCTGCGGTGCTGTGTTGGAAAGACAGTTGAGGATGCTGTGCCTGAACAAGGTTCCGGTTCTGTGTTTGAAGTGACGGGTTGGAGGTGGTTGGGGTCCTTTGTTAGTGTGAATAGTCGAACACGGGGGTTGATGGGCGAATCACTTAATGTCTAAACCGTCGAATATGCTGAAAGCATGCCGGAGGGGCAGAAAGCCAATCATGCTCTTCGGGTGCCGCTCACAAAGGTCTAACGCCTGGCCCAGTTAAGGATCCGCGGACATTGCAAGCACGGCTACAATACCAGGCACATGACCTTCTACTCAACATACTTTCCATTGAGACCGAATATTACCACCAATAACCACGCCAGTTACTTACAACTCTACGTTTCACTATCCAATAACCTTCAAAGTTGAGGGAGCTGCTAGTTGAGGGAAGGGCTGAAGCTCCGGAGGCGCAAGGATTCGGAGGTGGAGGGTTGAATGGCAAAGGGGGGAGGGGCGAGGTTTGCGGTTTAAGGTTCAGGGTGTTCGAGAACCGGTACCCCACGAGAGGAGTTTAGAACGGGTAAGGCTCAAAATGTATTAGTGCTTAGTGGCTTAGTGCTGTGCCTAGGTCGTGGCGTGTTCTATTACCAAGTGAAAGAAGTTGCTTCCAGAACGTCTCGCAACGAAGTGACTGGGCATCCGACGACTTTGACGGACATCGGGGCAAGCTCGCTGCCTTCGCAGTACCTGAAGGGGTACAAGGACCCTGCTGGGTGCGGCAGCGGGGCCCGAAGATTCACAAGGTCTCAGCACCGAAATGAGAGGCCACTGAATCCGAAAGGCAGGTCCAGGACCTCGCCTCCAAATCACAGAAATTCCAAACTCTGCAAACATGTCAAGAAGTGGGATGCGGGATCCCCTTTGAAGGCGTCTTCAAAACAAAAGAGATCCCGTTCTGTGGTTCCTGCCCGTTTATGGGTGTGGGCTTCAAGATCATGCCATGTGTGCGGCTTTCCGGTGCGCTGCCTGTAGTATGCTCTCCAGAACAAACTCCCAACTCTGAAGGCAACTTCATGCCCTAAACCCTAAACCCCCAAACCCCCAAACCCCCAAACCCCTAAACCCCTAAACCCCTAAACCCCTAAACCCTAAACCCCCAAACTTATAAACCCTAAACCCCCAAACCCCTAAACCCTAAAACCTATATACACCGTTCCAAAGCCAGAACGGGCGCACCCGCCCACAGAAGGGTCCGCCTCAAGCACATTCGGACCATGGGGTCTGGGGCGTAGAGCAGCAAAGAAGCTCTTAGAGTGAAGGCTTTATGGTTCAGGGTTGATGGGTCAAGGTGATGTAGGAACCTGATTCGGAAACCCACAACCCCCAAAATAGTAGAATTCATAGAGAGAAGCTTAACAAAGGCCCAAGGTTTCTTAATCAGGTTCCTACATAATAATTAGAGTACCCTTATAGATCCCTTGTAGTAACCCTTATAGATCCCTGATAGTAACCCTTATAAATCCCTGATAGTAACCCTTATATGCCGGCCCGGGCTTGTGGATGAGGCTTAGCTGGCTCCAAATTGGATAACCCGTGCAGAGCCAGAAGGCCCGACACAAGCCCCAAATCCCCGTAAACACCACATTCCATAAACCCGATACCGATACCGCAAAAAAGGCTGGCTGGGGGGCGGGAGGGGGGAGAGGGGATTCTATGAAGCATCCTGTCCTCTGCCGTTGCAGCGAAGATCATTGATTGAACAGATACCGCCAGACTAAACCCGAGAATGCCCCAGCAGCCGTCTGAACATGCAGGTTTAAAATCAAACGACCTAGAACTACCCTGCATGCGATACATGTGCAAAGAGGTATACAACTGCGTGTTGCCATATAAATGTATGCATGCATGCATGTATGTGGGTATGCTTGTGTGTATGTTTGCTTGCTTGCTTGTTTGTTTGCTGTACGTTTGTATGTATGTATGTATGTATGTATGTATGCATGCATGTATGTGCCTGTATATGTGTGTCTGCGCATACACATACAGAAATGACAAAAGTATGTGTGTATGACACCTTTGCAGCATAGTCATGCGATGCACAGGGACCAGTTTGGCAGTTTTTCAAACTCTTTGAACCGAGAAGTGGTCAGAGAGGAGGACGGGAGAGTTCCGCGGGCACGTGACTGCGACGCCCTCGACATGTCTCGGACGTATGCCATGGCCTGAGGCTCTGACAGTTTGTGGGGCGTAAGGACCATGTAGTTACGAATACCCATGTACTAAAACCCTAGACCCTCAACCCCAAACCCTGAAAACCCAACAAGGACTGGAACCTGGGCTTCTGCGCGCAAACAGCGCAGACGGCCGAGACCCTGACCATCTTGTTGATCTCGGCCCGGATGTCCCAAGGAAAACGAGACATGCCTGGAGTGCATGGTTTCGGGTTTAGGGATCAGGCTTAGGGGTTTAAGGTAGATAGGAATTGAAGCCTCTGTGAATCAGAATCACGCCAGCGGAAGGCCACGAACCGAGAGCTGCACTGGAAAAAAAGTCGATGAGGTCCAGCACAACTTCCTTTGCAAAACAAGAGCTCAGGGCTCGGAGGTCTCAGGTTTTGGATGCGGGGCTCTGCGCTCCTTCTGTAAGGCGTTAGAAATTGGAAGAGAGAGAGAGAGAGAGAGAGACAGAGACATATATATATATATATATATATATTCACATATGTATGTATGTATGTATGTTTATATATATATATATATGTGTATATATGTATATACTTATATATATATATATACATATATATATATATATATATATATATATATTATAATATATGGCCTGGCGATATACTTTCAATTCTTGGGCCTCCCGCGGCTCGGATATGACAAGCAGGAGGTGCTGCGGTGTTTCTATGATTAATGCTACTTCCGGTGGACGCACTGACAGTCATGAGCGAGCCTGATACAGTGGAACGCTGGGATTATCCACATCCTGTAGCAGTGAAGCCCCAAACGTGCTTCCGTATAGCTCAAATCATACCGCCACTCTGGCAAACACGAAACTTTCGTCTAGAATGCCCGCTCCTCTCCTCCCAACAATCGGAAGGGTCTACGAATGAACAGGCTTCCTATCTCTGACCGTCGCCTCAAAACTTACTTTAAGCCAAACAGCCTTGACATATCTCCAAGTTCTGCAAGACATGAGCCCCAAATAGCCCTAAACTGTTCTGCGGTACGCTTTGACACAGGTGCCCTTTCAAATCAGTGAGCTGCTGGGTGATTGCTTCTGCAACCTAGTCGTAGTTTAAACAGCCCTAATGCATAACACACCTCGAAAAACCGATCAATATCCTGCAGCACAATCCCTGCCTCACAAGGAACCACAAGTCCTTCGCCCAACCCCCGGAAACCCTCAAGTAGCCCTGAGAAGAGCAAGTCAAAAGGCCTGAAGCCATGGCACTTTCCAGCACATATAAAGCCCTCCACAACTCAAGAATCCAGATAGCCGAGTCACTGAGATACTTCAACGAACCTCAAATCCCTCAAGACCGTCCTAAACCCGAACCCCTAAACCCTGCATCCTAAGCCTAACGCTAAACACTAGATCCCTCAGCACCGTCGACCGGGCTCCAGACGCCTTTTAACCGGTGCTCGAAGCTGTCAAACTTGCCGTGGTACCACTGCCACATGGCGCAGACCTGGGTTTCGTGCTTTGTTCTACTGCAAGCCCAGACACTCGAACACCCCTCAACAAAATGTAGGCTCGTTGCTGTCAGAGTCGTTTCAGACTTCTGCACTCAAGAGCTCGTAGGCTTTCTTGCTTCAAAGTTCGTATTACTACTATTAGCATCTGAATTGTTGCTACTTTTACTATGATTACTTTTCAGTATTACCACTTTTGTCTCGCAGCCGTTTATCGTGTCTGTCCTTCGTCGTGGTCTGGCCACATGCTCTATGCACGGTATCCCAAACCACTTTTCCATACTTCACGCTTAAGACTTCACGCTCTAAAGGCACACCCCCTCCCTTAACCGTCCAAGTCGGTTGGATGTGAGATTTCAAAGACTGAGCCCGACAACAAACAAGCTAAACCCTTAACTCGGAAAGTAATTATGAAATAGGGGCCTTAGTAATTAGAATCGGGTTTGGGGGTCCAGTATAATAATATCGGCAACTACTAAGGCCCCTATTTCATGGAACCTTTATCGTAACCCCTGTAGTAACCCTGAGAGGACCCTTTTAAAGGAGCCTTTACCACTTCTGAACTGGGCTCATAGCATCTCTGGACGACGGGAGCACCCCCGTGTCCATGGCATGGAAGGTCATCAGAGTGATCCTGGAATTCTCAAGTCCGGCTTTTTTGAAAGGTTTAGTGTTTCGGCTTTTCCAACTGCGATTTCCGGTTTGAGGCTTAGGTAAGGATTTCGGGTTTAGGATTCATGGTTTAAGGGGTTTTGGGGTTTAGGGTTGGTAAAGGGTTTAGGGTTTGCGTTGAACTCCAAGCTCCAACAACTACCGATCTCCCAGAAACCGCCAAAATCAGAGTCTCACACGGCATAACAGAAACATGACACTTGAAACCCTATAAGTCCTAATACCTTATGAACCCGAAACCCCTGCTCATCTGCATGTTGAATCTAACCGAAACTCCCAAATCTTGATCGCTCCTCGCATACATGACGAAGAGAACAGTGTGCACGATGAGAGTCTCGACCCTTGGCATCGGCTTTCTCTTCAGGTCAAGGCTCCTGGGGTGTACTGTTTTTAGGGTTTGCGTTTTGGGGGCTTCAGGCCTAGGGTGCTTTAGGGTTCGCTGTCCAGGGCTTATGGAATCTTGCCGGGCAGGAAAGCGGTCTTGCAAGATCTTCGAGGGGTCGCGATTGACAGGTTTGCCTTGGGTCGGGAGAACTGCCGAGGGTCTCGGGGTTTAGGGCTTTCGGGTGTAGAGTTTTGGGGATTTAGGGACATGTGCTATTATCATTCTTGTTGTGTTCTTTTCGAAAGAGAAGGAGGAGGGAGGGTCGGGCGCCCAGGCTTAGGCAAGCGTTCACTCCCAGCCTACTATACGGGCCTTAATAATTGGAATCGGAATAGGGTTCTGGCCGTTATACTATTACTATACTTAGAATAAGGACCCCCCCAAAGAAAGTATAGGTACATATTTCGGCCTCTATTTGTACACGTGCGACCAGCACGAGAAGTCCAGAGGTCTCTTTCAATGGTCATAAGGGAGTTTCCGAAACTTAGGGGTGCCTTATTTAAATTTAGGGGTCCTTGTAATAAGGATCCCATTATTTAGGGTACCAGATTAGGGTCCCCTATTTTCGGAAACTCCCATAAAGCTCGCAAGACATGTCCGACGCCGCCACTTAAGACCTGAACCCTATACCCCACATCGCAAGACCTCAGAATCTGAAAAGTCCGTTGGCACAGTATTCGCCGATCACTGAAACCGAAAACCCTCCCCCCTAAGATCCTATAGAACCCGATAGGTCCCTTTACAGAAATATGAGAGTCCCAAGAGGAAAACCCCAGAGGTTCGCAGATTCAAGCCTGTGGGGATGACAGATCTGAGGACAGGGCCGCCGGGCACCTTTCTGTTTGCTTCGCGCTGTTCGTTACGGGTGTGGCTGGAATTTAGGGGTGCAAGGCGACAGGGTTTTGCGGTTTGGAGTTTAGGGTATTCGGTGCAGCAGTGTGTCGATTTTCAGGTTCGAAGGCTTGCGGCTTGCAACTGAATCTTTAGGAAATGCCATGCTCAATGAATGTCTAAATCGTGTAGAGGTCATCTGCATGTGGTTCTTACATAGTTTTACTTTTTTTATACAGTCTATATTCCAATCCCCGACTCTAATTCCGGAGCCTGAATACAAGCAACATCGTCCCCTTAAGTCCCTCTCTCTCTGTCTCTCTCTCTCTCTCGCTCTCTCTCTCTCTCTCTCTCTTTCTCTCTCTCTCCATCTCTGTCTATCGGTGTCTCTATCTGTAGCTACCATCGTCTACCGTAAACCCCATTCTCATTGCTGAGGCCCCCTATACGATTGAGTTTCTAGCCGACTCGAACCAGGCCATATAGGAGTAATGGAAAGCTGATGGAACATTTTCAGGCAAGAGGCTGCCCTACCACCGCCCCGCACTCGCCCGTGGACATGCTGAGCAGCTTAGCTACTTGGGACGCTCTTTGCACTCGCATTGTTGAGTCCTTGATATTTGTTTGTGGTTCTGGTTGTAGCTGTCCGCCGTGGTGTTCAGCTAGGTGCAGATGCCAGCAGTCCCCAAAACTATTTATAACTAGGGCTCTAAACTAAACTATGAGCCAATTTAAAAAATCCCAAATCAATGCCCAGTTAGGGTATGCAAGCTTCGGGTCCGGCCGGTTCTGCTTCGAAGTTGAATTCTTAAGATATGGGGGGTTGTCAAAATTATGGTCCCTTGTTGGGTACCCTAAATATGAGGTGCCGAGGTGCCGTATTATAAAGGACCCAGAAAGGACCCTAATTTCGACAACCACCCATATGGGGAGCCTAGGGGTCAGGGTACACAGGCTACGGGATACAGCAGCAGTGGCTCCTTCTTCGAATTTTGTTGGAGGGCCTGGGATCCCGGTGACTGCGCTGTGCGGAATGGTTTAGGAGATCGGCTTGAGGTTTTAGAACCTTTGTGATTCTGCTGAAAAGTTCAAAGGACGTGGAAGTCAGCTCGTGAAGAAGCTTGTGTTCAGGCGTATAAACATCGAATTACGAGCGTCCTAGCTGCAACACCAGCATGAGCACAACACAGGTCAGTGAACAAAGGGAGCTGGAGGATGCCACTTTGCAGGAAGGCTTTGTGAGATTTGGAGAGCACACGAGATCTCCATTTTAAGTGCATCTCGCAGGCGCAGGATTCTTTTCGGAAACTCCTACAACGAAGGCTCTCACCTTACACACCTGCCGCTCGAGCTGCATTCAGCAGGGTTCGCAACAGGAACTTCGTCAGAGCCGGGTTATCATCGACGATTTCGTCCAACATGGATCTGTTCTTCTCCAGGAGCTCGCTCGCATGTGCTTTCACCATCTCCAGGCACCGGGCCTCCAAGACGCCCCCGCTGCCGATGACCTTGCTCAGAAACTGAAGAACGTTGTCTTTGCAAACTCTTGGCACGAGCTCTGCTTCCACTTCCTGGACCAAGTCATCTAAGCAAAACTGATCTGCAAGCTTCCGCACGGAAAGGGCGACCTCAAAGTCGCGGGCGGCGCGAAAGGGCTGCGACATGAAATGGCAAAGGACCTCGGCTTATGGTCAACTCCCCACCCCGGTTTTGAAACACACACGGTGCTACAATCCTGTTGCCAAGCTCTAGCCGAGGAACTGCCTGCATGCTCGTCCCATCCGCCTGCTCGTTGCTCCGTAAGTCTATGACATTGGTACGACCCTCGACCCATGTCTCTGATGACAGCATGTTCGCGAAATGCGTCGAACGCTCTACCACCAGCCTCTTGTCAAGGTGGAGTTTCGACCCGTCGGCTAAAAGGAACGTGACGAACTCTGGCTCCTTGGAGAAAAGGTCGGGGGGCAAATCTGGGAAAGAGAAACTGTTTGGCAGGAGAGCCACCTCGCCGACAAGGCGAAACTTGCCACCGGTGACCCACTTCTGTTGTAGGATTCTGGCATGGCTTACCAACCATGGGGTCAAAAGACAATGGCGAGACTTGGATAACACCCCCGGGAGCGCCTCGAGTTTTGCCAATCTAACATCGTCGTTTGTAAGCCATCTCATCTGCTGCAGTTCCGGAAAGGTCCAGTCCTTGCCTCGCATCATAGCAGGCGGGCGAACCCGGATACCAGCGCTGACAAACCCCTGGTTGTCTGGCCGTCTCCCGTTTGGGAATACCTGCAGTTGAAACTGCCATCCATGTGGCAAAGCCTTCCACGAGGATAACACCCTTTCGGTGTTTGCCCAACCCACACCGGGATTATCCACAAACACCTCGGCGGAATGCCATACCAACCTCAGTGCCAAGAACAAAGAAGACCGACACCAACACTAAAGTCACCTCTGAACTCGAAAAAGACTTCACTGCACATTGAATCTTCAATCTACAAGATTTGCTTCTAAATGTCGTTCTGTCCTTCTATGAGGTCCAAACTCGCCAAGGATCGTCGAACCATGAACGAGGCATTTGGGCTCTGCCGACTCAGATTCTGACGGCTCTGCCATGGCACGATAAGTCTCCCCACTGTCTGCTAGGGAGGGCAGGAAGTGCGAGTCTCAGATTCGGCGTATTTAGTCTAACCTAAGGGGTTCAAAGACTTTGGGAATCCGGATCCCCTACGAGTTGTGGTACACCAAACCTCAAGTACTGCACCCCATAATTGCAACGACCCGAAACCTTAGGTTCCCCTCAGGTGTCGAAGCTTGGCGGTTCAGGTTTCAAAAGGGTTGAGACCCCAGGTCTAAGTCGGAGAAAAGGCTCAAGCCAACAGGGCAGGGAGAAAATTCTGGAAACTTCGCCGGACCATGCCAAACGATACCAGAGAGCGGGCTCTTTGCTTAGCTTTGTCGAACTGCAAGCTTCAGATAGCGGGCTTCGGTCCTCAACATTCCGGGGAGTCTTATGGTCAAACTTAGCACTCTCATCTGTCGGTTCATCCCCACATACATGCCAGTCAAAGCCGAGGTGGGGGGGGCTTGGTTCTAGTGGCGCTTTCTAATCCTAGTGCTGGGCGCTGGCCTTTCCCTCTGTGAAGCATGTCGCAGTCGAAGTAACGAACCTTGTGCGACACGAACTTCGGATTTGGCAGCTTCGGGGAGACTAGTGGGTTGGTTGTGGATCCCTACAACATAGGCTCATTCAAAATTAGAAGGGGGTTTCTAGGGTATGTTGTAGTGTACGCATGTAGGATAGTAACACTAGTCATTCACACCTCCATTAACTCCAGATGTTCTGTGGGATTGTTTCATCGACTCTTCCATCCACCCTCTGGCATGATGTATACCAATTACATATCCCAATACAACCAATACCTGCGTTGGGGTCTTCGGAGAGTCAGGGCGACTCTAAACCCTGAACCTTGTGACCTCCCCGAAAACTCACTAAGGCGTTGGGGGTCCAAGGCCTCTTTCCGGTTTCGTCTTACTTAGGGTTTAGGGACATTGTTCCGCGAAATCTTCGACAAAGTCGGGTTCTCGACGGTATGGCAGGGTTGCTTCGCATCTTATTTAGGGTCGACATAATATAGGGGCCTTAATGATTAGAAGTGGGTTCTTGGGGCCCATTATTAACAAAGAACCCCCCCCAAAACAGTATAAGTAACCATTTCGGCCCCTATAGTACTTCAATGAAAGTGAGTCTCCGGTGTGGGGCTGCGCCTAGGAGTCGGAGCTTTCTGCTCGGAGCGTGAGTGGGAAATTGGACCTCTGTCTTCCTTCAACTGGGAGTCTCCGAAAGTTGGGGGTACCGTATTTTGGGGTCCTTGTAATAATGATCCTACACTTTAGGGTACTATATTTAGGTCCCCTATTCTTGGAAACTCCCAAATCTACACACACGCAAAGGATGCTGCATTGCACGGCTGTTGTGATGCTCGACAGAACACCCTCAAACGTGTCAGGTAAGCAAAGGCTGAACCTATGAAAAGGGGGGCCATCGATTTGACGGTACACTCCAAGCCCCCAATCACATTGTCACATACAGCGCTGTTATCCGGAATAATACGTGTGCAACACATACTCATCATTCAAGCCTCTCTGCTACCCCTAGCTTCGAAACCCTAAACCCTGAACACTAATATAGGGACCTTGATAATTAGAATAGGGTTTTGACCCAAGACACAATAAGTATATAAGGAAAACCGCAAAATAGTGTTGGTAACTATATTTCGGCCCCTATAGTATAGTACCCTTCTAGATCCCTTATAGTAACCCTTCTAGACCCGCTTTTAAGGAACCCTATTAAGGCCCCTCTAAGATCCCTTATGGTAGCGGTGATTATTGTTAAGGTCCCTCTAGGCCCCTGTAGTATGGGGCCCAGGCTATCCAGGACTCCCGCATCGCATTCGCGCGCCGGTCCCTGAACAGGCGAGTCCCGGGGCCGAAAACTCCCATGGAGTTAGGGTTTAACAGGGTGTTGCTGGGGTTTAAAGGGTTTGGGAGTTAGTTAGAAACAGGGTGCTAGTAGGGTTTAAGGGGATTCTGGAGGTGAATAACGGGTCCAGGGCCTAGGGTTTGGGACTTTAGGGGTTTAGGGCTTGAGGGTATACCGTTTGGGAGTTTAGGATTTAGCTTTTGGGCTTGAATTTGAGATCTCGAGAAGCTGCCTGGTCTATCTTCGGCGAGTTCGGGGTTGAAGCTCGGCCTATGTTGGATACTTCCCCCATACTATCAGTCAAATATATACCTTATTGAATCTTTCTTTTAGCATCCAGAACTACTTTCCAACTGTTAAGGACTACGTTATGCAGATGTGATGTGGCTTTGGTGGGAGGGCTTCTCAGGCCCTCTGCATTCGCGTAACATCGGCGAGCGTATAGAATTCAGGGTGTCCGGGCCTCAGGACGGGAGAGCAAATTCCGACTCGTTGCGAATATGCCTGCGACGATCTCAGACCTGTTGTGGTTGCTTCCGGACGGCTGCCAGTGTGAGCGTGCATGCGGGATGCTTGACAAAAGTGACGGTCACAGCCTCGCACCGTCCAAAATCATCCAAAAAACACAGATCTCCCGAATTCTAGTGACGACCATTGAACGGCGAAGGCCGAAGCCTGAGCCCTCACCGTCGAGCCGAAACCCGGGACCCTGTCCGGGGGGTTGTATGAAAAGCAGACGAGCACATGCCGACGTGCGCAGGATAGACTCCAAACGCCCTAAAACGAACTGAAAGCGAGTCTACAGCCAAACCCTAAACAGGCCCTAGGCTGCTGGGAGTGTGATTCGGGGTAAGCATCAAAGTGTAAAAATCTCAGATTTCGGCCTTAGGATGAACAGCGTTAGGGTCTAGTTTGGGTTGGTTTCGGAGCGGAACCCAGGTAGATAAAGGGGTTTGGGTATCCTTCGCGCGTTGGAGCACTCGAGTAGACTCAAGCACCCTTTGCAAGAAGCACCTTGAATCCTGCGCAAAAATGTGAACTAAGCTTCCTAAACATCCCAAAACCCAAACCGGCCTCTCAACCTTCCTGTGCCCCCAGTTTGGACCCACAAAATTGAACTACAGCCTAGGCTTGTCGTTAAAGGCAGAACCAGGCCCGACTCGTTTCTGATAATCCAAGGGCAAAAGGAAGGACCCTGAATAAAGACCCCTCGGTATATATATATATATATATATATATATATATATACCCTTAATATCGCTATTATATATAGCCCATTATATAGCCCATTACAGGGTAGGGGTCCCCATTAAGGGTCCCTCCTTTGCCCCTTTGAGATAAGCTTCGATGGCCAAAGCTGGAAGGTAAAGTCGCCAAACTGGTCTAAGTGCATGATCGTCCGCACCTGGGACGGTTTAGGGTTGGGGGCTTGGCTTGGGGGTTTAGGGGCTTAGGGCTTCAGGGTTCGTAGGCTTACGGATATCACGTTTGGTTTAGGTGCTCCGCTATCCCTCTTAAAGAGGCAAAGACTTTGCTGCCGTACAAAATGTCGCATTTAGCATATAATCACTGCACCCCTGCACTGCACGGGTCATGAAATTTGCACACCTGGGAAAGGGGAGAAGGGATCAGTGGGGTTAGGTGACGCAGCGAAGAGTGCGCCTTTTGTCCCAAGCTTTATGCCATGAAATGAAACCGAGGGCAAGAAAGAAAAAACTTTGACTCTGGGAAACATAGGCTTGAGTGTTTAGAAATCAGAATTAGGGCAGGGGCGCACGGTTCCAAGGCCGACGGGTTTTGCCACAAGACCGACCTCTGATGACTTTGTAGCAAAGCCCGACACATTGCAAGGTCTCCTGCTGCCCCACAACAATTCACGGGTGCACTCTAAACCCTAAACCCTAGTGCAGGCAAGACACCAGATTCCACATGGCCACATCCAGCCTAGGTCCATTCATTCAGGGATGCTATGGATTCGCCAGGCCCTCAAAGGACAAAACTCGAATGACACCTGATTCGTGTACCTTTGCAGGCCTTAATGCCAGGATCCTTGTTATGATTCTTATTCGCTGAGAGGGCTTCTTCATCAGGGACCTAGATTAGGCTTGTGCTACACTAACCCTTGAAGGTTGAAGACATCCGGTTCATGGCATCACTGGCTTAGGGCTCATGCTCTGGGTTTCTCACCTGGTTCTTATGATATGCTTGTGAAAACTGGGCCTCTGAGCCCCTACCCGTCGCGCATGAAAATCATCCGTAGACAGGCTCAAAGAGGCCAACTTTGGATTCAAGCCAGTTGGGAAAAGCCATGTCAGATGAAGGCTGCAGAGGGCGCTTCTCGCCCCTTCTTGGATTCTTCTCCATTTCTATCACAGGCTTGCAGGTGCGCGGATTTGAAGTCCCCATGAGACCCAACATGCAAGTCTACCCAGGTACATTTCAGTCCATGCTACGCACTAGCCGGAAACCCTCAATGGCTGTTGAAGGATCGTGGGCCGGGAGGTTCATAGTCGCAGGCCTCGTATCATGACCTAGATGTGTAATCTAAGGCCCTGGGACGATATTTTAGCACATTTTTGGGCATCAGTGTTAGGACTCACCCCTCAACTCAGTCTAATTATAAGATAAGAAGCTCGACAATGAAGCTGATGGCCAGCGCGTCGAAGACCGCCTGCAGTCAGCGCGGCGGAGATTGAGATGGCCATGGTTGGCCGAGCTGCAAAGGGCTCTGTGCACATGTTCGGGTGTCTATATATATATATATATATGGGAGTTTCCGAAAATAGGGGACCCCAATATAGCACCCTAAATAGTCGGATCCTCATTATAAGGACCCCCCCAAGTAAGGTACCCCTTATTTTCGGAAACTCCCATATTAATGTAGGTCATGCATGGCATGGCACACAATGCTCCATAGGATTCTCTACGATGCCTGAAGCTCCATGTGCAAACCTCTAGCTGATTGTTTGGTATAGGTGCCTCAACAACCAGAACTAATAGGGTTTTGGGATGTTTGGGAATAATTTTACCTGAGTTATCATGAATATCATCACATCAGATTGCAAAGGTAGTAGGTGATGGACCGATTTTACCCAGGGTGTGAGCGTCTAAGACTTTGGGAGTTCAGGGTTTAAGGCTGTTGTTCATGATAACCTATTCGACTACGGTACACGTCTGCATAATTACTAGTAACCCTGATAGGGCTCCTTGTTCTCTTTCAGGTCATAGTACTCAGAGGCCCCTATATCATTCCCGATCGAGTTGAGACGTTGAGGTTTAATAGGTCGCCCAGTATTGCAGGACTTTGAACCGTCGATCGAGAAACGTGCTAGTTGCATCGATTTCGGCTTTCCCCCTTGACAGAAGTCATGGGGGGGGAGTCGAACACTGCTGGGGCACAGGAGCCGCACGCCTCTTTGACGTTATCGCTGGCAAGAATGATGCTGTTAGACCTCAGGGACATCTCTCCGCTACTGAAGAGCAGGAGGCACTAGTCGCAATCCCAGGAAGAATCACATGTGTGCGTCATCAAAACCTGTGCCGTACCAGCATTACTAGCACCCAGTCACAGACAGGCAATTCGCTCGGACTCAGTACTGCTTGAACCCAATTTGGGGGCTCTAAGCAACAGTCCCAGGTTGCACAATTCCAAAAGCCCCAAGAGAGAGAATCACGAAAACGCCTCAAGGTCTGAGCCTTCGGGGCCACGCATGCTCACTCGTTTCTGACACTGCCTGGAGAAAAGTGCCTCTTCCTTCTGCACGAAACGTTTAGCCTTCAAAGCTCAGCAAGTCCCGACCTTACGTAATGTCCACTAACCCTAGACTCCCTGATGTAGAGGCCTTAATCGTTGGAATAGGGTTTTTGGGGTACATGATACTCTGACTATAATAAGGAACCCCTAAGGAATAATATTGGTGTAATTGACTATTCACGCCCCTATATTAGGCCTTGCCAACCCCAAACCTGAAGCCGTGCCCCTGCCTTAATACCTATATAGCAAGGACTTTATAAGGCCTATACTTAAGGAAGTTTGGTCCCCTACCCCCTTCCCCCTACCCCGCCCTAAGGGTCCTCATGGCTCACGCTTCTTAGGCCGGCGCTGTACAGAGACCCAATACTGGATCAGCACCTTCGCCCTGGCTTTGGAATTGCTTTTGAAGGATGGGTACCCAGGATCAAAACTATTATCATCTTTAGGGCCTTTAGGGTTTAGGGTTTATAGAGAACTCACGCCATTGGATCACCTTCTTCGCGGCGGACTTATAGGTTTGACAGATCAAACCTTTGAATCTACGCTCCATGCGACTGCCTCGGCCCTCCATGTTTTGGCATGGGATGGGCAGTGTCTACATACACGTATACCTGTGTGTGTACGTATATACACATATGAAGAATTATGCCGATGTTTGATATCGACTCTCGAAGAATATAGAACCGGCACTCAGTGAGGTATGGATTGCCCCAGCAGTTTATACATGGATGAATCTCTCACCAAGTCGGATTTTTCGTTGCTGAGGCTCCCCGCCAAGCAGCCTTTTTCAGTTGAAACCCTGCACCTGAAACTACTCATAGCTCCATGTGGTAGGCTCTCCCGATGATCTACGCACAAAGCCCCGTGAGGCGGCAAATCCCTCAAGCCGTGCCAGGGTGACAGCAAAGCTGCGACAGGAAAAGGGGCGAGGAAAGGAGACCAGTGCAACCTTGCATGCGGGTTTCTTGAGGGGTCTTATAGGCTTTGTGGCTCAGGTTTCGGTACTTTGGGCTTGCGCTGGGATTTAGGAATTTAGGAGTTTAGGCTTCAGGGAATCGGCACAAGATTCCACCAGGATAAGGATGACACAAGTGGGGTTGTGGAGTAAGGGGTTACACTAGTGGGCCGGAACCTTCAGACCGCAGGAATATGAGAAACCAGCACTGCAACACGAAATCCCTACCCGTAGCCATATCGTAGTGAAATATCCCAGCTTCCAAACTCCTGTGCCTATTCAACCCCGAACCGAAAAGGGTGGAGGCCATTTCGGTCTCAGGGTCAAGGGTCTATAGTAAATTTAGTAAACTTGAAAGCAATAACAACAGTGATCATGCCACTACTGCTACTACTACTACTACTACCACTGCTGCTACCACGGTTGATGGCAGTCATAGCACCAGTCATGAGTCATAACAGTAATAGTAACAAGAAGGCAAAATAATCATGTTTAGTAGGATCTATAGAGTCTAGCGCTTAGTGTTGAGGGGCTAGGACTGGAAATCAAGCACTCCCAGAACAACTTGAGCAACGGCACACAATGTGCAAGACAAGACATTCAGAAAGGACCCTGAAGCCCTTAACCTTGAGTCTCGAAGTTTCAATATCTGTGTCATCCGGGTGTGCGACACATTCAGCCGCGAACGACCCGTCCTGTTCAGGGAGTATGGCCATGGCTACCTAGTTACTGGGCTCTTTGTCGCAAACAAGGCTACACCTCTGATTATGCTGGGATTCACTACCTTTTGCTACAACCACAAATTCTGTAAAGGTTACCCACCCAACGGCTAAGTCTATTGAGCTGGCTTCTGATGTCTCCGTGGTCTGCGGTGTACGGCCTCAAGGTTCAGCTGGAAGCTTTCTTACAAATTCAGCAGCCACGAAGACAAAGAGGTGAGCGTTGTTGAATCCAAGCTCATGCCACCGCGGCCCCAGTTCCAAACTTGAAGCCCTAAATCCTCATGCTACAGGGACTACTCCCTGGTGCTAAGTAGGGAATGGGGGAATGGATCCCCATAGTAGTCCCGATATGATCCCCAATAGTAGTCCCCACAACCGATGTCCCCCATTCCCTACCAAGAGCCAGACAGACTACAGGAGCCTCAAGCACGAGCTTATCGCCAACAAAAGCAGCAACCCCTCCTTGGGTCGTCGGGGTCGATGCGTTTGACATCGGTCCTGGGCCGTCTTCTCTTTTTTTTGGGGGGGTCTCTGGGCTTAAGCCTGAACGTAGGCTTCGGATTCATTGGCTTGTAGAGTTCATGGGAGATCCATGGGTACAAGGTATGAAACTAGACCCAAGAGTAACCTAGGAATAAAAAGGGCGCCCTTTTTGGTTTAAAGGGGCTTATAAGGGAACGTGAACCCTAAAAAAGGGAATAAGGGCCTACTCTAGGTCCTAGGAAAATTGTGTAGGGTTTAAAGGATGTAGGGTTTTGGGCGGTTTTGGGGGTTTTCACTATTGGGCTCCACAGTCGAGTTGTCAAACCCTGTGAAGCCTTATAACGGTCAACGTCTAATTAAAAAAGCGACGCATGAACTGAGTGCAGGTTTGCAATGCAGGGGTGATGAGTCCACAACATGGCAGAACATATGTGGCTAGAATGCACAGCACAGCGCGTGTGTCGGGGGGGGGGGGGGGGGGGGGGTGGTGACTTGCACGAAATTCGAACGTCGTCTAAACAGTCAGCTGGGTCCAACGTGTGGAATTTGGAGCCGGCCCTCTCTGGGCGGAGGCTCGGGGCGTCAGGCTACCAAAACGGACTCCCATTGCAGTCTCCTGTGACTGGTCTCAACTTGTCTTTGCTCTTGTGCATTTTTTTTCCGAGGGCGGCCGGCTGCCAATTCAACTGCATCTGCTCCACAACTTCGGTTAAAGAGCCATTTTTGATGCTTTGATGTGCCTCCGTTGTAATGATCGGTCCTTTGATAAGAAGTTCATAAGACAGCATGCGCCAGCAAGATGTGCGATTGTCATGCACAAGCCCTAACCTCTACTTTGCCCTAAACCCTACACCCTAGATCGAGAACTCTGAAGCATGCTATGCCCTGCACCCTAAAGAAACGAAGCCCCGAGAGACCCCGAGCTCTAAAACACATCGGCGCCGCGCCAACTCGTGGGATTGATTGCGAAGACAAAGCAGCGGAGCCTCAGTGGCCATGCTGCCCGGCCCTGAACAAGCAGAATACAGTTTAGGGCTCTATTCTACTATAGATACAACAAGCAAGATAAGAGGATTCAGACCGCCATCGAATGGGTTTATCTTCAGTAGGGTTCCAGGCATTAGGATCTGGGACGTGAGAGCCCAGAAGGTGTTAGGTTATCGATGTGTTGAGGACTGAGTGTGTCTAGACAAAGGTTTCGTGTTGTAGGACTTAGGCAAAGCTTTAATGCTGAGGGCGTAGGATGCTGGAATGCGAACGAACATGGTATCAGGCAATTGCAACCCCTGCGATGGAGATAACCCTGCTGGTTAGCTGACGATGCTGATAATGATGTTCATGAAGTGTCGGTGCCCGAGCCGAAAGCTAGTTCATGAGTCGTGACGGCCGAAGTGCCGCTGGCCCACGATGTGATGATGATGATGATGATGACGAAGAAGTAGGTACATATGACACTAACACCCCACCAGAACGGCTACAAACTGGCGCCGTGCTTGCACCACTAGCCTCGGGTGTTGGAGACTTAGGTAACTTCAGCGAACCATAAGCCCTGAAGCCCTAAACCTTCTCTCAAGGTTAATTAAACGTTATGGTAACCTTAGAGGAAACCCTCACGGTACCCCTAACCCCCGCACCCTACAACCTGAATCTGAAGCAGGAAGAGGCAGCCACGTCATCAACATATTGTCGAAGAAGGTCAGCTGCACAACCTCGGAGCTCTGGTACCGCAGGAAGGGTTGTATTCTCGAATGAAAGGCGGTGGTAGTGGTAGTATTGCCAGAAGTGGTAGTCTAGCAGTAGGAGTAGGAGTAGCCGTAGGAGTAGTTGCTAGCAGCTGCAGTAGGTAGGTAGGTAGGAAGGCAGGCAGGCAGTAGTAGTTACGCCAATCGTCGCTGGAGTTCGAAGTATACAGGCGAAGGGTCCAGTGAGCAGTTTCGTTAGGCCGGAATCCCTACAGTAACCGTGAAAAGTATTGGGGTGCTTACTGCAGGATCCCAGCGCTGAGGCAGGCACAACTATCAGAAGAAGCTTCATGCTGATGATCATGCTCTCCTGCATTGGCCAAGACGTGCTAGCAAGGTTGCACAGGCAAGGACAGCGTGCATCCTCAGATCCAGTACTCCCCATTGAGGAAGAGTCGCTGGGACCGACGCTTTTAAGCAGGGGCCCCTCAGACTGAGAACCCACGCCTGATGTGGCTGAAACATGTATTAAAAACTTCTGCAGATTGAGGTATCTGAACAGGCAATCTGGGCTTCAGGGTACTGAGTTCTGAGATTGAAAGGCCTGACGGTTGAAGGAATTCCAGCATTGATGCAAATTTTGCTTTAAGCTTTCCCGCCATGCAGGTTTGCTCGCATGCTGCCCTGTCAGGGCGTGCGGCACAGCTCTTGAACGGCGTCGACCGTACACATATGACATAAGGCAAGAAGCGCGAGTCTTGACTCTAGGTCTCGGATGTGGCCTCATGAGTGAAATACTTGCGAACGAACAATAAACCCTGAGCACCCTACGCCGAAACCATCTCCACGGCATCAGTTGGCTAACCAAGTAGGCTCCACATGGCGCCAGAAAGAGCCCCTATTGCAGGTGACCCTTTACCCGACTCAACTGAAGACCCGCTGTAGAACCAAAAACCAGAATACTTCGCAGCCCACCATCGAGCTGCCTGCCTCTGCATCGGGGTCTAACTCCTTCCAGTAGGCCGGCATGCCGAAGGTGGTCTGAGTCACAAACAAGTTCAAGGGCTTCAAGGTTACAGGTTTAGGCCACGGTCTATGATATAGATATAAGACTGAACTGAAATGGCTTGTACACCCAAAAAACTCAACGGCCAAACTACTTCTCTCATGCTTTTGGACCTTGGGTGGGCATTCGAGGCTGTGCAAAGATTTCACACTGGATTTGCCTATAGGAGCATCCAGAGTTCGTCACGAGTTTCAATGATCGTCCGATGAAGCTATCGCATGGATCATGATTAAGTTCGTGTCGGTGCCCCAGACTGTCGAAAACCCAGGAATATCTTGATTGCGAGACAGGCAGCGCAGAAGGTCAACCAGAACTGGAGAACGACCTTAGGTTGACATGAGGAAATGACCAGGGCAGGGTGGAGTTTAGGCTGTTCTCCGGGGCGCGTGGCCTCTTTCGGAACAGGAGGATTTGGTTGGTCTGAGGATTTGGGGTTCAGGGTGGGGGAGTCTTTCTGAATGGAGGCTCTGGTCTTGGCAGTCAAGGGTGGGAAGATTTCTCCATCTTCCCTGTGCAATGAGAATTGCATCGGGTCCGGGTCGACACACAGCGAAATACATCGCAAACTCAACAGCTCACGTATGTCGTTTGCTAGCTACATCACTACATCTAGCTACGACACTTCCACGTTAACCCCGAGAACCCGAGCCCGCCATGTGCCCAAAAACCCTAAACCCTAAATCCTAAACCCCAAACCTCCTAAACCCTGGTAAAAATCCAGAATCCCGCGCCACGGTACCTCCAAAGGATGCTGTTCTCAAAGGCAGAATTGCGGCCAGAAAGCTCCACGCCTTTAGACTCCCCCTCTGGGTCCCTAAAAGTCACTGATCATAATCCTCTAGACCCCTCAGAAGTCCCCATAGTCGGCAACACCCGGCTTCCCAAGAGTTCCCAAGAAAAATGAAAAGGCAAACAACCACTCTTGTCTAGCCATCTGTCTATACTACCTATCTGCTTACACATGTTCCATTGCATAGCATTGCATTGCATGACACTGCATTTATATATGAGCCTGAATAATTAGAATAGGGTTTGAAGGCCCGTTATACTATAAGTATAATAAAGATACCCCATAAAGTATTGGTAATGAATAAGCCCCCTCTGTTACACTGCATACATGACGGATTTCTACACAGCAAGACAATGTAGCAAAGGCAGCGGCCAGAGGTATGCAAAAGATGAACCTGACAGCGCTTACGAGATCGCCGGGGTCTCGTCAGGGTCATGTTTAGGGTTGGGAAGCCTGCTACAAGGGTTAGATTGAGAGGGTTCGGGCTGCCCCAATGGGTGGCTGTCAATATGAGGGTCCCTTTTTGGGTACCCTAAATATTAGGTGCCGTATTATAACAAGGACTTTTGGGACCCTAGCATTGACCAAGTAGTCAACCCCATCATATTTAATGACAAGGGTAACGGGAAAAGACTTAAAGCACTCGTACATCTACTTAGGGGGAATGTCTCCCAGGCCCAGAGACACCTTCAAGTTAGTCAACAGCAGTCGCGCAACTTCCAGAGCCAAACTTCAGAACATGTCCTCATGAAAAACTGGCTGGGAGTGGAAGACCGACATGTGTGTACAGAAGATAGCACATCAACACGAACTCTCTCGCTGTTTGTAAACATATATATGTATGTATGTATACGAGTGTAAGTACAGATGCATATGCATGCACATGAATAAACAAGGACATAACTATACTCTAAATGAAGACACCTGCGACTACAAGTGCCTAACCGTGTAGTATGTGTATATGAGTACATGTATGTATTCTCTCTCTCTCTCTCTCTCTCTCTCTATGTATGTATGTATATATATATATTATAGAGAGAGAGAGAGAGAGTACGGAACGAATGGAACAACACGGAATTAACGATAGCTAGATACATAGGTAGATAGATTGGTAGATAAATATGTCGGCCGATAGATGGACGGACAGGTAGAAAGATAGGTGAATAAATTGCCCGGGAGGTAAATAGGTAGATAGGCATGCAGATAGCAAGATATTCAGATAGATAGACAGACAACAAACTGGTTTGATATGAAAGTACATGGCTCGAGAGCTGCTGGCCTTGATCGATTTTAGGTCTGGGCATTGGGTTTTGATCGGGCTTCGCCAGCAATTTATCAACGCGTTTCTGGCATTGCTTCTCTGCAGCTTGCGGCACTCTTATTACTATGTTGCCAGCACCAACAAAAACCTGTTCGCTCTATTGCAAATATTGGCTGAGCATTACTAACAGCAGTCTTACATATGATTAACTGGTATAGTATCGTGAAGATGTGCCTTACTGTCGTGATACTTGTTGAAGGAACCTTCAGGACGAAAGTCAACGGGATAATCAGTGATAATCTCTTCCAGGCGTCCCCGTTCTGCTTTGGAAGAAAGTGCATTTTGCACATTGGGGTCTCGTGACGACAGGTGTCTGTGCAAAACCAAACGTTTAAGCTCAGGTGCGGGACTGCCGCAAGCTATGGTTCTGAGTCTTGTCTCCATCCAACTGACAGATGCCGGCTAGGTGGTTTGCAGGAAAAAAATCCCATAATGACCTGTCCAATCCCTCGAAGGCTCAGGCAGGGACAGGATACCCGGATGCACGTGAAGCTCATCAGACCCGTCCAGATTCCTAAGTGTGGTCGAGAATGGGGCCGTGTCCGCTTCTAAAGCAGGAAACCTTAGACTCAGACCGAACTTCAAAGGACCCAAATCCAGGTCCATCCCGAACCCTAAACCCCAAGGGTTTGGGGTTTAGGGTCCACCCTACAACTTCAAGACTTGGATGTGTCTACGACGGCGTCGACGGCAACAGCCGCTCCTGGCTGTCCCAATGTCTTGCCTTTGGTTACTATTACTACCATTCTGCCATTCCCTACTAACCAAAGGCAAGAATACGGCAGCAGCAGTTTCTTGGAAAGCCGGACCACGGTCGTTAACAAGCGCACACCTTACCCAAAGCCTACAATTTAACAACCCTAGGAGGACTTTTGAACCTGACGGCCGCAAAATCTTGCTACGAAAATATGAAGCCTAAGTCCGCAAATTGACATCAGAGTTGGACCGACTTTGTGCCGTGGTGCATGGTGACGCCACCGAAGGCCGCCACAAGGACGGAGTCGTACATGTCCACCTCGGGTGGCTGTTAAGCAAGGGCTTGCCGGTTGTGGCTATACGGTCTCGGGACTTTGTTCCCAGCAAGGTTCAGATGATATGAGATTGTAGAACTCCGAGTACTCTGGCCTAGACTAAAGCCATCTCGACTTCTCTTCGCATCTGAAGGTTTTATAGTTGGCTACCATGCTTCTGGTTCCACCTTCAAGCGCTAGTCGGCAACTATCCGAGGAAAGGATGGGAGACGAAGCTTGGGGGTTGGGGGTATGTCGGATGTTTGAAGCACCTCGGGATCCTCATCCGATCTCTGGTTTGCATGGAGAGCTCTTGCACGGTAGAGTAGGGCTCACAAGGGCACGACATGCAGCTTTTGTGCCACAGCCTAAGTTCCCAGAACGAGGCAGACGGACGGACACAATCTCGCCCAGATTCAAGTCGAGTTTCTACGATTCCGCACTTGCACCACGCGGGTTCAAGCCAGCCTAAGACTCTCTGCTAGGAGCCCAGGATCTTGAAGCAAAAGCACCAAAGCCAACAAAACCCACAAAGCCCCTGCGATTCCCTCTGATTCTTAGGGAACCCAGGCCCAACTCCATCGTCCGAGAATGCCCGGGGAGCACACATTGAAGAAGACGTCGGCCGGCTCCTCATCCTTTGAATCTACCTCGGTGTGGGTTAGATTGGGGACTAGGGTAGCTTGCAATCGCAAGACCCCTGGTCTTCAACCCCAAACCCGACCAACCCATCACCCGCCATATACACCCGTCATAGACCTCTAGGGCTTAGGATCTCGGGTTAGCGGTTCGGTTAGGGTTCAGGGTCGAGGGTTCCTCATGGATCATAAATCTGCAGCATCTCTGCTTGCAGTCCTATCCAGAGATCGGAAGGCGCCGTGTAGTCCTCAAGGGTTCGCATCAAGCCTGACAGCAAAGTTCAAACCCTTGAAAGCCTTCACCCCCAAGCCCCGCTAGTACTCTCAAACCCTCGGGCCTATAATCCCCAACCCTGCACCAAGACCCTTGTCGACCACTCTCGACGTGAACCCCTGAATAGCACGCAGAGGCCCCCTGCTGTCTGAACGGTCCCATACTCCCCGGTCCGGTCATACTTGGTGACCTGCTCTTTAAAGCTTCATAAGATTTCAAGAGGATCTACATAACATGTGTCCGGGTTTTGCCAATCTCGGGCGAAGATATGTTGATGGATAGGGCTTGAGGACAAAGATTCAGTCCTGCCTCGAGTTTCAGGATTAAAGTTTAACAGTTCAGCGGTTGCGGATCTGAGGCCTTTTAGTTGCGGGGAGTAATGCTTAGGGGTCTTCGCTGTGCCTTTTGGCTGCGTCGTAGACTACACACCCGCAGCTACTCCAGTCGTAGGCGGGCTCAGATGCAAGCCCATGAAAGACTCCAGCGTAGCCAGTAAACAACTTGGGCTTCGGGGCTCATATCGTTCTGTTGGTCGTTTGTTGCTCACACAGGACCTTGGCCTTCGATCCAGACTTCGACGTCTAAACCCGATATCCGCCCACAAATACGAAACTCTCTAGATGAAAAACCTCCCGAAAACCAGCCACCCCTGTCGGAAACCCGAAAACCTCGAAGACCCGCCGCAACCCCACCCGACAACCCCCCACCCGAAAACACTACAAGACTGAAGCCCGAAGCAACTTGCGACTTTGGCTTATGCAAACAACCTAAACCCTAAACCCTATATAAGCCCTAGAGGTCTATGGCGGGTGCATATGGGATAGCGTTATGTAGCTTGAAGGCAAAAATATGAATAGTACGTTGTAATCGATAGGGAGGGTGATGGGTTAGTAGGGTTTGGGAAAGTACAATGGGATCCAAACACTTCAGGCTGGGCCTTGGGGCTCCATCTGTCGTCGGAGTCTGTCTCCTGCCACTGGCTTGGATCATAGGGACCCTTAAAGGAGGTTTCAGGGGGAGGCGGGTGGCCTGAATGCCCATAATAATTACCTAGTATGTAGTCCCCTACCCCCCTCGCCCTACCACCCTAAGAGTCCCTATGACTGGAGTTTTCGGAATTCGGGGCTGTGTTGGGGTTTGGAGTTTAGGCCGGTTGGGGCTTCGGCTGGGGATGTTAAGGTTTATAAGGACTACAGTTTCAATGGGGGCCTGATTCCCGGATTTTGCGATTTTATTTCAAGGGCTGGTGTTGGGGAAAAAATCTAAAGCCACACACCCTAGGCCCTAAAACCCAAAGTCTCAAAGCCCCTAGGCCCCTAACGCTAAGCCCCCAACCCCAAACCCCTAAACAAAACCTAAACCCTTAAACCCAAAGCCCCAACGCCCATAAGAGCCCCATAACCCTCGATCTCCTCCACCTCTTTCATCATCGCTTTGAGCCTTGGAAGACTGCAGGCCCACCGCTCCGCAATGCAAAGGCTTAGATAAGATAGCAACGAGGTGTACGTTTGTATGTGGACTTTCTTTGACTCATTAATTAATGATTGAATAAACAAATACAACAAATACATATATATATATATATGTGATGTATGCACCACCACCGCCACCACCGCAACCAGAATAAACGCAACGACGAGCTGGTAAATATCATCATCGACATGGTCTAACAGGGGTCACAGCGGTGGGGCAATGATAAGTGCACCGTTGTAATATACAGCCTTCAGAACTGGAAACTTGAATTTGAGTAGCATTCTACTTAGAATAACCTCTGCCTGGACCCCGTGTATCTTACCTGTCCAGGGTTTGTTCCAATGATTTTAGTGAATAAAGCCTTAAGAAATTACGTTATTTGGGATGAAGGCAAGAGATGGCATTACTACAGTTCTGGGAATCCCTAAGAGATAGCATTACTGTAATTCTCATAGCCCCTTCGGGATAGCACTACTACAGGTAAGATAATCGCTAAGAAACAGCATTATCTGCTTGTCTTAGCATTACTACAACTACAACAATCCCTAGCAAGTAACAGTATCTGCTTGTTCATGCTTCTATGAAAGGATTCTTCCGCTTCGGCGGCCGTCTGGGCGCCCCGACTCTTGCTCCTGGGCTCCGCTGGGCCGAATGCTAGAGTAGGCATCAGGGTTTGGGCTTGAGAGCATGTCGTTGTTGGGGCTCGTTTTGGGTTGAGAGTTTGGAGGTGAGGGTTTAAGCATCATGGTTTGGGGTTGAATTTTTTCAAGGTTTCGGCATCAGCATTTGGGGTGTAGAGTTTAGGGTTCCGGCCTTCGAGCTCAGGGCTTATAGTGTGAGGTTCAGGGATCGGGTTTTAGGGTCCAGGGTTTAGGGTTCAGGGATCTCAGGGTCTTAAACTTAATTGCAGACTCAAACCTACAAATGTCACACCTTAGAACCCTAAAACCCCAAACCCAAACCTAAAAGTCCTCAGCATACCATAGATAGGATCCTTACGAATGATAACGACCCCAAACTGATGCATGCCGAAGCTTAAAAAACTCCCCCTCCCAACCAAAGTCCCAAACAAAAGCCCGTAGCTGTCAGCTGTAAGCAACCCCGAACACAAAGAAGAAACGTGACGACATAACGGAACACCGTCAGTTAGCAGCTACCCTTTTTTCAAACCCCACAGAGGAGGCCAAGGTTCGCGGGTTTCCGTCTTCTGCCCCGTCTTTCCGCCAAAGATGGCCTGCATTCAGCGGACGTTGCCCCATGGCTTTTCTCGAATGGTTCCTGTCGGGGTATGTAATATACGAGTATCTCGAAAAGTCGGGAATTCATTCAGGCCTCCACAACCCCCGAAGCCTAGACTTTCAAACTCAAGTCAAGGGAGATCGATTTTTGGGATGGAGGTTTAGGACGACTTTCGGAGAGAACTTTGTGCCACTAGAGAAGCGGTAAACTTCCGCTTGTGCATGTACCCTGAACGAGCCACGCTCTCAACACGCCAACCTTCCTTGTAGACACCTCTAGAGGTTTTGTTATAGATCCCTCATAACTCGTGTAGAAACTGTTAAAGGGGCCTCTACCAGAGCTTTCAAGGCCCCTAGATTCAACCCTAAGCCCTAACGGCCCTAACACTTTTATGGAACTCATAATTACAGGAGCCCTATTCTAGTTCAAGTCTTAAGGCCGCTACAGAAAACCCAGTTAGCCAGTAGAACTCAAGCCCGCCAAAACGCCCGGACGCTTCGGAGGTATGGCTATGACGCCTTGAACCTAGGGGCTTTGATAATCATAACCACCACAAGAATAATAATCGTCGTAAGACTGTAGTGACAGTCATAACGTAAGAAGAAGACGACTTTCAGATAATAGAAAACCAAAACTTTATGGCTATCAAAGAGCACTGAGAATGATAATATTACTAGGCAGGATGTGGCTCCTTCTCCCTTTAAAGGGTTGTTCTTCGAGGATTCTGTAAGATAGGGGCCTCAGTAGTTAGGAACAGGGTTCGCGGGTTTTACACTATGGATTGTGGGCGGGTATGATTAGCAATTCGTACGAGCACCATACTCTCCGGATCGAGGAGGGGTTAGGACTACAGAATCGCAACTTGCAGTAGTGCACCTTCGTTTGGTGGCGCATCATGGCTCTCACCGTGAGGAACGAAGGAAGGAGCTTCAGCTACAGGGTCGTTCTTGTGCTGTGTGGTTCGGGGTCGTGGGCTTGGGGCTTCATGGCTTAGGGTGTAGACGGGGCTTCCACAAAGGGTCTTCCAGACTTCTATACCGGTTAGGGCTGGCGGTGTTGTATCACCAAGGGGAAGTCAGCGGGCTTTACGCCCCGCAGGTCATCTCATGTTGCGACTCCCATTATTTGAGGCCTAGTCTGTTGTTGTGTTACTGTCACAAACAAAACCAGAACGGGCCATCAACACTTTGTGGGCTTGGGGTTAGTATGCTGTAGGGCACATCTGGCTCCAAGACATTTCCTGTATGTAGCTAAGATTAATGTTTGAGCTCCTCTGTTACGAATGGTTCAGGCAAATTCCATGCTCCATGTGCACATCTGGCATTGGGCCGAGCATTCGCAAGCGTGTGAATTGGTTTGAAGATGTGTGCATGACGCCCGCACATAGGATTTAGGGTTTGGGGCACCCAGAAGCATCTCAACAAGATTGCCCTAAAGCTTTGGCCCAAACTCCAAATGGAGACCACTAGCTTCGACCTAACTTTCAAACCGTGCCCTACTGAATATGATCTATCCTGCAGTCCCAAACCCTACAAAATCGCATTTCGGGCTGATTGGGGGATTGCGGTTATGATCCTTTAGCTGCAGTACGGGGTTTAGCCCCTGCTAGAGTCAGAAATTAGAGTCACATGCAGGGCTCAGTGTTTGGTCACGGATGTCCGGTCTCTCGACCCTGCACCAAGCCAACCCCGAAACCTTTGCCCATGAATCTTGAACCCCCATCGCCGGAACTCACTTCCCAAAACAGATTTACGGTTCAAAGTAGATCTCAGGCCTGAAGCACCTACACACCGAAATCACAGCGAAATTGAGCCTCGGCGGTGGCAATTGCCTCACAGAGACAGCAAGGGTGATGGGTTAGGTTGCAGTAGGGTTTAGGGATTAGAGGGCTTGTGGGTTGGAAATGCCGAGGGTAACAATGGCAGCGTTGTTCTCCATGTTCAATGACGGGAAGAAGGAAATGGTCATTCGTTCATGAATAGGTAGTCGCGTCTCAGTCGTGTGGCCCCGTCGTATCTGCGACGGCATAGCAGTAGAAGCAGCAGCAACAGCAGCAGCTGTAGCACGGTTTCGGTTTCATAGCCTAACCGGAAACCCCACATATCAAACCCGCAACCTCATCCCTAGACCCTGAACTTAATAAACCTTGAACCTTAATCCCCACAGGTCCCAATCGTAGGGTCGTAGAAAAGACTAAATATACAGCTAACTACTTAAAAGGATCATGGGTAACTATACTTATAACCCCAACTATACTTATAACCCTACTTACTAAGTCCCATGATCCTCCAAGTACCCTGAAGCCTATGGCCTGCTTCTGCAGGAAGTTGCGCTCCGCCACGAGGAAGTTACGGCCTTCTCGGAATGGCTCCTGTGGTGCCGGGCTTTCTCGCCGCGACCGTGGTTTGTGATTGACTATCACTGTACAGTAGCCGCCGGAAAGTTGGAAGGCGGCAATTGGAACGGTTGACGCGGCAACGGCATCTTCCAACTTTGGGTTTGGCTTGGTCGCATCTTCCAAATTTTGGCGCGGCGATTGGACCAGTTAATGCAGTAACGGTATCTTTCAACTTTCGGTTTGTGGGAAGTAATGCAGAGAGAGAAACCGCAGTTACTACGACCGCTCCAGTATTGCTAAGAGAGGGAAACGGCAATTATTGCGACCACTCCAATATTGCAGAGAGAGAGAGAGAGAAACTGCAACTACTGCGACCGCTCCAGTATTGCACAAAGAAAAACTGCAAATTAATACTACGACCGCTCCAATATTGCCGAGAGAGAAAGCTTGCAATTTATTATTGTCGCTCCAGTATTGCAGAGGGAGATAAACTGCAATTATTGCGACCGCTCCAGCATTGCAGAAACAGAGAAGCTGCAATTACTATGGCCGCTCCAGTATTGCAGGGGGAGATAAACGGCATTTACTGCGACCGCTTCAGTATTGTAGATAGAGAGAAGCTGCAATTACTATGGCCGTTCCAGTATTGCAGAGGGAGATAAACTGCAAATACTGCGACCGCTCCAGTATTGCAGAAAGAGAGAAGCTGCAATTATTATGGCCGCTCCAGTACTGCAGAGGGAGATAAACTGCAATTACTGCGACCGCTCCAGTATTGCAGAAAGAGAGAAGCTGCAATTACTGTGGCCGCTCCAGTATTGCAGAGGGAAATAAACTGCAATTACTGCGACCGCTCCAGTTTTGCAGAGAGAGAGAGCGAGAGAGAAACTGCAGTTAAATTTTTTGTCTGACTTGGTCCCATCTTCCAACTTTAGGTCCGGCATTTGGAGCGGTTCATGCGGTAATCAAAAGTTGGAAGGTTGCAAACTTGGAAGAATCCAAAGTTGGAAGATGTGTTTTATTCCAGTTGTGGGGTGCTGGATTTTTGGGTGCGCATCTTCCAACTTTGTGGCTGCCACCATAAATCATACATGACAGTCTATTACGATATGTTGGAGCATTAATATATTACAGTACATTATAGGGTAATAATTATAAGCCTGAAGGCACCTGAAGCTACAAGTATCTCAAATTGCGGCTACCTGCTTGTGCCGCCCCAGGTCTCTATAAGGTCGCGCCTTGGGACGTCGTCTTAGGTTGAGAGATCAAGTTTCCCGACGACCGTAGGCTAACAAACCCAGTGACCACGACAGTAGGATTTAGTCATAAACGCAATTCAAGGATGGTGGTGTGGTTAGCAAAGGCCTGCTGTAGATCAGGGTTCAAGGTCAGTAGTTTGTTTCGCTTTCAGGGTACTGCAACTTGTTGGGTCGCTTGACTAGAGACGCTGGGGCAGTTCGGCCTAGGGGGCCTAAGGTGAAGTGATGAAGGCTCTTGTGCTTCAAGCCTTCAATCCATCAGAGGGTTGACAAGCAATGCTGGATTCTTCTTCGACAACATTCACATCTTGCGAGGATGCGATTAGCTCGGCCTTGCTACAGCAACAATAAAGGCCCCTAGGCTGAGCAAGGGCTTCCGGATCTATAGATACCCGGAGCCCCTAAGCCCGTGATACTGTAACTTACGTTTCGGGGTTTCGGCCTTACCTCCAGAACTACACCGGGAAACTTAAACCTAATCCTGTGAATGCCCTCCTCGCGCTCTTTTGCGAAGTTGGCGGTGACACGCTGGCCGTCGATGCGACCTTGGCAGCAGTCTTGTGGCTACATCATGCTGGTAAACTCCAAACCCTAAGCCGAGACGTTGAATACGAAGATACGGCATGCATCCTAAGCCAAAAGAACTTCGAGAGCTCAGACCATGCCCCCATACTAATAGGGGCCTAAATAATTACCTATGCTATTTTGTTTTTGTTTTTTTTGGGGGGATCCTCATTATGATTATCGTATACTGGGCCTCAAAAACCTACTCTACTTATGAAGCTCCTATATTCTGCCCCCTCCAAGCCCGAACCGTGGTCTCTCCCCGAGCTCGAACCTGAACTTTAAGAACCTCGACCCCGTCAGACCCTTTAGAGTACCCCTTGTCAAAACCCTCTTGTGGTAACCTACCAAACCCTAGACTTATGAAAAGTAAGGCATCACGCAAACCCTGGGATAGGTAAACATACAAAGATAAACCAACCACAACAAAACATAGGAACACGTAAACCTGGTCAGTAGCACAAAAGGCAACAGAAAAACACCAAACAGCATCAACAAATAAACAGCGAAAACACAGCGCCAGCCCGTGAGTCTCGTTGTTCGTTGTTGTTTTAGTTTGTCTTTTTATGTGTTTGTGTGTTGGGTTCTGTGTTGGTTGTTTCTTCTAGAGAAAACAAAAACGAAACTTTATTGGTGAACAACAAACGTAGCACAACGATCAACAAAACAAACAAGAGACACACAAAAAAACAAACAAACAACACACCAAGCATACAAATACAATCAATACCTCCCACGGCCACCTGTTCTGCTTACTGTTGTTTGTTCTGTGGTGTGTGTTTCATGTTCTTCTTTTGTGTACATATATATATATATATGTATGTATATATATATATATATATATATATATATTGGATTTCCCCTTGGACTTTTCGGCCACATCTCCCTTCTTCTAGCAATGAGTTTACAGGTGCTACATACATTCTGCAAACATACATACATACATCCATACATGCATTCTGCAGACATGCACACCCGCACACACACACACACACATATGTGTGTATATATATGTACACATACATACTCACATATGTACACCGTTGCAAACAGGCGATGCAGGTAGTCATGCTGTGATATCAACATCCAATGACACGTCCAACGTATATGCCGGAGAATGTATGTGACACAGGGGCGACCGGTACCTCGGAAATCGACACTAAACAAAGGAAGGCTCATGAAAGATTTCGGCACTCACAAGATGACAACTTAATACCCTTGAGAGGCTCTAGCTCTACACTGTAGTCCGTTTGCAGACATTGACAGAGCAACCACCTTGAACTCGAAACCTTGAACTTACAGCGATAATCTAAGCTGTTGTTCGGGAGTTGCAAACTTTTGAAGCTCCCCTAGCAAGTACAGCATGTTGCTCGAAAATCCTTGTGCTGCCGAGGGGCTCCGCGCTTCCTTCTCGAAACGGTTCAAGGCGCGAATGGCATCCTGGCTTGGGGCTTCGGAGGATGTTTATATTACAAAAAACGCATGAAAAAAAAATATATATATATATATATATGTATGTATGTATGTCTATATGTAATGTACATTGGAAGGTCAACATATACATACACACATACATAATACGCATGCACATGCACACATGCCATATGCACATGATTAAAATACTTGCACATCAAGATACACATAGCTATCGATCCATATCCGAAAGTGTGCGCATGGACATACACCTTGACATATACGTACAGGACTTACGCTTTGACGGCTGAGGGTTCGATGGCGGGATTGGTTTGTTAAAGTTTCCCACTTCGACTTCAACAATTAAAAAATGGCCGGTGCAACGAAGGAAAGCTACATGCCGTCCCACATTGGGGGGATGTTGCGTTTGACAGCTTAGGATCAGGATTTAGAGCTTAGTGCCCAGGGCTTTGGATGAAACAAGTCTTTGGGTGTGGGCTTTGCTCAAGGCTCAGCTGGAAGGCTCCTCATGATACACTTGCTTGTTTATCATCTTTTTCCTTATAGGCTTTTTGGGCCACAGCTCAGAAGGGATCCCAAGCCATGTGTCCGGGTTCAGCTTGGATTTAGGGCTTAAGGGTGCAAGGTTGCGGGACAAATAACTCGCGGCTTAGGGCTTATGAAAAGTTTTTGGAGTTCGGGCTTTGGGACACTGAACACTCTCACATGAACCTGTCTATCCTTTTTCGGCCTAACCTGCGCAACTAACTTCTTCGGGTCAGCCTTAACCTAGACCTCCTACCCGCTCTTCGCTTCCCACTGGCTGTACTTGCCACCGAAGATCTACCGTAGTCCGGAATAAACGTAGCTTCAAGATTCCGGGTGGAAAATTCAGCAAAGTGCGCCCCACTATGGGCTCTAACTGCAAGAATACTCAGGCTTAGGACCTTCGCGAATGCTCAGCACATTGCCATCCAATACAGCTGCCTTGATACTAGTGGTAATTAGAGAAGCAATCTAGGGGAAGGTAGTCAAATAGTCGGGCTGCCACCTTACAGCCTCTCCCTGGTTCAGCCTCAACCGAGTGGAACTGGACGAAGGCAAAACCGCGCCGTGCAAAGTGTCGCACGTCCTACAGGGAGTTTCGAAATGGGGGTTGATGTTGGGGCTCTGATATAGGCCCACGAAGTAGTCGGGGTACTGCTGTATGTATGTGTCGCATCTGTCGAACTGTTAATATGCGCGTCCGCATGTGCGCGCGCACGTCTGTATCCAGATATTGCTAAGCCTGTATGTCTCTATTTGTACATATATACATATATATATATCTCTCTCTCTCTCTCTCTCCCTCCCTCTGTGTATACACTGTGTATGTGTGCGGGGGAACGAGAGACAGAGAGAGAGAAAGAGACAGAGTATGTCGCAATGTCAGGAGTAGTACTCCGAGCAACCTTGGAACTTAGAAAGTGGGCGTTTATTCGAATCATGGTGTCCCCTAAGTGACGCCCTATATCTTAGCTCAAGAAGCATACTCAGCCCTGTCGAATCCAGGTGCTGACCCCAAAATACAGCAGCCTGAAGTGTGGCCTTGGCATAAGCCCTGTCTGGGCACAAAGTCTGGCAACCATCGATGGTCTAAGCTGTTTTGGGGCTCGAGGATATTTTTTGTCGCCAACACCAACAAGAAACAACTCCCTACGAACTCGAGCACGCCTCAAAAAGATGTGAGTTCTAAAGAGGAAACCTCCAAATCAAATCAATGGTTGCTCAAATTCTTCCTTTCAGCCACCAGACCAGACACACAGATGCCCCTCAAGGCCGAAGGAGCACGAAGGGAGGCGCGTATTTCAGAGCTTAGCGTGAGTATAGAGTTTAGACTGGAGGTGTATCTAGCTTACTCTCAACAGACTTGGTTGAACCCACTGCTCTGCCAGCGGTGGAGAAAGGCAGCAGCAGCAGTCAGGAGCATCACTAAAGCCGTCCCTAGGTCCTCATTTAGGGTTTAGGGTTACAATCGAATCCCCTCAGGCAAATACCTTGATCTGGGCATAGGCGGCGAAGGATCCGGTAACAGCGTCCTGCCGAGAGATTTCGGAAATGCCCCCCCAACCCCGACACCACCAGAACCCTGAACCCTCATAGCGTCATAGTACGCCTTTTCGGCTGTCGGCTCATAAAGCTTAGGATTCACGGGTAGGTGTCTGCCCAGCTGTAAAATCAACCTATCAGTGTGGAATTGAGGCTGTAGGGTGCATATAGGGCTTCAGGCTTCAGACATACATTCACAGAATCGCCAAACAGCTACCTAGAATCGAGCGCTGTTGGAGGTGCTGGACACCAAGTTACCTCATGGGACTCCTGCCCCGTTGTCTCTCGAAGAACCTCCAAGTTCTACAGCAGATACCCTCAGAAGCAACAACAAACTACAAGGTTTAAGGATTTCAATAGCCTGAATCCGTTAGCCCGCAGAGGCCGCCAAACCCAGAAGGCTTTTCAGGTTCAAATGCAGGCATACCATAAAGTCCTAAACCAAGGCCCCAAAGCACCCCGGCTGTTAATTTTAACTTGACGGGCTCCTGCAAAGCTCTATATACATTATTTTGAAGCCGCAAGCCCGAAACGCAACTCCGTAACCACCAAACCCGAACAACCCGAGACCCCAAACGCGAGACCATATAAAGCCACAGACCTAGTCAAGCTCGAGACTATGTGAAACCACGGGCCTAGTCCAACCCAACACCCCCGCCCAAAGCCATGATACGACAAAGTTAAGCTCTAGAACACAAAGCCATAAAGTCCGCACATAGAGGCATGACCAATTAGATAGATTTGGGGTATATGACATTATCTGTTTACGGGCGCTATAAGGCGATGCTATCAGTTCAGACCTCTATACGCTATACCAGCGAACCCCGAATTTCAACGCGAAGTTCCAACACAAGTCCAATCCTAAACCCGTAAGCCCCTAAAAGCCGGAACCGTAAAGCCTAAACTTCAAAAGCTTAAAATTGTATTTGCACCTCCCGCGTGGTGGAGGCGATGCCCTTCACAATGAGCGTGACCTAAAAAGAAACGCCGGGGGAACTCGAACGTTAAAGGCCTTATAGTTCTTAGGGGATTAGGGTCAGGGAGTAGGGTTTATAGGTGTTGAGGTTTGAAAAGTTTAGGAGTTTAGGGCATGGCATTCTTTTGAAGCCCTGTTGCCTAATCTTCAGTCTGTCTGACCCAGGAGTCACATTTAGCAGGTCTGGCAAACGAATGGTTCTGGACAGTGCTCAATTTTGCTAAAGTGAAATACAAACACCCTAAGGGTCCACGTGCCCAAATAGTATATACCTTGGCCCCAAACTACCTATCTAGGGACTACTGTAATTTTGAGGCCAAAGTATGGACTACGATTATGTCGGCGCATGGACACTCAGGGAAGCCTCATCTAAATCCACAGCAGCCCCTGGGTGTGCGACGCTGGGATCGTCGCGGTCCGTATGCTCGCGGCTTCGGCTGCGACCTGGGGGAGTTAACATGCACGTAAAGAGTGAATGAAACAACTCACATCAAATAGTAATACATGTATATACATATATATATATGTAGATACGTATGCATGTATGCGTATATATATATATATATATATATATACATACACACATGCATATACGTATATGTACATATATAGATATGTACACGTATGTACTTGTATCAACTCCCTAATTCGGCTTACAAAGACCTGCATAGAACAGTCACGGTGAACTTTCGATTTGCGGGCTATTTAAGGCGGCGGGGGGGCTCTTGTACTGCCCCGAATCCTGAAAGCATGGATCCCACTGAAGTCCTCAGTCGGAACTGCAGCAATGAGTCACATGAACAGATAAACTAATACGATTATGAGGTTTTTTATATGTTTTGGGTTAACCATCCATTAGAGTTATCAGCAGTGTAAACAGTAACATGCCAAACTGCAAGTGACACCAGCAGCATCTAGACCATGATGGGCCCCAGTAACAGATCGCAGCACAAGGGGGCCGCACTTTTCTCACCCGTTTGCTTCTGGTACCTGTGACAGAAGAGTGAGGTGTTCTCAGGGCTTCGCGCTGGCTGGTGGGTTTTCTGTGAATCTTTTCTGGCTTTCTTCTGTGTCTCTCAATCTCCAGGCTAGGTTGGAGGGCTAAGCCTTACGAAACAGCCTCTCCAAGGTATGAAGCTAATGTTTTATGCTCGCAGCTTGAGATTTCTGTATGCAGGAGGCATATGAGCCTCTTGCACTGTGGGTATCGTATTCAGGTTTGGAGACTCACACACCTGCTGCCTGCTGCACCCTTTTGGGGTAATTACTCTTCGCCCATGCCGGTGGGCTCAAGGGCTCATGGGCCCCGGGAACTTGTGGGTTCCGGTGTTATTATACATAGAAAAAGGGACATATGTGTAATTTCAGAAGCAGCAAGGGATACTAATTGGTAATGACTCAGGGCCCCCATGTTAAGCTGAAAGTTTAAGAACAGTTGATACAGAAGCGTAGGCATTGCAAGTCTAATTCCTTCAGGGTTCTCAAAGATCTGTCGCCGAAGCTGTACAAGCCCCCAAGCCAAGCATTGAAGTCTGAAACATCCAGCACCCTCGCTCTTGACAAACCCAGAACCACAGAAACGGTGCTACGAACCATTCGAGTCTAAGACTGGGTTTCGGCACCATCCCGCAAAACCACACAAACCCCGAGGAACACCGACCGAAACAGAGAGATGTTGATGCGAGTTCGAGTTGGCCGCAGCCGATACTGCTGCCAGTACTGCTGTCAGGCTACGGCTACTGTTTCTTACTTACTTACTTACTTACTTACTTATTACTACTACTACTACTACTACTACTACTACTACTACTACTACTACTACTACTACTACTACTACTACTACTACTACTACTACTACTACTACTACTACTACTACTACTACTCGACGACTACTACGGCTACTACTACTACTACTACTGCTACTACTGCTACTACTGCTACTACTACTGCTACTACTACTACTACTACGACGACTACTACGACTACTACTACAACTAGCGCCACCACCACCACCACCGCCGCCACCACCGCCACCTCCACCACCACTACTATTTAGCCTGCTTTCCATGCTGCTGCTGCCACTACGGTCGACCCATGCACGGACCTGATATCCAGCTGCACGCCATCGACGTCGAGGGAGCTTCCCACGTGCTGCGCGTGCGTGGAGCTTGGTTTAAGGCTTACGGGCGTAGTGTTACCTAGGTTTACGGGTCTACGGTTGGCCTGGAGTCAATAACTTGAAAGAAGGAAGGTGTACGCATCACCGTAGCATCATTTCCCTCTTTCGAGGGTTTTGGTTGCCCCAGGCTGTAGAACTAAGGTTCAGATCTGTGGACTATAAGATGTATAGAGAAGGGGAATTCGGAAATTTCAGCTCATACTTCGAACCCACCGGTCGAGGCAGAACTTGCTCCCATGAAACGATAAGTAGTCGTCGAATGGTCTTGCAACTGTGCTTTGGCACATGGTGCCGTGCTTGTCATTACTACTCCTTCGACCGTGATTACCATCCATACTTCTCGTCGTATTGGTTCGAGCATGTGCTGGTCTCGTGTTTTCTGGGCTTTGGAAGATATAGCAGCAGCAACAGAGAACCATAAGTCTAGCAGCAGACTTCTGGCACAACCCCCAACGTTACCGATCAAGCTCTAAACCCAAAGCTCGCCACGCCCACGGAAATCCAAGGACTTGGGGGCTTGGGAGACTCGAGTAGACGGAAGGCCCAGCATCCGAAGCACAGGGTTTCGAGTCTTCGGGCCCCTCTCGCCTCTTTGAACATCTTGGCAGCGTCCTCGTGGGAAGCACGGATTTTTGTCTCACTGAAGGTGTGGCTTTTAGGATCGAGTTTAGGCATTGCATGGGGATGTGTAGAGTCACAGGCCCTCTTGCGCCGAGTTAAGCTGGGGCTCAGGTACTGGCCATGACGATCCTGCGGTGGTCGGCGAATCTCCACATGAATCCCTACAAGAATCTCCATGGAACTAGTAAGCATGGGCCTTACAGTGCTCCAGGCTGAGAATTCCTCGAATACCACGCGCCCAACCGTACTTCCGAAACTCACCTTCAACAGCGCTGTATTGTAGTCTGCAAGGTTTGACAAAGTTCTGCAAGCCTAGGAAGGTTAGGGTATATGGTCTTATGCTGTCCTGAGCGGCTTGCCCGAGTACTGAAATCATATGACGCAGGTGCTTCCTGCTCCTATGCTACGCTCACAGGCATAGACATTCTCAGATGGAGAAAAAACAGGCTCAAACCACGTCAAGTCAAACTCACCCCTCATCATAGGCTTCCGTTATCGTTTAGGGTTTCGTTCGGGTTTCGTTGAGGGTTCCTTTAAGGGTTCCGTTTATGGTTCGTATAGGGTTCGTTTAGGGTATGGTTTAGGGTTTGAAGCATTGGGGCCAACATCGGGGCTGTGGGGAAATGATAAACTTTGCATAATCTGAATGACGTGGGATTCTTTGTGCGGGTGTTTTATTTGCTGAATCCACAACCGACAGCTCGACTAGATACTGCTCGATCCGGAGCTGCTGAACCCTAATTAAACCCTAAAACCCTGAACTCCTGAAGCCCTAAACCCTAAATCCTAAACCCTTAAACCCTATAAACCTTTAGACCCTGAAACCCCTAAGCCCAAGAAGGTCTCACGTCCTTGTGCGGGAACTCCACCAAGGCTGTGCCGGAGAAGCGGTCATGCTCGTATCTCGGGAGGCTCCGGTTCAGGGTTTGGGAGTTTAGGGGTTAAGGTAAAAGCCAGAAAGTTGGAATATGATAATCCTAACCCTTCTATGGTAATTTATAGGGTATCCTACCAAGAAACCATATTCCAACTTTCTGGAGTTCCCTATAAGGGTTTAGGGCAAAGGCCTCGCAGGCAGAGACCTTCATAATTGGGATAGGGTCTTGGGGTTTATTGTGCTTTCATTGTCATAAGACGTCCGAAGGAATAATACTGCTGTCCGTTTCAGTACAGTGGCGCTAGACAAGTCAGCAAAGGGTTGTATGTTCCTTGAAAGGATTACTATGAACATCACTACAAGTGCTTCGTATGCGGGCCTTAAAATAACGAAGCTAGAGCCTTGGGGCATGCTATAGTATGTTTATGAGGGAGCCACTAGTCGTAATTATTCCGACTTCTGTACTACATGTAGTCTTTTGAGGGGTTTCTGGGTTTGGGATTGAGGCCTCTGCTTACGGTATTATTTGAAGGGTCCATGGCAGTTTATATACCACAAACGGTCTAGACGGGCGTTTTCAAAAGGGTTGTAGAACTTTAAAAGTCTTTGTTTCTGACTTAAATCCTTACGGCCCGGGCTAGGGTTGCTTGTCGTTGCTTGTCTTTCATGGTCCTCATTTTTTTCGGCGAAAGCCTACAAGGATGCTTCAGCCTTCACAACAATGCCCATGTGAAAAGGCTCGGCGTGCATACACTCTGCAGGGCCCAAAGCGCAGCCGAAATCAACAGCAAAGGAACAAGATGTACGCTCCTCCTTCCGATTCAAAGACTTCACGAGAAAGCTACGGCACCGTCGACCTAATTTCGCTCCGATGTGCCATGGTGTGTTGCACCTTGCATCCCCCTACCCCGAAAATATAACCCCTAAACCGGAGAAGCATGAAACTTGCGGGTTTAAACCACGAGCCGCACAAAGTACCTGAATAGAAACTCCTGAAGGAAACATCCTGCTAAGACGGGTGCGATTCAACACTGCATGCTTATCTGACTTGTGCTGGCTTTTTTCGCTTCTCCCAACAATCAATCTCTGACTCTAAACCCCAGGCCCTTTAAGGGCGGTACTCGAAGCGCACTGCGTTGGGCATCGACGATCCGGCGCCGACAGCCAGCTCCCAGGCCACTGCCTTCTGCAGCCACGGTTAACCGTAGTAGGACCGTGAGTAAGACTACTACTATTTGGTACATACAGTTATCTACTCCGATTGCTGTTGCTGCGAACACGATAGTTGTCAATACTCCGATTATTGCTATCATTGCTGAGTTTAAGGCTTGGCTGTTAGGTTTCAGGCCTGCGCCTCAAAAGCTGTGCGTTCGAGATGTGAGTAAAAGCAGGCTAGTGCTTCTACAGAATCTTGGGTTAGGGCATGGCCTTTGCATGTAGGGCTTGTGAGGATGTCTTCGAGGTCCTCTCTGAACCAGTCATGCCTATCAGTAGTATATGAGATTTTGTCTGTTTGTTTATAGGTTCATCTATTTCTTTTTTGGGTGGGGCTGAGCGAAACTAATGTTGCCACTTACAAAGCCTAGAAGCGTCCACCTAAACTACCATTCAGAGATTAGGATCCGAAAACCCCGCTAAGGACAGATATTGGATCTTAAGTCCACGCGAAGCTGCAGGGGTTGACGAGTTTTACGGCTCAGAGTGCTGGAAATAGTATTGGTGCGTTCAGCAATAACTACAGTACTGCTGGCCGAGTCTCCCAAAGACTCGTATGTATCAACAGCTTTGCCGACGGCGCTTCGTTTCTTCGTTTCGGGCTGTTGGGCGATGCTTAGAGTTGGACTGACATGCTGGGAAAGTATACTAACACGTCTGCCCGCATCCGGCATCTTCGATTGCGCGTCCCCGGCCCTTCGTTTCGGGGTTGAAGGTTGAGGAGCACACCCCAAAACGCACTGAAATCAAAAAAAGACAGCCACACGGAACCCCATGTACCACCCTCTGTGCGAAAAGCACCTGACACCTAACAACAACCCTCACAGAAGGACTTCTGATTCCAATATAGGGGCCTGAACAGACAGAACCTGGTTTGGCGGGGTGCAATATAGTATAATTGGGGGGGGTATCTTCGAAGGTTATTTTCAGCAGTACCCTCAAAAACAGTGTTGGGCTTACTCATGACTCTGGCCCCTATATAGTCTATATATCACATCCTCATATGCCAAACCCCGGCCTCCAAACCCCAAACTCCACAACCCTAAACCCTAAAAACTCAAACACCGGAAACCTCAAAACCCTCAACCCTAAACCCTACAAACCCTACAACTCCCAAAACATAAAACCCCAACATCAAAAACAAAACTCTCCAACGACTCGCGGGACCTCGAGCCGCTCCTCGGTGACGCTGGGAGGAATCCGAGAAACCTTCACGTCCGCTTCGTCTCACTCTTAGGGTTCAGAGTTTACGGTTTAGGGTGATTCGAGGGCTTACGCTCGGTCGCTTCTTGGCTTCGATGTTGCTTGTTTCGTATGTGCTTGCCTTGGTCGTTTGTGCTGTGCGGGTATGTTGTGTGTTTGCTGCTCATTGTTGGTGTTCCTGCAACTTCGATAATTTAACAGGGATGCTGTAGGGTGGAATTCAAGGGCCGGGGGTGCTGAAGGCAGGACTTCAGGCCGTTAGAGGTGCAGCCTTTGTCGTGTAACTAGGGCATAAGTAATAATTGCTTAGAGCCTCAACCATTGGAACCAATGTGTTTCGCAGTGTTTTTATAGTATGACGAGATTAAATGAAATACTAACAGTTCAGACCACAACCCCAAACACTTAACCAATTCGCGCCTGCAGCGTAGCCGTCGGACCTTCCCGCTCTGTTTTCACCTGGGTTCTGTCGCCGTAGCTTACGAGCGCCAGGGCTTGAAGAGGACGATATTTCAGCAAGAGTCTTCATGAGGCTCACATGGGCCTCAGGGATTCTTAAGATGTAGGGGCTCAGGTTAAGAAGGTCTAGCTGTAGGATTTCGAGGATTCCCGGTCGTGCAGCCTAAACCTCCAAACCTTTGGTTTGCAACAGCAGTCCTTGAACGTGCTCTACACTATAAACACCAGATCCTAAGCTCCAAACCCTGCAAACCTTGAGCGCCACTAAGAAATTCTAGCTGCAGTGTCATCGCAACATGTTCACCATCCTGGCCACGCCACCTCGTACCAATCTCATCACGGAAAAATCACAATTTCTGGGCCTGCAGCAATCAACCCTTGCAGTTTTCCGGAAAGATGCCATTCTGCTTCTGAGTCTAATCCGTCTCACCCTTTCTGAGACTCCGACCGGGCGCTCTCGCATGGGAAGGTCACGCACAGTGGGCCTGCTCTCGCTACGGCTTCAGAGCTTCTGGTGAGGTTGTGTGTGTCGTCGAAGGCTCCAGGTTTAAAATTTATGCCTTTGGCTTCAGGGTGACATTCCTCAATCACTAAATCCTCAGTCCCAAACATCGAAAAAGCTCTGTCTTCACTTCGCTGGTGCTAGGATAAACTCCGCATGACGAATATGGAAGCCCCGGAAGTCGACTTTGAGAAGGGCAGAACATAGCATGGACGTTTTAAAGTTGGCTCCATGTTATGTCGTGGAGTGCAAATCCTGACCTCCATACCCTGAGCCAGCAAACCCTAACGGCTATGTACCAAAACACCAGAATCAACTCCGAAATCCTAAACCCCAACAAGCCAACTCTGAGCGTGCTTAGACGGTTGAGGGGAAAGGTTTAACCTTTGGGAATGGGGTGCGGCATGGGATTCAATAATTCACGACACGATGATGGGATTGTGGTCGAGAGCTCCGGCTTTAGGGCGGGGGTGTAGCTATAGCGTTTGTCAACAGCATGCTGGCATCAACGCTCGTGAACAAACCCACGAACGAAACAACAAGAGCGACACGCTTACCGCCATGATATATGCATAGTATCGGGTTTTTGGGAGCTTAAGACACTGTCATCTACGAACTGCAAAAAGGGGATATACTAACTTGTTCAAAACCCCTAAACCCCTATATATTGCCCTCAGAGAGCCCTTTAAAGGAATCCCTATAGATCCCTTCAAAGGAGCCCTTGTAATCCCTTTCAAAGCAGCCCTTAAAGGAGCCCTGAAAAGGACTCCTAAAACCGGGAATCCGGCACTTCGCGTCTTTCCCGCTCCCGTTCCCGGTCGCGGGGCTCCCGATCTCGGGGTTCTCGATCCTCGGTTTCGTAGCTTACGGCTCAGGGTTGGTCCGTTTGGTTGGGGTTTGGGGGCTTCGGAGTTGAGGGTTCAGGGTTTAGAGTTAAGGGGTTAGGATTTTGGCTGAGGGTGGGTAGATGGAGGGTCTAGGTGTTGTTGCGTCTTTGCATGGAATAACAAGGACTGTGTAGAGCTGTATGGTTTTGCAGCTCCATGGCATCATGGCGTTTATGTAGGGTGTGTGTTTTGATCAGATAGATGTTTGTGGCTTGCGGGTGGCAGAAGTTAGTGTTGTAGGGCTCTGGGCTGTCAGGGCTTGTGGGAAATGGAGGTAGCTAAATGCACGTCAAAGGCTTCCAGGCTTTTCAATGGAGCATCGGGGGGCTTCTTGAGTGACTGTAGGGTACGAGCCTGATTCGAATCCTCTTCAGCCTAGACCATCGTCTTTGTAGTCCGAAATAGCGTGGAAACCACAGGAACGTACAACAGGACCCAGACCCGACAGCTGTAGCCCTAAACCCTATAAACCCTATAAGCCCCATGAACCTTATCTATAAACCCTAGAAAGCCTATAAGCCCTATGAAGCCTTATCTATAAACCCTATAACGCCTATAAACCCTACAAGCCCTAAACCCCCAAGTGAGGCAAAGTGTCCCGCAGGTCTCTTTCTCGAGGCTCCCGGTCTCGGTCTCGGTCCCGGGCATCTCGCCAGTCTCTGTCCTGACATCGGACGCCAAAAAGCAGCTGACAACCCAGGAACTCAAAATCCAAGCAACCTCTTGGGTTTAGGGTTTAGTAGGGTCTACTTAAAGGATCATGGGACTTAGTAACTACCAGTAGGGTCATAATTCGGGCAACTATGCTTATAACCCCCATTAAGGTACTTATAACCTTACGTACTAAGTCCCATGATCCTCCAAGTAGGGTTTAGGTTTGAGGCCCATGACTACTCTCCTGAGACAAGCCTGTCAACAGCCAAGCTTCGCGAGTACTTCGGTCCCGATCCCGGTCGCGACCATCCCGATCGCGGTCTCGGGTATCGCGGTCGCGGTAATCCCGATCTCGGACATCTCGGTCTCGGTAATCTCGATCGCGGACATCTCGGTCTCGGGAATCCTGGCTTGGGGGGGGCCCAAGACTCGAGGAGAGCTACGAACAGGCGAGTGCAACACCTTTGCTGACGAGTTGACGAAAAAGCAGTCGCTCGGTTCCTGTGGTAGCAGTAAAGAACCCATGTTACATAGGAAAGCAAATGAATTTGCCCAAGCTGGGCGATCCAATTTTATCAACCTCCAACACACGAAGAGAAGCCGCAGCCAGGCTCCTCCCCGCGACGGCGACGAGGGGGCGATGCTTCCTGTAACGATTGCGGGGGCACTCTCCTAGTGCTTTAAGGTCTTGCTACGTGGTATCTGTCTGATACATCGTTGTCACAGCCATTCAGGAACTCAAGATGTTGTGACGGCGAGGTTCCTGATCTCGCAAACCTTTTGGATCGCCTTTGATCAGTGAGAACGTCCGCGAGACGATGTTCATCGGCAGTCTTCGAATTGAATTCGCAGTCAGTCCCTGCGGTCACGAAGGAAATCCTCCAAGCCAGGTAGACCAAAGAGATCTGGGCTGTTTTTTTTGCTCAACCTGTAATCATGAAGCCTAAGCACTCATCTTGAAGTTGATGAACATCCACCGCCCCCACCCAAAGCCTTACAACCCGGAAGCCCTGAACTCCCCCCCCCCCCTCAACCTCCCCTCTCGCTAAAGAAAGCACCAAGCCCGTCTGGGTGCTTGGTTTGGGATGTGGGCTTTCGAAGGTTGCCGGTTTAGGCTTAAGGCTTGTGGAGGCTTCAGCGTGTAGCTGCCGCTGTGGAGGCCTTGGAAGGTTCACATCTTAGAGCGTAAGGGTTGGTTTCCGATTTCGAGTTTAAGCAAGATCACGGGAAAACAAGAAGTAGAATAAACCGTAAGCCTTGAGTGAGGTCGCCGAGCTTCGGGTTGGCGGTGCCTAAGAGCCCCCAAAATGCCACCAACCCCCACGCATTTACGGATTCGGGCTGAGGAATTGGGGTTTAGGGTTTAGCGGCTTAGGGTTTAGGGGCTTGAAGCTCTAAACCTAAAGGTTTGATCCTACACCCCGAATCTCACGCCCTACAGCCACGACACGCCAATCCCTAATAATCCAAAAAACCCAACCCCACACCCCAGACGCCAAAACTTCAGAACTCTGCACCCCAACCCCTAAGTCTAGAACTCCAAGGTCCAAGACACTAAGTCTTAACCTCACGTTCGACGAGAATTTCTTGACGGGTCCGTTCCTATATTCACAGTATATTCTACCCCCAAAACTCCATTCACCTACAGACCGAAGGGTTTTTCAAAGCCACGGACAACGATGTAACCCAAAAGTTAAGCCCTGACAAATAGTTGCGCATAATAAGAATAAGGGTCCTTTTAAGGGATCCATAAGGCTACTATAAGGGTAGTTGTCAAAATTAGGGTCCCGTTTTGGGTACCCTAAATATTAGGTGCCGTATTATAGTAAGGACCCAAAAAGGTACCATCATTTTGACAACCACCCATAAAGGGCTTAGGGTTTAGTTAAGGGAGTAATAGCGGGGCCTAGGGGCCTTAGAAATTAGAATAGGGTGCCTTTTCAGGGTTCCTTAAAAAGAGCTCTATAAGGGATGTCTAAGGGCACCTTGATAATCTTAATAGGGTTTTGGGGCCCATTATACTATGACTACAATAAAGAGTTAATTAGAGTTCATTGCTAAGGATGAAAGACCAGGGCTTCCAGGTGTGTGAGGTTTAGGGATGCGCCTACCTGCTCGGGGGCTTGGGATGAATGATGAATGGTCCGGGCGCCGTCGGGCTGAAAACAACATCATACATGCGCGCCTCCCGCCGGCGATAGCGCTCGCTCATCCTGTGGCTTCATGCGCTACTTGGAGATTCATGGGTAGTTCTAGGCGGGGTTATAACTAAGGAAACTGTAGTTAAAACCCACATCAGGGGACTTATAACTCCGCTTATTATAACTGCCCATGAACCGGCAAGTAAGCTGCGGCAGTTGTATGCTTTGGCGCCCCGGCGAGTGTCGGGACCGCGATCGGTTTTCAGGCTTCAATGTTTAGTTCCTGGGATGTTCAAGTACGAAGTACCTCCCCACCAACCAGGTGAAATAGTAACAAACAGGAGCAGCACGTTAGTAGACACCATCCTCATGGAGCATACCGATGCTCAGACCCAGCTATGGCATGCGGTAAGTCTGGCAATTCGCCATAGATTTGATGCCTTACGATTGGGGCCTAGTTTGCAATGAGGAGTCAGGGGCTGTGGACGCACGATGTAGGCAAACAGGACACAGAGTTCGGTGGATCAGGAAGGTTGAGGTTGAAGCTTTCACAAGAACTCGCACGTGACCGCAAGAAAATGGGGCCCCAAAAAAAGCACATAAGCAAAAAACAGGATAGGGATGTCCCATATAAACCCCTTATACTGAAGCCCAATGAGGTAGGGTATCCCCAAAAAATGCTTGTGCTTATGTGCTTTCTGGGTCCCTAAGCTAAAGGTTTGGATGCAAAGGATCTCGACTGAGGGCGGCAGTTGTAAGTGATGGCCTCGATGCGTTTACGTTCTTACCGTCTGAAGACTTTTTGCTGATGCACATTGAGTATTCTAGGAGTGGGTTTTCTCAACCCGTTAAATCCCAACATCACCGCCAAAGCCACTATACAACTCAAGCATACACTGCATAAGCCCGAAAGCGTGACCGTTGTTAAACCCTCAAACCCCTAAACCGCCAATCCTGAGCTCGTCTAGCTCCACAACTCAAAGCTACACTCCCAAAGCCCGGCAAGTCAAGGCCGGCCTCTGTGTTAAGGCAGTCGCAACATGTGACCATTGCCAGCTACAGTGCCATCACTGGCTAATTTGTTCTAGCGGTAGGGCCTCTACACCCTGAACCTTGCTATCAGGATACGCTGCATACTGGAGTATCAACACCATAAACATGGAACATGATCTGACTGTGCCAGAAGGTCGTAACTCAAACTGAAAATGCTGGATGCAGAGCTTGGTGAGGGTTTGGGAGGGCCTGTTGAGAATTCTTGGTGCTCAAGAACGTGGTTCTCCAAGCTTTGATGGGGGCCAAACCCTGGGTTTCGGTGGATTCCAGCGAAGTTCTCATGCCTGACTTGGCTAGCACTCTGAGCACGAGCAGGAGGCTTGGGACGCGGCCGTGATTGCTGGGTGTCAGCTAGGTGCCTGAACGATTAGAATAGGGGTTTCGGGAATCCTAAATTGTTATAACAGTATAACTATGGCATCAAGGCCGTCAACGGAACACGAGCAGTACTGTTTTGACCCCCTAGCCTATAGGGATTGATGCGCAGGAACTACTGTCTTGCGCAAGGCTTTCTAGGTTGAGGAATCAGGGGGCAAGAAACAGCGATGCTGAAGTGCTAGCTGGATTCTGGCTCAGGGTTTAGAGTAAACCCCATAAAGTTCCCTATACATTACTCTTAAGGATTGAGGGTATGGGGGTCGTCTCGGTTGTCTTGATCGTCATCCTCGTCGTGGTCGCGATGGTATGTATGTACGTAAGTATGCATGTATGTATGTGTGGTGAGCTCTATATGTCTGTATGCGGATGGTGCACAACCATATATCAACCTGATACGTGATGAAAAATGTGGAGGATCTGTGATGCCATAATCATGTAGGTACACCGAAGGCATGCGCTACTGCAGTGATATAGCCGACTATGAGGGACTAGTCTTTTCCAGGACAACACCAGCCGGGGCAGCTCTTTTAAAACTGCTCGCTGCAAGCTTCAATCGAAAAGCTGTAAAATTGAAAATGCCTGGCATATGCTTCGCAGATCCTCTGGAAACTGCCGGAAAGCTGGCCGGGACGAACTACGGGTTGTGCCCCCGAGATCTTCGCCAACCCCGCGTTGTCAACGTGCCAACGGCCGCTGTACTGAGCATCAACGTCGGTAGTTTAAGGTCTTAGGAGTTTGATTGACTTGATTTTAGTAGGTTGTGTTGATTTCCGTTGATGGACTTCAGGGTGCTAAGGTCTTGGATTTATTGTTAGAGTTCGGGGCCTCGGGTCAAAGGTCTCAGGTGCACGAAGCATCCAGATGTCCTGTGGGAGCGCAAGTCGAACTCCCATGTGTTCACACAAGTCTTACTATAGTATTATTCGTGTTGCTACAAATATTAGTATGATGAGCTTTAGTGTTCGTACGAGCAAAAACGTATTAACTAAAAGTATACAACAGCGCTGGAAAAGCAGAGGCTCTGGCAGCCGAAGGGAAGTGGCATGGCTGGCTGTCTTAAAGGCCAGAAGTCTCAGAAGTCGCTGGCTCGCAGGTGCTGCAACTTGCTAAAGGGGCCTTATAGAGTTTTGGGGTATATCATACCATAATAATGTAGCAAAGAAACCCCCCAAAAATAGGTAAATTTTGAAGCTAGTTATTGAGGCCCTATATTATGTATACTGAATGCCGGCAGTGTGCTACATGTTTCTGGATGATATGGAAACTAGTCTAGCTTCGAGCTCTGCTGCGGGATAACGACAAGTAAGGAAATTCACCTAGGGGAAGTATCTCCTTTTCGAGAATAGTGGCGCTTGCATCCCGCAAACTGGGACACGAAGCTACCCGTGTAAGAGCTTGCATGGAAGGCTAGTTGCACGCAGCTTCATGACAACATCTAAGTAAAATTCGAAGCCCTCGGTCTCGATGCAACCTAAGGATCAACACTGGTAAAGTATCAGCAAGCAGTTGGGCTTGTTCTACTGGTACAGTAGAGAGCGCATTTTGAAGATTCTAGGAAAGTAGCGACTACACATCTACAAACAAATCGATACTACGGGACTCGAGAGGAATCCAAACCCTCAAACCCTAACCTTAAATCCTTAAATCCTGCCTGTCCAGAGAATCATACTTGAACTAAAGGTCATCCGCCGGGATTATGCGGGGATTGTAGTACCCCCCAGAAGGGTACAGTTTCTACTACCACTCTAATGCAGGGACCTTACAATTACCTATACTATTTTAGGGGCTTCTTATTATAATCATAGAATAATGGGCCCAGAAACGCTATTCTAATTATTAAGACCCCTAGATTATTATAGAACCCCAATTACTATAGATCCCTTATAGACCCCTCCCTTTGAAGGAACCCGACTCTAATTATTAAGGCTGCTACAGCAACCCGCGAGCAGCCGACTTCAGCGACGCAAGCGGACGACGCGCTGCGCGATGCGTCGGAAAGTCCAGCCGTAGTGCCATGGGGGGCAGTCCACTGGCCCGGCGGCGACCTGGATTTGCACAGTGGGGGTTAGGAAATTCATGGGTCAGGACTCAGGGCTTAGGACAAGAGGACCGCTTAGCTCTCCGCCCGTTCGCCACATTAGGCAGTGGATGACGGTTTTGAGAATCCGATCAAGAACAGTATGCCGTTCCTGATGATGTCCCGGATCATGCTAAAGGTCGTGCGGTCGACTGCGAGTGGACGACGATCATGCTGCAGGCGATGGCAGACTTTGCTGCTCACGAGCACAACTGAACCATGAGGATGGTCAGGTATGCTTCGAACGATAAGGGTCCTCAAGGCGAATTGGTTCAGGTTGTAACGTGTATGACGATGCTGACATGCATGACCATGAACTTAAGTGTGACGATTTGGATGCCCGGAATGCTCAACTGTGGCCGGACTTCTCGAAAGCGAACGTGCAGCACCATCTCCACCCGACCCAACACCCTAAACTCAAACGCCTAGCTGCTGTTCGGGAAATCTGGAATGACCGTTCGGATGATTCGGATACATTCCTTTTCCCACCATTGCACTCGCTCTCTCTCTTTCTGTGTCTTTCTCTCTCTCTCTCTCTCTCTCTCTGTCTCGCCCTCTCTCTCTCTCTCTCTTTCTGTCTCAGTCTCCCTGTCACTCTCTGTATGTATGTATGTGTATGTATGCATGTACGCGCTTGTGTGTGTGTGTATATGCACACATGTACACACATTCATTCATTCACTGGCACTCAGAGGTTGGTTCGCGGCCTAATTACTTGCAAGGGCATGCTCCGACCCCAATAAATGGGCGAGCAATCGGTGTGCTCCAGAAGTCCGGCGCCGCAATGACCTGTACGTTTGCTCCCTCTAGGAGCAGTCGCCATGCGGTTCTAAGACTCTCCGGCACAAAACGCGAGAGGGTGTCGCTCACGGCTGCATTCACCGGGCCATCCCTGACTAGAGCCTGCGCAGCTTCCCAGGTTTCTATCAGGACTACAATGGGCCGGTTTCCGGTCACGTAGGCGACTCTCACTTCGCTCAATAGCCTCTCCCAGCTGATCTTCTGGACGTCTTTCAAGAACTTCGTGGACACTAGCCCTTCAGCTCGGCAGATAGGGGTTCCACGCCTCCGCTGCTGCACATTGCCGAAGTCGCTAAAGAGCTCAACGAGCTTTTGAAGTTCTGCTTCCGTCCAGAGATCCCCCTCACCTTCTGCCCCAACGATTCCGAGCTCCTCGATGAAGGTCACAACGAGGGACTGTACCTCGTCGGGGTAGAGGGGGTGGATGCCAAAGGCCTTCTGCGGAAAGTCCCCTGTGGCAATCTCAGCACGCCTGTTGTCGGGGTCGAGCAGGATTGCTGAGATGTGGTCGTAAGTAGCCCGCATGGCCTCACTCCAGGGGTCCCCCGCGATCTCCGGCAATCCTTCGGACACCTGACAGGGCACCGCAAGAGTGTATTGCTCATTGTCTCGTTGTTGCCAAGCTCTGCTGCCTACTCCATCTGGCGGTTCTGAGGACTGTTGTGCTTTATGCAATCGTAGACGTCGTACACATTGTGGGTGGTCCCGCAGGTGAATGGCTAGTCTATTCACCGACCAATACTGACGACCGCATGCTTGACAATGCGTTCCACTGACAAAGCCGCGGTATGCAGCTCTTCTCCCGTGGCTCTTGAAGAAGTGCACACTCAGCCGAGAGCGTGTGGAGAAGGTGCGGTCGCACATCAGGCATGTCCACGGGGCTTCAAGCTGTTCCTGACATGGCATACTCTTGATGGCTTCCTGATACATCCACCAAAGGCCAAGCTGGGGCGCTTGGTCCTGCTTGTAGGATCCAAAGTCCTCAGCAGTACGCTGGGCCACTCGTCGCTTGAAGCGGCGAGGATCCTCTCGTAAGTTTCGCCACCATTCAGGCCATGAGGCTTCCTGACAAGGGGGCCAAGCCTCACGCGCACCCTCGATGACCCACAGTAGGTCCTTCTTCACACATTCTAGCCAGCTACCCTCAGCTTGGAGCATGGCCCAAAGCTGCGGCGGACCTCTCAGAGCGATGGACAAGAGAAAGCTCAGTCTTGATTTCCTTGCAAACATCCCAAAAGGTGGGCTGTCGACTAGGATGTGTATCAAAGGGCCCGGTAATTTGAAGATCTCCTCATCCGTGAAGGCATTTGTGAGGAGGCGTCGGAGGAGGCGCATGTAACCTCCTTCCAGCTTGTCCCACTCAACACCTCCAGGCACCCACAAGGCCGCATTGAAGAAAGTAGGGCGGACAGCCGCCTCAAACACATCTTTGCGCGCCGCCAATGAAATGGTGCGGTTGTTCAGGATAAGGGTCTTTGCGGCGTCATACGCTGCCGTGGCGATGGCCAATCTTCTTCGCGCCTCCGCGGCAAGGCAACCCCGGTGGTCGAGCAGGCCACCCAAATGTGTGTACGTTGGAACGGTTTCAACATGGAGCGCCAAGTCAGGCAAGTAGATCTTCGAACCTCCCTGTGGGAAGTAGTTTCGCTTAGCCTGCTGTACACCGCGGCCTACAAGGCGCAAAAGGAGCGATGTTTTGCCCCTTTTCACATTGGGCTCCATACCCAAGCTTTGGCAGTGGGCAATGACAATCGAAGACAGGCGTGCCGCCTTCCTGAGCAATATCCCCGGCTGGGCATCAATCAATGGAAATGCACTGTCATCTGCCCAAGTGCCGTCCTGAATCAGGACCGGATCCCCGGTGTGCCCTTTGCCGTACAAGCCCGCTGCTCCATCGTAGAGGAGGTTGTCAAAGAGACCCTCCCCTGTAGCTACCTCGGTGATCTGCTGTAGAACTCGTTCGTAAGCAAAACCGAAGACAAAGTCGGCGAAGTTCTCGCCTGGACGAGAGCCGGCTTTGGTGACACACACCCGGGTACCGTCTCCGTAGCAGGTAGAAAACCATGCCACTCTGTGGAAGTCTTTGATGACATGGCGAATCTCGGCGGGGACTCCACCATCCTGCATGATCCCTCCCTGCACTGTCTCCTTGTAGAGGGCGTGGATGTCCTCTGGGGGGATGTTGAAGTAGGCGAACAGCTTCGCGATGGCAATGTCCTCCGTGATCCTTCCCATGCATATCTCCCGACATACACGATAGTACGCTTGCCTCGTGTCGAGGAACAGGACGCCAAAAGAAGATTTTTGTCTAATGGCCCGTCGGATGTGGCCAAGAATCAGCATCGCAGGGAAGGTAACTGGTGCTCCTTTCTTGGAGCCCAGGTGCAGGGCGTGAAATGCCTCTTGCGGAAGATCACCTACTTTGGTCTTGTACATCTTGTGCAGGCACTTGCCGAGGAGGTTGGAGACGTAGAGAGACCGGTAAGCTTCTGGACGGCTAGCATCAGATTGTCCCTTCCATGCATCGTACAACAATCCACCTCGCCAGTGAAACGGTTGTTGCAGGCGGGCAACTGATTTCAGCATCAGAGCATGGACAGCCCTGGACATCTCCGCAGGCACTGCTCGCAGCAGTTCTGCAGGTACCATATCTGGTCCTGTGGCTTTGCCCTTAGGTAGGGATCGCAGAGCTTCTTCGACGTCCAACGGGGATGGGAGCTGCCGGAGCTCCCACTCAAGTTCCTGGTCCTGGATCACAGGCGGCTGGGGCCGCTTCAAGAGATCCTTGAGCAGGACAATGTCTCCACACTCTTGCGCTCCGAAGTGGCGTAGCCACAGCGCGTCACGACCAGTCTGGTCCACTACAGGCTGGTCCTTTTCATCAAGGAGTGTAGGCAGGCGGCGACGAAAGGTCTGCTTTTCTTTCCGGCCTAATCCTGCCCGCTTGAGATTCGCAAGCATACGATTGGCTCCCGTTTGTGGGTCGTATCCCTGCGCTGCCGTCTGGAGGAAGTCATTCTTGGCCCGCCGAATGCCCTTCTTGGCTAGGAACGTGGCGGCCTTCACTGCTGCTGCAAACCACCCGTAGAGCAAGTGGTGTTTGCGAACCGCGGCCAAAAGTAGGTCACTGCCAGCTCCATATCGCCAGCACAGAAAGGCTGCCTGAAGCAGGACACGCCATCCACGACGCATGTGCCCCGTCCGCTCCTTCAAGGCGAGCTTACTCGCACGAGTCTCCCACACGTGGTCGGGCACAAAGGAAGCCCGTGGGGCGTCATTGGGCTTTCTGAAATGCTCCTCGAGCAGGCCATGTAAGTGATCAAGTAGATGCTGGCAATGATGGTCAGGGTGGAGTGACCAGTCCGGGGGCCTATAACCCCTAAGGCTGTCAGCAATGACCCGTCTGCCTTCAGCTGATCCCATTTTCTCGCGGTCATAAGAGGATCGCCGGAGTCTTGACTTACCGCCTGTTCGACACCGAGCCTGGAGGTGAAGCAGGACTAGGTGGTGGTCCTCATTAGGATTCATAGTGTCGAAGTCATAGCGGACTTCACTGACAAGGCGAGAACACTCCGAGGTCCCCCCCAGAAGGATGTAGTCGATTCTATGGCGCCCGCCAGAGGGATGGCAATAGGTGAAGCTATCACCTCGATGCAGAGAGCAATGCGTAGCTGGCGCCCAGATTCTCAAGCCTTGGCAAAATCTGGCGAGGCGATTCCCCGCTTCATCTGGTTCCCCATGGCCCAGATCACCAGAAACTTGTGGCCATCCGGAAGGGAGCCGCGCATTCATGTCAGCTCCAATGACTAACAAAGTGGCAGACTGGTATTGACTCAGCAGGCCTTCAAGCTCATCAAGAAATCGCTGGCCTTCCTCTCCTTTAGCTGCGTGGGGGCAATGCGCGGAAACTAGCACAATTTGGAGTCCCCCAATCCTGACCTCGAGGATCAACAAACGCTCAGTTTCCGCCCGAATAGCAACCTCATGCGCCCCAACAGTCAACGGTTTGCCATCAACCGTGAGGATGCCACGCCGGCGATGGACCCATAGGGCTACACCCCAATGTCGCAAACCCTCCGTCGCCAACCGCATGTACAACTTGGAGCAGCAGAACGAAGCAGACTGTTTTGTTTCCTGCACCATTACAATTTGGCAACCCAGGGCCTCTAATTGTGCTTCGTAGAAGGGGTGCTTGCCGTGCATGCCTTGCGCATTCACAGTGGCAACCTTCAACTCAATCTCGGCTGGCCGCTGCTCGGTGCCCCATTGCTGAGCTTCGACGGGGAGTACTTGGTCAGGTCGGAGTGGCGGGGCTGCAGCAGGGAGCGGTGCAGAGCTCCACACCAGAGCACCATCTCGAACTGGCAGGCTTCCATCTGCAGCTCCACGTTCAGCAGCTGCCAACCAGCCCAGGTCATTCACGAGAAAGGTCTGGCACACTTCCTTCGGAGGACGTGCCACAGCCAGGCTACCACTAGCCCCTGCTTTGGCAACGGTATCCGCAAGTTCATTCCAGGGCTCTCCTTGGTGTGCGGCAACGTGATGAAACCGAATCCCTCCATTCAATCGGTTCCTCGCCAAGAGCTCAAGTGAGTGGATCTTGGAGGCAAACTCGTCGGTGGGGTTCCAGTCTCCATTGGCAGCCCAGCCTGCTGCCATGCAATCGAAGTGGCAATAATGTGCAACTCCAGGGAACGAAGAACTCGTCTGCAAGCTCCACAGGATTGCAACGGCGAGGGCGACCTGTTCACATCGCAATGCGGCAGGGCCATCACTTGGCCAGGTAGGGCCACAGGGGTCCTCTAGAGCCCCACCAATGAGGCCAATCAAACTGCTGGCGAGGCCGATACTCAAGAGAATGACGACTCCATATCCCTTACGGTCGCCTGGTCCAGCTGAGCCGTCCGTGTAGACATGAAAGGCCACCGGCGTCGAGGGTCCGATCTCCTGTAGCGCCTCAATCCAAGGTGTTAGCTCAGCAAGTCCTCGCTTGGTGGCCTCGTGGAGGTTGAGCTGGGCCACATCAAAGAAGATATAGTCCGCCGTGGGCCAGGGGCGCGAGAAGGCGTCTCCATTGAGGCTGCCGTGAGGGAGGGGCACCTGGTGGTCTGTTAGGTCATAAACCGGGACCTGCACAAAGCTGCTCAACTCAAGGACTGTTTTGGCATCTGCTTCTTCGGCGGCAGCAGGTTCTCTCGGTGACCGGCTGCGGTTGACAGGTTCTGGAGGTGGCGGTCCGAAAGGCCCAGGGCCTTGAGGCGGCATCCCCTGGCCTGGGGGTTCAGGGTCTATATCTGAAGTAGATCCGTCACCAGCATCTGGATCACCCCCCTCCTCACTGTTGCCCGAGCTCTGGGAGCCGCTTGTAGATGTGGCGAGGGCAGCTGTAGGCCTCATCACCACAGTAAGCGTCTCCCCGTCGTAGATGTCGATCCATCCTCCACCTCTGCTCTGGCCTCCTTGTACGATGATGCTGAAGCCCTCGACTGCTTCCAATTCCAGGCTCTCAACATAGTCTCCCGGGTGGAAACGGCCATTGTCCGTGGCAGTCCAACAGAAACCTCGGCCAACCGCCCGGAGGTCCAAGAAACCGATATAGGTCCGATCCCTCGGGTGTTCCGTGGGGTCAACAACAGCTATGACTGAATGAACTCTGCGCCCTCCAATGTACATTCTTTCCGGACGGTGTGTTGGTGCCCGCAGCCAAAACTCACTGTGCTCAAGCCCAAATAATCGGCCAGCGACTATGACTGGGTTGGAGGGGCTGGCTCTGTTCACCTCATGCAGAGCTGACCTCTCCTCCATCTGGAATTCAACAAAACGCCCTGGCAAGTTGCCAGGGTGTGTCGTATCCGGGTTCCACAGGTCACCGTCATCATATCTTTCGGTGATGTCACTGGCCCATTCTACCACATCTCCACGTCTAAGGATCTTAATCAGCGTTCCATTTCCAACCCAAACATACGCATCGTGTGCCATGGGGACCATGGAGCCGCCAATGTAAACCTCAACGTCGTCATTGAAATCAAGTCTCGCGTGTCCCAACACAAATCTCCTCGAGACTTGGCCTTGCGCGAACACCGAGAAAAGTCCACGGTTGAACCGACGGGCATCAATGACAACCGCTTTATTGCTTGTGGCAAGGAGGCCTGCAGGCAGCAGCAGGTAGCTACCATAGTCCTCGTGGATCTGGGGCTGCAGGGCGACCGTCTCAGTCAGGTAGTCAGTGCCCAGACCCCGGGAAGCATCAACGATGATGTCACTCAAACTCTGCCCAGTAAGGGGAAACATCAAAGCAACATCTAATCTTTCAGGCTCAAATCCTGGACTTCCCACCCACAGCGAGATATGTGTGGTTCGAAGGGCATCAGCCTCAATCTCGTGGAACTCAATGTCCTCCTCGCCATCCGAAACCTCATCGACCGGTTCAGGCGGGTTCTGCTGGGCTCTGGGTGGTCCAGTTTCATGGACTCGGGACGGCATGACTCCTCCACTTTCGACTCTGAGCCCGTAGTCCCTGTCCCCGGAGCATAGGAGCAATTGCTCCCTGGGTGTCAACTGGCCCGCCGCCCAAATTTCTAGATCAGTCGGGTGGCGCCAAGAACTGCCTTCCACAGGGCCAGGAGCACGGCTCGAGGAGCTGTGTGGCGCTCCGTGGGCCGGGCTCCATATGCCAGCGATAAGGAGACCTCTCATCATCCAAGGCATCTTGGCCCGCCTGCCCGGCATGCTCCCAAAGGGCCGTGTTCGCCGGCAGTAACAGACCATCAGCATGCCACTGGCCACGCACCATATAACCCGTAAGGTGTTGCCAAAACTCACAACACTCTGTTCCACAGTCTCCGCCAGGAAAATGACAATGTCCCGGAGGATCGGCATGACAATGGCAACAACGTCCATAAAATCGTAGATCCTGCCGTAGGAGGAGGCATTGGAATAGAACATCTCCTCAATTGTTTTCAGCTCTCTCCGTGCCTCTTGGGGCGATCTGGTGGACTGACCGAAAAAGCCACCAATCTTGAGGTCTCCGGCCTCATCATACGATAGTCTCGGCCTGTGCGGCAAAAGGCCGCCCCACTCGCCGTACCATCCTCGCCCACGTTCACCACGGTCTACTCTTCTCCCGCCGCGGTCCTTGCGCGGAGGTCGCTCAAGATGTCCGCTTCGTCCGACTCGCTGTCGACCACCATGGACTCGGTCAGGGCTCCTTCCCTGGCCTTCTCGAGCTTGTCCGCTAGGGTCCTGCCGGTCTGCGGGAGGGACGGGGATCGTCCCTGATTTTTGACTGCCACCCGAGGCTGCCCAGCTTTGGGTCGCACCTTGCTGTGATCCGGCTGCAACAATCGTGTGCTGGGAGATGCCGGGTAGGGTTCCTTGTTCGGGACTTCCGCTTCGTAAGAAGGCACTTTGCGGGCCTCCGAGCCTTCCGCCTGAGCAACACGAGTAGTCGCTGGAGGCGTCATCTCCGGGGCCCGGGCGGTCTTTGCAGGTGGTGTTGAGGCGCCATCCCCGCCGGGTGCCTGGATCCCCAAGGCTTCCATCATTTGCCGTCTGGCTGAATCGCGAAGAGGGGCTCCATCTCGAATCGCTTTGGCAAGTAGGCCAGGTAGGTCTGCCACCGGGTTCTCGGCGCTGGCCATGAGCTGTGTCCACTCTGCCTCCGCCTCCTCGTCCTTTTCCACAGGAGCCGTTGCTCTCGAACGCTTGCCAGGGTTCTGGAAGAGGTCCTGCAACTCCGCGATGGCTTCCTCCTTCATCTGCTGCTGCTCCGTGGCCTCCGTCTGGATCTTCTGGAGGCGGTCGTAGTACCTCGTCCTTTCGCGGATAAAGCTCTGCTTCATCTCGACTTGGAACCGCTCCCATTGGCCCTTGGCAGCTTCCTTGTCTGCCTCCCCTTTTCGCATCCGGCCATCTGCGCGGCGGATCGTGTTTGCCAAGCGCTGGATGTAGCGGGTGAGGCTTCCCGAATCTCCTGTGTCTTCTGCAGCAAGAGTCCAATCCACCTCTGGAGTTGGCTGTGGCTTCGCGGCACGATATTCCATGGCCTCGTAACTGGGGAACTTGTAGTCCGCCGCGTCTCGGTTCTTCCATGGTTGCTTGTTCTTGCCCTTGTTGCTGCCCTTCTCGTGCCATCCATAGTACGCTGATGCCGAGGATCGCGAGGTATCCTGCCATCCATCGCCGTTGCCACCCCATTGTGGCTTCTTGCCCATGTGTCGGGCTTCACGGTAATACGGTCTGCTGTGATGTTGAATCAGCAGCCGCAGATCGCGGGCAGAGGGCTGAAGGCCTTGTGTTCTGGCCTTGTGTATTCGGCCCCTTGCGGCCGATCGGCTAGCTCGTTGTCGACGATGCCAGCCTGGGGATCGAGTCCCGCGCCGCAGCCCAATGGCTGCAAAAGGCGTGCCTAATTGTTCGGCACTGGGGCTGCCGGCTATAACTGCAGACTTAGCTGCAGCCTCGCTCCGAAACCCTATGTACACACATATGTATATATATATATATACACATACATACCCACACACATAAATACACATGCACACCCAAAGAGGCCGGATGAGGGCTCCTTACCTGCTGATACCACCGAAGCGCCGCAAAACTAAATCCCGAACCCTGAGCCTTGGTGACCACGGCACGTTTCGCTTTGCCAAAGTTGCCCCGAAACCCTAGGGGCCTTGATATTTAGAATATGGTTTTGGGGCCCAGTATACTATAATGAGAGTCAGGAACCCCACAATAGTATAGGGAACTATTTAGGCGCCTATAGTATACTACCCTTCTGGTAACCCTTATAAACCCCTTTTAAGGAACCCTATGATCCTGACTACTACGGGCTGCAGAACAACTCTGGTGTCGGGCCCTGCCTCGAGAAGACCTGGCGGCCAAGCTCTGAAGGTTGCGTGTGGAGGCGAGGGGGAAGGAGTTGGGGGCTGATTGCCTAAAAATAAGGGCCTAAATAATTGCCTAAATACTTTTTTTGGGGGTTCCTTATTATATATCATTATAGTAGAATTGCTTAAAGTAGGGGCCCAATACTTGCCAATACTATTTAGGGGGTTCGTTGTTTTCATTATAGTATAATGGGCGCCCAAACCCTGTTCTAATTATTAAGACTCCTGTAGTATGCTTCAGGAGTTTGCATCTTTTGCGGGCTCAGGGCTTCAGGATTTCTGGGGCCCTAGAAGCAGGTTTTGGGGCCTAAAGCCCCATGCTTCGATGTTCGGATCAAAACCCCAAAGACCCAAAACTCATGCACATACCTTAGGGGCCTTAATAATTAGAATAGGGTTCCCTTTGAAGCGGTCTATATAAGGGTTACTATACGGCATCTATAAGGGTACTAGAATATAGGGGCCTTGATAATTGAAATAAGGTTTTGGGGCCCATTATACTATAGTGATAATCAGGAGCCGCCACAATAGCACAGGTAACTATTTAGGCCCCTATACTAACGGAAGTGAGGGGTCAGGGTTCACTGGGCAGTTCAGGAATTGAACATAAGTGTGGTCTTTCCATTAACTGCTGATTGTCTCTGTTCCAATCAAACTGCTTACAACCCTGCGCACACCCGTCTCCAATATAAAACTCTCTGGAATCTACTCTAGCATACATCTGACAAGACCAGTTGCCACCCTACTGTCTTCGCTGAACTGCTCATGTAAACACCCTACACTAGGCACCTGCGGAAACAGCCCTATAACACCCATCAAAACTCCAGAACTAGGTCGGCCCACAATACCCGAAAACGTCAAGCATCCCATCTCCTGAGCTAGCAGAAACAGAAACCCTTTACCACAGACCGAAACTCTAAACCCCTAAACCCTGTAATGTAGGTGCCTTAATAATTTTAATAGGGTTTCGGGGCCATCATACTATACTGATAAGGAACCCCCGAAATAGAATAGGTAATTTTATCCAGGCCCCTATATTACGCCAAACTCCAAACCTCAGCTCGGACCAACCGCGAACGATCCCAGCCAGACCTCCCCAGGGCTCCAGTTACCTAAATAGTGGGTTACTAACCGTATATCATATATCCCAGAAACCCTTAACCCTAAACACTAAATAGTAGGCTACTGACCGTCTAGTGTATATCCCAGTAGCCTACTATCTGAGTAACTGGAGCCCTAGGGCCTGTTTCGACAGCCCACTGCTTGAGCTGCTCGGGTCCTGCGTCGGAGCTCGAAGCTTGTGCTTGGGGTTTCGGCTTTAGGAGCGTAGGGTTTAGGTTTAGGCTTAGAGGTTTAGGGCTTGTTACTTCGATAGAGGTTTAAGAACGAAGGTGGCTTACAAAGATTTAATTATGGGGTGTTGCAGGGTTTTGAACCGCTTGTCTACAAGTTTTCCCGGTCCTGGGTTTCACATAGGGGGAAGCAGGGATACGTAGAGCGTTTGGTTTACGGCGGTGCCGGTGTAGGGCGGCAGAAAAAATTGCAATAGTCGTGCTGCTGTCAACACCAGCATTTCTTTTCTTCATGGCAACTGTTGGACAATTGTTGGATATATCATGGCGATTCGACAAGATTTGCGACCGTAAAGCTGTCGCGAAGAAGATGCTGAGCCCCCTCCCCCACACGACCTCCAAGGCGTCCCCAAGCCCAATTCTTCAAGAGATTTTGAGAGCTTACAGCGCTGTGAACGATGTTTGCATACTACGACCAGTCTTATTATGTTGTAGAGCTTGTCTTAGGTCTTAGGCTCTCATTTTCAGTGGTACCATTACGCCGCATCCTTGTGCTGTGATATCTGGCTCCTGCACATCCCAATCGTCAAACCATAGTGTGAAAAGGGATGAAAAGAGCTTGGGGTCCAGGGGCTTCAAATGGTTGAAGGGTGCAGTGGCTGGGGGTTTACGTCCGGGGTTGATGGGTTTACGTTTGGTCTACAGTTTAGTTCTAGTCTACACTTTAAAGGTTCGAGGGTTCAGGGTTCAAGGAGTTGGGTCTAGAATATGGGAGTGTGAGAGCCAGGGTTAGGGGCTGGCGGCCTTGATCGGGCCCTTCGGGGAGAGAGCCCTGGGCGCCAAATCAGATCAGTTCCCATTCCCCCTCTCCCCCGCACGAACCCTGAACGCCAACTGCTGTACCCCAGACTCATACACACTAAACCCTAAACCCTGGCACTCAAACCCTACGCCCCAAAAAGACAATATACGGGCCGCAATGGCCCACTATACTAGACTTATAAGAAGGAACCCCCAACAAAATATAGGTCACATATTTATTACGGCCCCTGTGTTGAACACCGAAACCCCTCAACAGCACACCACTGGGCTCCGAACGAGGCCGGATGGCGAGGGGAGGCCCTCTGGGCGTGCTTTCGTCGTATCTGCGCAGGGGGAGATCTTCAAGGCTGCAAAGAGGGGTCCTTTAGGGGGGTCCTTATAACAGGGATCCTACTATTTATTTAGGGTTCTCAATTAGGGTCCCCTATTTTTCTAGGATGCCCAGTAACCTAGGAATAAAAAGGGCTCCCTTTTTGGTATTGGGTAACTTTATAAGGAACTTAGGACTACAAAAAGCGAATAAGGGTACCACTGGGCACCCTAGTTCAAGAGTTTAGGGTTGGGGTTTAGAAATCCTTAAGGGTATTACACAACATTAGGGTCCTTGAGGGGTTCTTTCAGGGTGTGTAGGGTTGCGCTTTTGGTGCTCAGGGGTTTTTATAGTTCTGCATAAAATTTCTATAGAGGAGTTTACGAACACAGCATCTAATGGCGTCCATACTTTTCCGTTCGTTTTCTACACGTTTCCATTCATTCCATATTTGCCACTTTTGCTTAAAAGAGTTTTCTTACCTGCGTTCATACCCAATCTTCTTGTCCTGGCTGGCAACTGATTCTGAATTTTTAAAAAATAATGCCTATTGTGTTCATGCTACTTCTGCCTATTCCTGCAACCCCTTGTTAAACAGACTATCTTATGTTTAAGTTTGTTATAGTGGGTCTGGGTTGTGGCAAGCGCTCGACGTATAACACCATGAACAAAAAGAGAGACACAGTGTGAGCAAAGGCTCATGAACAGGCAAAACATGCTGAAGATTCGAACACAGGGCCCCGCTCTAAACATCCATAAACGCTCCACCGCAGATGCAGGGCGCTTGGCAGCAGTGTATCTGCTTCAAAAACTGAGAGAGGATAACGACGTCAGCACAATGCCTAAACCGCTGTTGGCACAGGCGGCATACGCTTTAGGGTTTGTAGGGTTTAGGGTGATTCAACCTACAAGTAGCAAGCCTTCAGACTACGAACCAGAAGCCCTCCACTGCACCCAACCCCTACCCACCAACCGAATTAATTAATAGTTACCGCAAGCCCCCCCCCCCCCCCCCCACCCACCTACCGATTCCCACACGAGTTTCCGTCCACTGCTACACCCAAAGAACTGGCTCATGTGTCCCAATTCGACACTGTCCGGAGCCCTGATGCCCGGTATGATGACGCTTGCCAACAGAAATGGCCACAACAACCACAACAGCAACAGCAACAACAACAACAACAAAAACAAAAATAGCCAGTACAATACCCTGAGACCCTGAACCCTAAACCCAAGACCTTACTACCCTAAAACCTTTATCCTAAACCCGATTACCCTCAACCCTATGGTGAGAGCTTGGGAAAGTAAGGGCGCCTTTATATGGCTCCTAATAGTAGGCACTCTATGGCCAGCACCCTAAGTTGATGTACCTGAACCCCTCATCACAAGCAGCCCTGGCAACCCTGAGAAACCCGTCGTACAGTTCTTAATGGAACCTTTCGAAGTCACATAAGCTGTGAAGGCTATCATGGTTCGTCTTGCTACTATGTCATAGCAGCATGCTGTCATATTAGCTATGATCGTTGCTGCTATATTCAATGTGATCAGCAGCGTGCTGTACGACTTTTAGCATGCCTACAAGTGTACCACAATCTCATCATCCACAGTCTGTTTCTCACGGTCGTCATCATCGTTGTGCTATATTTTGATCCCGACCTCCAGTGGCTCGCATAGACCATACCGCGATCAGAAAGGAGAGCTGCTGCTTGCCGAAGCATTCGCACAGGCTCCTGCAGGATTCGAGCGTCGGGCCTAGGAGGCCTAAGGGTGGTCTTTCCTTTAGGAACTGTTGTGAAGACTTAAGGTTTAGGAGGCTTCAGTACGGTCTTGGAGTCGTATAGGATGTTATGAGGGTTTAGGGGTCGGTTTTCTTTACCATGTTCTTATGAAGCTTTCTTCCGAGGCCGAGGTCTCGATCCGATGTAGTATAGAACCCAAACACCCAGTTGCCCAAGAAAGCTGATTCCCCATCCTCGCAGTGGAGGATATTCATGAGCAGTACCGCATCTGCTGAACCATCTTCCAAACCATAGCCATCGGCGACGACATCACGGACCTGGCTCCAAGTCTCAATCCCCGGGTGGACCTATGGTAGGCTGTCATAGAAGGCTGTGAAGCTAGGAGATAAAAGAGCTATCGCAAAAATACGCTAGGCACCCTGCTCGAGTCGACGCCCGAGGAAGACTTTTTGCCAAAATGAACGTCGTGGTGAACACCAGTGCAGCCGAAACAAGCGCTGCAAGGGACAGTCGGCAAAACGTCTGATTTATTTCCAATTCTGAGCTGTCCAGATTTTCCGGGGAGCTGATTGTCGAGCGGAAAGTCAATCAATTCGACAGCCTACACCAAAGCTTTGAATGAACCAGCTTCAAGCCCCCGCATCGTGAAATGAATCATGTTTTCGTCGAGAAACATTCCTGCTCTTGTATATCTATTGGCTGGCCTTAGACCCTTGCTTTTCCCATTCATCCCAACACTCACCAAGGATCTTTATGGATCTCGAAACAATCATTTTGCAATGTGGATCATGCCCTGATAGCTACCTGTTGTCCTTTTGTCAAAACCCGGCCGCGTTCCGTTCGTTCGTATTCCGTTCTGCCCCTGTCGGTTCTGAGAAGGAGAAAAGACCGAAATGGGGTGGGAAGCCACACCGATTTATACGCGACCATTGGTCTTCTCGACTTTTTGAAGGTAAGCTGTTACAAACCATTGGTTGGGCCTGAAGACACGTTGGGAAGTTATCTCCGGCGAGCTTAGGTTGGGCAGAGGCCACCACGATTTGTCCCGGTTTCCACAAACCATTATTTGGGCGGGTCTCCCAAGAAACACTTTCTAGCTGATGAGTTCTTGTCGTACGAGTCGTCGCAAGCACCTCCCCTTGGGCCGACACTCGTTACCCGAAAACTATAGCTCCATGATATATGCGGTAGACGGAATAAAAATTTCAAAGGTTTTCTGCAACAAACTGAAGCATGCACCCCTCTAGCTCAGTAGCAGGTTCCATACCCACGAACCGTGCGAGCTATGCTTTATAGTCTGTAGGTCACAGGTTCCCCCATTGGTTGCTTCAACCTTATCAGCTGCTGAGGTGAGTCGGGATTCCGACATTGAGTTTGGGAAAAGCCTCAAGCAAAGACCCTGCTGTAAATGTGATAGGATGAATCACAAGGCCTGGAAGACCTTCCGACATGGTGTTCTCGAGTCCTAGAAACAATGTCGCGGCCTGTGCTCCGCCTCGTGTTGGAGGTCCCTTCCATTTGGTCCCTTCATATCACGGGCACCGATCCTCTCAAAAGGTTTATGCTGTGCCCTGAAGCCTGCATCCTTCATCCGAACATATAACGCCGGAGGATGAACACATATGAACACCGAGCACCTGGACATCCACGTTCGAAAGTCCTGCGCCACGCAGGCCTTAGGTCGTCTCACCGGCGGAATAGTTTTGGGTATGGCAATGTTCTAAGATTTCATTCAAATGATTTGTTGCGGTGTCCCAAGTCCTACTATATCCCATGATGACAGTGTTGCGGCTCAAATACGAAGCCGACACTTGCTGCATTACGTAAGTCTGCAACTAAACATACTAAACCCCATGCGCCTGCAATCCTGTGCGCGACAAATCACATGTCGAGATACGCATGTTGATTTGCAAAGCTGCTGACTGGGAACGAGGTCAGGGGCGCGGTTTGTATTAGACAGGTTCGTATGGGCTTGTGATTTGTAAACAAAGCTGTTGGCTAAGCTCCAAATTTTGTGAGCAACAAGCTCAAGTCCATCTGAGCCTGAGATTCCAGGCGCGAAACCTTGCGAGCGACAAGCCCTGGATTAAGCCGCCTCCAGCTGACACATGTGTAATAACAGTCCTTGAATATGGGGCATTTCGATGCGGGACAAATGCCGAAAGCGCTTGTCCTACAAGTTTCCGCCGGCCGGAAATCCGAACTGCACTTGGTTTTGACAATTCGCCGATCTTAGTTCATCAAACAGACAGCACGGCGACCATAACAAACAGACACAATGGGGACTGCCTGCAAATGGTTTTTAGGTCTGCCTGCCGTTCGCCTGCGACCGTCCTTATCTATGTGCTATTGTGAATTCCAACTTTGCTTTTCGCTCTCAAAAGCGACGAACGGCCCAAAACAATCCCACACCGAATGACAGGGGTCGGGGTCAAGTAGGGCTTCGGGATGTTTCAACTTTGCACGTCTCTCTGTCAAGTCGCATGCACGGCCAAAGCTAAGGAAACATCCAATTGAAAGGAACGGAGAGGACTGAAACGGTACAAACACCACAACAGTAGTAAAATACCGAAATTGGCACAAGGATAAATGTAGTCTTCGTAGAAGTACTAGTACTACTAGTACAGGTACTAGTACTAATACTAGTACTAGTACTAGTGCTAGTAGTGTTACTACTACTATTACTACTACTACTACTGCTACTACTACTACTACTACTACTACTAAAACTAATACTACTAAAACTACTACTACTACTACTACTCCTACTACTACTACTACTGCTACTAATACTACTACTACTACTACTGCTACTACTGCTACTACTACTTCTTCTACTACTACTACTGCTACTGCTACTAGCAGTCGGAGCAGTGGTAGCTGTAGTAGCAGCAACACGAAATCGGCCAACAGTAACAGCCAGCATCAGCAATACTAGCACAAATAGCAATTGGAATGATTATGGTGATAGTGACTTCGATACGGAGAGATAGTACATGTAAAATGACAGACAATAACTTGTACGTACTTGTAATCGGGTATTAAGCAGAAAAGGTAGTCATAATCATAAGGCCAAAGACAATATTGGCAGTAGTAGGATTTCGGAATATAAGTAAGTGCTAAAGATCTAACGACGCCGTTAGTAGCTAGCGGCTATGAGTTAGTAGTTCGTAGATAGTCGCTGGTATTTTATTTACAGGCATTGTGCAAGGCGTAAGTCGCCCGGCGTGGTTCCCAAATCGACGACAGGAAGCCGTCATTCATTCTTGCTTATACCCAGATTTATTAGTAACCATTCAACGATGAGTCGCTGGTAATTAGAAACTGGCAATCAGTTCATAGCAGCTGATGCACATGACTGATACTTACTTCGTAGTTGTGAAGCAATATACGAAACAACAAGCAATATAGTAATAAGCTACTATATGTTACTTTAGTCATGCAGTAGCGTATGGTAATATGTTGAGGTGGTAATTTAGTACTGGGGTAATCTGGTGATACTGTAACATGGCATAAGACGCAAGCAATACGGGGACCTAGTAGTATATTGCAATAAAAACCATACATAGCTACAATAATGTAATATATGGCCGTGTAGTGGTGTACAGTGACGTCATATCGTGGAATGGCCACCAAAAACTACGGCTGTCTAGTAGCATCCCAATAGTAAACAAACCACTATTACGACGACGACTACTACTACTACTCCTGCTGCTGCTCCTACTACTACTGCTATTACTACTACTACTACTACTACTACTACTACTACTACTACTATTACTACTACTACTACTACTACTACTACTACTACTACTACTATTGCTACTACTACTATTACTATTACTACTACTACTACCACCACCACCACCACCACCACTACTACTACTACTACTACTACTCTTACTACTACTACTACTACTACTACTGCTACTACTACTACTACCACTACTACTACTACTACTACTACTACTACTACTACTACTACTACTAACTACTACTACCACTACTACTACTACTGCTACTACTACTACTGCTACTACTACTACTACTACTACTACAGCACCTCATACTTCCCACTACTGCTCACTACTACTTACTACTACTTACTACTACTTACTTCTACTTACTACTACTTACTATTACTTACTGATACTTACCACTACTTACTACTACTTATGCTACTTATGCTACTTACTGCTACTTACTACTACTTACTACTACTTACTACTACTTACTACTACTCACTACTACTTCCTACTACTTACTACTACCCCTACTACTATTACCACTACTACTGCTACCACTACTACTACTACTACTACTACTACCACCACTATGGCTGCTGCTACTACTACTACTACTGCTACTACTTCGGCTACTGCTACTGCTACTGCCACTGCTACTGCTACTACTACTACTCCTGCTACTACTGCTACTACTGCTACTACTCCTTCTACTGCTACTACTACTGCTACTGCTACTGCTGCTGCTGCTACTGCTACTGCTACTGCTACTGCTACTACTACTACTACTACTACTACTACTACTACTACTACTACTACTACTACTAACGATACTGCCGCCACTACTACGCCGACCACTACTGTACTCCAACTGCAATTACTACCTACTACCACTGCTAGTGTTGCGAATGCTACCACTCCTGCTGCTAATGCTGAATTCTGTGAGAGTTTGTTGGGTTCACTAGCGGAGATCCGATTGTTTCGTTTACTGAAGAGGAAGCTCAACCTTTTCCGGCAATCTTGCCGAATTGCCAAATTGATTCGTGTCTTACATAGCATCGTAAGGGTCCTGAGCGCAACTGATGCTCTGTATCGATGCAGAGGACGCATGCGATCGTTTGCATAATTGCAACGTCGTGTTTTGCCTGGCAACCATGCTCGGATTGAAACCTTTTTCGATGCTCGATATCTGGGAATGTTTTTGCCCGGCAGTGCAATCTATTCGGGAAACGCAACAACCCGAAATTCACAAGCCGGCAACTTGCAGAAGCCAACCTACATAGACAAAATCCGAATGCTGTCCCGGTTCAAAACATCCTCCTTTCTGAATCTGCAGGTCCTCAAGTGCTGAAGTTCAGTCATGTAGGAACCTGATTAAGAAACCCTGGGCGTATAACCCCCCAAATGGTAGGATTCATATAAGGAACCCAAATAAAGGCCCAAGGTTTAATACTCGGGTTCCTACATTACAGCCTGCCAAAAAGCCCCTTTCACGAGTCTCAAAAACCCAGAGACAGCTCCCAACAAGCTTCCGCACCCCTTCATCAAAACCCCAACCAAACAAAAATCAAAGAAACGACCAACTGAGAGTTTAGGGTTTAGTTTTCTTTTTTTGAGGGCCTTTTCTGTCGCTCGAGCTCCAAAGCCCCGGTTTAGGCCGAAGAATCCCAAATCAAAGCCACAAACCTTGCGTCGAGAGGCGTTTCTCTGTCTGTACAACCATCCGGGGCTCGATGTCGAAAGTTCGTACGGATTGACAGCGTTTGGCCACCTCCATGAAACCACATGAGTCTGCACTAGGTCAAGGGTTTAGGGTTCAGGGGTTTAGGGGTTAGAGTTTAGCATTGGGGGTTTGGGGTTTAGGGTACCAGGTACAGGGTAGTAGGGCTTAGGGGACTTGGTTTAGTTTTCAAGCTTTTGGACTCACTTAAGGTTTCTACACGGCCTCTGAAAAGCCGGAGCCTCCATAAGGGCTCTAACAAAGGGCAAAGATGGACAGCTTGTGCTCCGAAAAAACCCTATGATGGAAGCCCTGAACTCTGTATAAACCTTAAAGGCCCTGACTGCTTTAAATCCTCAACGCTACACCATGAATCCGTGTAAACTCTCAACCCGTCACCCTAAATCCTCAACCTAACTATGCCCACCGTTGCTACGTCCTCAAACCCAATTTGAAACAGGCTGCCGGCAAGGTGATGGTGCCGTAGCCGCAGCCGAGCTCCACTACCTCACGCGCTTGCCACAGCGGCGTTGATATTTCCAATCGGGTTTGTAAGCGTAGTGTGATACTAAAGGGAACTCCAGAAAGTTGGAATATGGATTAATGGTAGGATCCCCTGTAATTTACCTTAAAGGGGTTACGATAATGATATTCCAACTTTCTGGCTTCTACTGTACATAGGGAACCCCAAGTTATCCGGACACCTCTAGAGCTACCAGCTTCAGTATCTTAGAGTACGACACCAGAAAGCTTCGGGATTCGGGGCTTGGGAGCCTGCACAATGTCTAGCAACTCAGGTAAGCAATAGCCGTGGCAGAAACAACAATGGCACCTCTCAGTTTATGAATAGTAGTCAGCTAGTCACAGTCCCATAGTAACAATACTGATTCGTCAACTGTTGTAGGCTGACCCACAAACGCCGTTTTTATGTTTTGTACTGGGCCTCAGCAACTCGAGTAGGGTTTGGTGTGTCAGATTTGGCTGGCTGTGTTATTCACAAGTACCTAAAGGATCATGGGACTTAGTAACTAGGCTTATAATTAGGGTAACTATACTTCTAACCCCAATTAAGGTACTTATAACCTTACTAAGTCCCATGATCCTCCAAGTATCTTCTACTCCTTTTGATGCGACCTTTTTCACCACTCGTCCAACTTGAACCTGAACAGAACGCACACCATACAGCCAAACCTTGAACGGTTTTATTGTTTGGTTAGTGTCCCTGGTTCGAGATCCGGAACTTCATGGTTTTTGTTGGGCGGGGGTGTATGGTTGAGGTTCGGATTTCTTATTTCGAGGGAGGCGCTGAATGCTACAACCAAACTATACCGAAGTTGCACAGCAGCCAATGCCTGAAAGCGGCTTGAAGCCAATGCCTACTAGCCTGGAAGACAATTGCACATTGACTGAACGAATACACAAGCGCAGACCAAGAAAGCTGCGCAACCTTGCAGACCGAATACACCTCCTGCACCTCCTCACACAATACGGCTCGATCGGGTTAAACGGTCAAACGTCATGAAGGTTGCAAAATGCTCGGTAATTAACACCGATAACGTAAACAATGAACCCCTAAAACCATTGGAGACCCCTAAATCCCTGAACCCCCGCATCCCATGAACCCCCTGAAATCTCTAAACCCCTGAACCCCCTAAGTCCCCAAAACCCTGAAACCCACCGAAATCAACCCCCCTTAAACCCCTTAAACCCCTTAAACCCCCAAACCAGGGATATTAGACCCCCCTAACCCTAAACTTTCTAATTGGATCCCTTTCAGGAGCTCTTTAAGGGGCCCTTTAGGTATATTCCGTAGTTAAAACCTCTGAGTCCTGAACACCCCAATCTGCCGACCTTGTCGTGACTGCCAGGCGTGAAGCCCAGGGAGTCGAGCCTCCAAGGCATCCAGGGTTGCCGATTTACTACCTAGGATACCCAGTAACCTAAGATAAAAAAGGCCCCTCTTTTTGGTATTGGGTAACTTTATAAGGAATCTAGGACTACAAAAAGGGAATAAGGGTACTACTGGGCATCCTAGCTACTATAGGGGCCTCAATAATTAGAATAGGGTTTTGTAAAGGGCTACTATTTCGGGGGTACAATGGGAGGTGTGTAGTATAGGGGCCTCAATAACTAGAATAGTGCTTTTGGTGTTCCCTTGAAGGGATTTTTTAAAAAGCTACTGTAAAAGGTACTCTGGGAGTGTAGTATAGGGGCCTTAATAGAGTCTCTTCTGCCAAAATAAGGGCTACTATAAGGGGTACTATGGGGGTTTAGTATAGGGCCCTTAATATGTGGGGGAATGAAGTATAGGGGACCATTATTGGGGATTATATATAATTCCCCCATTCCTTACTAAGCACCAGGGAGTTTAGTAAAAACGGTGAATAGGGGCTTGGAGGTTTCGTGATGTGTAGGGGTTTAGAGTTCAGAGGTTGAGGGTTTTACGGTCTAAGGTGTAGTTCCTTTAAAGGGGCCCTTTTGGCAACCCTTGCAGTTTCCCTTAAGGGTTCGTCACAGGGTCTAAGCCGGCTCCTTCAAGGATTTAGTTAGGGGAGTTTCCGAAAATTAGGGGTACCTTATTTCAGGGGTCCTTAGAATAAGGATCCTACTATTTCGGGCACTCTATTACGGTTCCCCATTCTCGGAAACTCCCATTGGGGCCATAATAGACTCGGTAACTCGACATCTCACATCCTCAGGGTGTTCCTGACAGGACGCGCGGCCAGAGACCTTCAAGCACGATGGTTATTCCGAAAGGTTCGGGGTGCAGGTCCTAAATAAGTACGTTAGAATCTTTGTGTGTGTGTGTGTGTGTGTCTGTGTGTGTGTGTGCGTGTGTTGGGGGGGGGGGTATGTTGATAACACCATCTGAGTATCGCAGGTCGACAGCACACGAAAATGCGCACAACTCCATCATGGTAAGAAAGGGTCTGGGGCTTTGGGGAGCATCACCGAGTACCAGTAGCTCTCCAAGAAGTGATCTGGCTTTCTTAGAGGCTCAAGGCTTAGGGCGTGGGGGCTCGATTTTTCGGGGGTTAGGACTGCTAGATCACAGGTTCAGAGTTCCGGGCTTCAAGAACTGCAACCCCGAGGTCTAAAGCCTTGCAAGCCCTCTAACCTAAACCCTACCTGGACCCCAAAAGTATGTAGAATGATAGCCTTTTATGGGTTTTGGACCATTATTTTACCTGCTCTTGGGGTTTTATTTAGGTAGTCCTAAAGCCCGACATATAATTACACTTCAAGCCTTCCCCCGCATAGTAAATATATCTACAACCCGAGAGTACTCTTATAGAAACCATGCAATGCAAGGAACTATAGCATACTTATAGGAAGCATTGAGCCCTAAGCATCTCAAACCCTGTTGTACCCATATCGTACCGTTGCGGGAACCTGTAGCGGAACCTGTGTATGGCAAACCCGAAAGTCCTAAACATCTAAAACCTGTCGAGGGTGCAGGCCGAGGAACATCGTCTCTGCATCGACAAGGGTCTCCCAGTACTCCACCTCAGTACTTCAAAAACCATGCTATCATGGATTTGTTCTGTGTAGATATATTCACGTACATGCATATGTACATATGTATGTCTCTGACATATGCATAAGCTGCAAATCTATACATGTGCATACATATATATATACATATATATACATATGTGTATGTATATACGTACACACACCTAATACTTGTCCTGCCAGTTCTGGTGTGCGACACATGTTAGTCTGTTAGTATACATAGAACTATGATACTCTGCATTTAACTTTGGAGCGTAAGGGTATTCCTGATGCTCACATCCTTCTGCTTGGGTGCTGTTTGGAGGTGGAGGATGCTACTCTCCCCTCCGCTTTGCTGCTTTGAGGTATACGGGAGTTTCCAAAAATAGAGGACCCTAATACAGCACCCCAAATAATAGGATCCGTATTATAAGGACCCCCAAAATTAGGTATCAGGTATCCCTATTCTCGGAAACTCCAAACCCTAAACCCTAAACAGAACTCTTATAGACTATTTATAGCTACCCATTAAGGAACCCTTTTCGTTCCCTTTAAGAGTACTCCCAATTTCGAAAACTCCCATATTCCTTGTCTAAGGAATTTTCGGAATTATCTGGGATCTTCGGTCCTGTGAATTTCTACTGTAGGGGCCTTAACAATTAGAATAGGGTTCCTTTAAAGGGGGTCCTTAAAGATATACAATAAGGGATCTATAAGGGTACAAAAAAATAGGGGCCAGAAAATTTAAAATAGGGTGCTAGAAGTATAATTAATATGGAACCCAAGCCACTATATTAGGTTTACCGGGTTCTCGTCGACGAACTTGCAAACGTCCGCTACCAGCGAGTTAGTCGCAACGTCCTTTTTTGAGGCGAGGGGAAGTTAGTGTAAGGTTTGGGGAACAAGTGCGGCTTAGAGGTTCGAATATTTCGAAGAACCTGAAGCCTTGAACCCTCGCCACGCCGTAACCCGATCAAGGTGCGCCTGCTCCCACATGGACTCCTACGTCTCACTTTCGAGCGATAGAGGCCCTGTTTGGATGCTCAAGGTACGTATTGCTCGGTATTCAGGCTTGCATATTACCAAAGATAGGATCTCTTTGCCTACCCTTGGGCTCCATTGTAGTTCCTTGATTATAGGATCCTAAGTATAAACCACAAAAAGGAACTGCTATATGGAGCAAAACCTTAGGTGCCTTAAGGGTCTTTATAGATCGCAGATCGAGTCGAGGGGCCGGTGGCATGCCACTCTCGCGCACACGCGTGGGAGAGTCGGCCGTGGAGTCAGACATGCTTCCAGCCTGCCCAAGCTCTGTTCTCAGGTTTAAGGCTTTAGGGCTGCAGGGTTGGCGAATTTAGAGCTTGGATTTTAGGGTCGAGGCTTTTATAAGTGTTTAGAGAGAGCTTCGTTCCCCGGCGACCCCTTCAAAGCAAGAACATTTTGCGACGATTCAGTCTTCTTCAGAACATGCAAAGACGCCAATATTTCTGGAAGGACCCAGCGGAGCCTTTTACAAGTTCTACAGGGTGGCATGGGGCTTCAGGAGTGAAGAGCTTGCTGGGTCCATCATGATATCTTCTTCGTCTGTGCCCTGTGCTCCCTCAATTAGACAGGAATATTGCCGAAACAAAAGGGATTTGGAAGGGCGATTCAAATCTGTGTATGTGTGCATGAATATGCTATACACGAACGACATAGTCACAATAGCAGGATAGTATTCCTAATTCTCCAGAACCCCGGCATTTCACCAGCACCCCAGCACCTGCGTCGGCGAGTCGGGAGAGGAGTCGGACATGATGGCAGCCTCTCTGGGTCTGTAAGGGCTCCTTTACGGGGTCTACAACGGTTTGAGGCTTTCTGGTGGGTCTTATAAAGTAGGGTGTCCGGCGTCAGGTTTTTGGGTTCGAGAAGGGTTTATCAGAGGTTTCAAGGGTTGAGTGGTTCATCAGCCACGTCTCAGTGTTCAACGCTTGAAGCGAGTCTACTGGACATGGCGGTATAGTCCGGCACCTCTGGGGGAGCCTCACAAGTTTAGGATCCAGAGTTTAAAGCTTAAGGTATCTTGTCGAGATCGTAATAATGGAACAGGGTTTTGGGGCGCGTCTCCGAAATCTCATGAGTCTGCGTTGTAAAGACTGCAACCACTATGGCATTCCTGACCCTTGCGAGAGTAGGACCACTGCACACTGTTTGAAGCGCAGGGGTAGGGCTTACTTGAAGGATCATGGGACTTAGTAAGTAAGGTTATAAGTACCTTAATTGGGGTTATAAGTATAGTTACCCTAATTATAACCCTATAGTTACTAAGTCCCATGATCCTTTAGGTAGGTGGCCTGCCTGTGTGATTGAGCTCAGCGTGGCAGCAACGGCGAGCAGAGGGAGAGATGCTACCATGCAGTGACTGTCTCTGCTCGCTTTTATCTATGGACCGTAATTATGGGGGGGCTGCTGTTAAGATCATTTTGGGTTTTCGCCTACTTCCATCACAACTTCAAGCGTAATAGGACCTAGAATGAGCTCTCGAAGGAATTTGTCAGAGACTCTGTCAGCAGTGGCTTGCATTGCTTGCATGAACAATTTCTCCGCCTACTGGCAATATCACAGACTGTGGGTTTTCTCCCAACTAAGCTTTCTTCTCATGTGGTGCTGTCGTCAATCTGGTAGCCGTCAGGGTAGGGAATGGAACAGATGTGACAACGCCACCTCAAGCCCTTCACTGTGGGCACTAATGATAAGAAAAGGGTTTTTGGGGGTGTGCAGTACTCGGTGACGATTCTTAAACATGCGGGTTTTAGAAACCTAAGCAAACATCTTATACTGCCTCCGCGGCCGGCAGGCCCGGGCCGGCAAGTCTATTTACAAGGGTGAACCTGGGGCTTTCAATCTTGCAGGAAACGTTTAACTGAACTTTTGCACTACCTCCGTGGCGTAGGCGGTCCGGCCGCCTTCACCGGTATCTAACTACGTCTCAATCATTCGAGCAGGTTCTGAGGATTTTATACTATTTTATACTACATGGATCCAGTAAGACTGCAAAGACTAGTTTTGGTAATAATCACTCAGGCTTCTGCATGGCGGTTTCCCCCGGAGCGAGCAGGCTTTTGTCCCCAAAAAACCAAACCCTTAACTAACCCAACACTTCGCCTGGAAACCCAAAAACCACCTGAACAGGAGACGAATGGAACATCTCTGTGGATATGTTTGAGTACGGTGCAGGGCATCTTGGTACGACGGAAAGCCTAAACCCTAAACCCCACAGCCCTAAACCCTGAAACCTGTAACTTTAGATCACCGAGGCCCTGAACCCCAGATTCGAGAGCAATGTCAAACAAACCGAGACTCCTGAACAAGGAAGGCCCCCGTATCCCCCCTGAACCCCACTAAACTTCACCTTAACCGCAAAACCTCTGAAGACCAACCCATAAGCCTGAACCCTGAAACCTTTCAACGTCCAAACTTCCCTGCAGGAGCTCGACGAGTACGTGCTCATGTGCGAGCTGAAGGAGTGGTTGAGGTGATTACTCGGACTTCCTTACTTTTTACACCATTCTGCGGCCCTGGATGCAATTTTTTTATTTGATTTGAACCACCGACTTTTTCAGGAACTCGGTGCTCTCAAGCCTTGAAGCACCAAACCCTCGCACCCATCATCACATGCTTTGGGGTGCCCGTGCCGGACCCCGGAAGGACAACAATGCACAAACAAGTGCTTTAGGTTTTAAAGATTTACATAGGGGTTTCGGGATTTAGGGGCTGAATGCTTGGTGATGTAAGCTTGAGGGTACAAGCACGTGCATCCGCTTGATTATGTTTAGTAATGCATGCATACGTAATCTGTATAGCTCTATAGCTACTCATATTATGTGTACGTATATATGTAGAGAGAAAGAGAGAAAGAGAGAGAGAGAGAGAGAGAGAGAGAAAGAGAGAAAGAGAGAGAGAAAGAGAAAGCCAGAAGGAGATGTATACATGTGTGTGTATATATATATATATACACAGTATGTACTACCTTTATGTTCTGTTCCCAAACAGCAATCGCAACGTTCACGATGCTCTGCAGCTCTTTCTTTTGGGTCTTCCCCTCTCTGCGGTTCTCCTGGCAAAGGCCACAGCCTTGGACGCGAATGGCTGGGAGGGCTTCCCGGGCTCGGCACCGGCGACTACTATAGGGGCCTTAATAATTTGAATAGGGCTTTGGGGCCCACTGTACTACAAGTATAATAAGCAACCCCCCACAATAGTATTGGTAAGTATTTAGGCCCCTTCATTCCAATAGTTTGAGGCCCAGGCTCAAGCGCTAAACTCAAGGACCAAAGACCTTAACACCCTCGACACTAAACCCTCACACCCGGAGGCCTCAATACAGTGATTGAAGTTGAGTAACCATATGGAGCACTTAAAGATACTTAAAGGAGCCGTTGCAGGAAGACTTTAAACAAAACGGAAACACTTGTCACCTTCATGGGCGGTCGGACAGTAAGGCTCTGGGGCTGGGTGGAGGATGAAAGATCTGGAATCTCGGCCTCCTGATTTGGTATCGGGGTTTAGGCATGTAGGTTGAAGGTCCGAGAACTAAGCCCTAATGGGTCTGAACTCAAGGGGTTTAGGATCTATAACCGGGGGGGCACTAAGGACTGGGATATCGAACTTTGAGGGGTTAGGCTTGGGTTTTGGGAGGTCGGGGGGGATGGGGGGGGTCATATAATTTGGGGTCTTAGCAAGTAGAGTGGGTTTTCGGATTTGAGTCGATACAATGGCAGCTACCGCAGCGAGTCGTCAAATCCCGATTTCGTGCGTCGCCTTTTTCGGGGACTCTGACTATTCTTGCCCTGAAAGAGACCAGAAACTCCAGCTGGCGAGCCCCTACCACAATTTGCGGAACCTTCCTGGAGTCTTTTGGAAACTTTTTTTAATTTAGAAACCAAAGCCCGAAGGTTTTCTAAGACACCAAGTTTTGCCGCGCCGCTCACTGAGAGAGGATCTGATGCCATCTTGATTCGGCCTGCTGGATGTACTCCAAGCAAAGGGCCACCTGCACAGCTTCTGGAGGGGGTTCTTGCATGACTGTGGAAGGCGAACGGTCGTATACGGATTTCGAAGGATAATGCAAGGTATTGACAGTTTTGTGAAAGAGTCCTATGGTCTGAAAGCCTTTCAGCCACGTGAGCACCGGTATCACTTTGTGGGATCCTGCGTGGCATGTACCAGGTGCTATGGTTGTGCCATCTGCCCGACAGAGCATCCGGAAGAAACTACTTTCCGACCTGTCCGACGGCCCACAACCCTTTTGTAAACCCCTAAAGTTGGAAACGGAATTAAGGACAATTAGTGCTGGGATTCCCTATGCTTATAAACCCTGAACACTAAGCCTCCGGAGGCTGGCTCGTGCCCATCGACGCACAGTGCCGGCCCCTCTTGCTTGCTTACATATCTTGTCTGACATTTGACATTTCTGAACTGAACCGGAAGCAGGGTCCAGATGTTCCACGAGATACTTCCAAAATGCCGAAACTCAGACTGGAGTTGCTTACAAGATGATGCTAATTGGGGGTCTTGGCAAGGCTACTTTAGCACGGTCTCAGACGTCTAAGATACCCGATACCCAGAAATCTAACCTGGTTACTTTTCAGCGACCTGGAGAACCCACTGCAACACGCTGCCACACTCTACCAGGCCTGTAAACACGCCGCCGAGCTGCTGGAAGCCCTACAGTCTAAAGAAGCCTCTATGCCGCGAACAAATAAAGCACACCGCAGGAAGTGCAGACTCCTCCGGGGACAAAACCACGTTGAAACCACGACAAAAACGCCGGCCAACCTCTCGGCAAGCCCAAGTCTTACCTAGACCACACAAAATAGGTAAAATAATGTCGTTTACCGATTAAGATACCCCCCCAGATTAGACGGGGCGGTCCCGGGCATTTCATGGGCTTAATGAAGAGGTCCATTAGACCCCACCCCTATAGTACCGGAGCTCATTTAAACCCCCCCCGATTAGACGGGGCCATCCCCGAAAATCCCCGAAATAAGGATTTAGGGGATTTAGAGGCTTATGACTTAACCCTAAACCCCAAACCCTGAAGCCTAAACCGTAAAGAACTCATGATGGCAGACTTTTCCTCATTGGACCAGCTCATGTCCAGCAGAGCTAAGCTTGTACTTAGGGGCAATGTTCCTGCCCAATCTGCGGGCTTCCCTCCTCATCCAGTATGCGAGGAGCTTACCCTCATCGCAGCTCAGGCAGCCTGAGGCATGCCGGCAGCGGCTGCAGACTCCAATCTCATGGAGTTCGATTCGATTTCTCTCATCCCAGTATGCCTGGGGCATGTCCTCGATCTCAAGGACTTTGCCTTGGCTAATGACCTCATGGGCCATCTTCTGAAGCGCAGTCAGCTCAAGGCCTTTGCTCATGCGTTTCTCAGCCATGGCCGCCATGTGCTCTCGCTCTTTTCTCATCCTGGGAAGCCCAGGAAGAAAAGGGTCCCTGTATGTCTAAGACTAATTACAAAAGGGAAAATGGGCCTAAATACTAAAGGTCCGAGTATCTTGATTCCCAAGGCCTCCTCCTTCTTCTTATGCTGTTTCAGCTCATCCAGTCGCTTGGTCTGCTCAGTGCGGAGAGCATTTGTGACCTTATGCAGCCGCTCATGCCACTTCTTCGCCGAATGCGAAGGCCACCCAGTGCTGGCCTTTCCAAACCCCATGGCCTTTGCGGCCTCTTGCTCCATGGCAGCCAGAACATGGAATCCGCACTCATCGACTCCCTGGAAGACCTTGTTCCTGCGAGGAGGCAGCACCGCCTCATGCACCAGGCCCATGGAGAGCAGGGATGCCAAGATTTTCTCAGCGTAGTCCCTGCATCGCTGGGACTCATCCGGCAGGGAGTCATAGTACCTCAGGGCTGGCTCTGCGTGCGAATGCGAAATAAGGAGTCCCCATGCACAACTCTACCTTATAATAGGGAAAAGGAGGAAAAAGCATGGTGTGCCTCACTTTGGGAGTCTCAGACTCATGTGTCGCATCTATGACGAGCAAAACCCAGTGCCCAGCAGACCCCAGGGGGAGGAAGTTCAGTGTATGAGCACTCATCTGCTTTTTGATGCACTCAATGAATGCATCCACATCCACTTTGGCATTGTCATGATGCAGATATAGTGGCTGTGTCCATCCAGGACTAATGAAGCCCATGCTCTTGCAGGGCATTGAGCTCTGGAGCATGTGCCAAAGCAGGACTCGCCAGCCCAAATGCAGCTGTTGCAGCTCTATGCCGCCGGCCTCAATGGCTGGGTATGGGAGGATGTGAACCTGCTCAAGCCCATCCAGCTGATCCAGGTCCTGGCTCAAGAGCCCCATGTCAAGCAGCATTTCCTGCTTCCAGGCCCGGTAGAAGGACATCTGGGCCCACTTCCACACCTTATGCTCACCCTCTGGCAATCGCTCACAATGGCTCTTGCTGACCCATGCCTTCTGCTGCTTGGGGAAGAAATGGTCCTTCTCCAGCAGCATGTGGCAGTTCTGACGGCCGACACCCAGAATGGACCCATGCCGCCCATACAGCGAAATGCCAGCGTCCTGCGGCTAGGGAGAGCTTATGATGGGCTTTGCTCAACCAGCTAATTTTCTCTCGAACCCACAGGCCTCATTGACTATCCTCCATGTGCCCTTGGTCATGTCATGCTCACCAGTGTCAGCACTCATAGCTGGTGGGCCGGGTGGCGGAGGCAATGGCGGCTCAGGGAGCTCATCCACCGCTTTGCTCAATGCGTTTTTCTTGAGCTGCTTCTTATGCTGCTTTTTGGCCATCTTGCCCATCTTGGGCAAGCTCATGCCCTTGGCCTTGGCTTCGGCCTTGGCCTGGGCCTTCGCCTTGGCCTTCGCCTTGCCTTTCTTCGAGGCCGATGCTGGCAGATCCCTCATGGGTGGCATGACAGGAGGAGAGTCTCATGGGGGTTTAGGGCAAGTAGGAAGGGCGAGGAGCCTGGAGGTTTCCTGCATGCTTGCTCTCAGCTCCTCCCGGGCCTCATCCGTGAGCTGATGCTCCTGTTGCTTCTTCTGCCGCCTGGTCTTATTCTTCTCTCTTCTCCTCTCCCTCTTTGCCTTGGCTTGATCGCTCATGGTCGCCTCTCTTGCCAGCATGGCCCTTCTCAGGTCTAATGGCATCTGGAACTTGGCGCATGCCTGCCATTCAGGCTCGGAATGCTCATCAAATGGGATGTCCTCCCAGCTTGGGGCATCCTTGAACCCATCGTTGTAGTGCCAATGGGCCAGGTCACTCAACTCAGTGGCTCCCTCAATGCGAGCCCAATTGGGTTTCTCAATGTCTCCATTGTTCTCATGCTGATACCGATTGGCGACCCATGTCGGATGGATCCTCTTGCAGCCCAATGGCTTGTCCTTGGCCCATGCCTCGTGATCGCACTTCCTCATCTTGCCATGCTCATCAGGTCTCAGGGCCAAGAACCCATTGCGGCGGAGCCCAGCCAGGACCCATTCCGTCTTCTCATTCATCTGGATCATGTGCTCCATGGCAGCGTCGATGGCCAATGCCATCTCCTTGATGCCCATCTTCGGGAACTGCTGCTCATGGTGCCCATCCTCCTCATTCCGGCGAGCCGCCTGCCTCATGCTCTGCTCATCGATGGCTCTTCTCACTGATGCCTTAAAGGCATGTGAAAAATCTGTATCAGTGAGCTGTAATGCTGATGTCATCTTCGGCATGATGCTCGACTGAACCTGATGCCCCATGAAGAGGGTCTTGACCGTATCTGATGTGAATGCAGGCCCATACGCATCCCTCATCCACACACTCAATGGGAACTGCCTAGCCTGATCCTTTATGACCCATGGCAAGCAAATCCCATCGCTGTTGGATGCAGGCTGGCTCATGACGGAGAAATGCCGGAATGCTTGTGGCATCTCATCTCGCAGCTTTCGCCAGCTGATGAGAGCTCGGCCGCAGCTCTCACCTCTGATGTGGCGTCTCTCTTGACCCATGTAGAAGAATGTCTCATCCTCTTTCCATTTCCCATGCTCGTCAATGTTATCCAACCGTGCATGCTGGCCGGGAACTATCAGAATGCCTCTCATGCAGTGGCCTTCGGGGGTCTTCTCATGGTCGAAGAAGCCACTCACGAGCTGCATGGCCTCAAATGTGACCCTGTACCTATCGGCCTTCTCTTGCCGACGGGTGGTCAAATGGGCCATCTCATGCTTCTCATCTGGCATGGCGAGCTTCCACTCATCACCTGGTTCCTCCTGCTCATGTGGCTGCTTCTCATGATGCTCCTCAGCTTTCGACTCCTCATGAGGCTCCTCAGCTTTCGACTCCTCATGAGGCTCCTCAGCTGCCGGGTGTGTCTCATCTGCGGTCTGCTGCGGCTCATGCAGGTGCGGATGCTGCTTCTTCTTCTTGAGGCCTGCTACTTCCCATGAAGCCATGATTTCTTTCTTGGACCCAGACTTCAGCCAGAGTGGCACCTGATCGGAGAAGCCCAGAACACATGCCTTTCTAATGGCTGGGGTGATCTCATTGGGCCTGGCAAAGTACTGTCTCATGAAGTCCTCATCTGCTGATGCCACCTTGTGAATGCACCAGTCATGGTGTTGCCACGAGAGCTCAGCCCTCACCTGCTGCTCCACGGAACTGATCTGGGTCACGAGGTTTGGAACCCTCGTCTCAGCCCCAAGCCATGTGGCCAATGTCTTTGCCCTTTTGTTCATCAGCTTCTCGCTCCCATGCATGGCCTCCATCTGCTTCTCTGCAAGCTTTAGCTTCACCTCATGCTGCTGCCGCTCCTCTGTGCTCATGTCCTTACTCTTCTCAGACTCAAGCAGCTCCGTAAGCTCAACCATGTGTTCCTGAAGGAGCAGCTCATACTGCCATGCCAGGTGCCGCTGCAGCACCTGATGACCATGGGCTCGTTCTTTGTCAAGCCAATGGCCAAGTTTCTGGACGACCTCAGGGAATTGTCGCTTGGCACCAGCACCTTCTGCTCTCATCCTTGGCCTCTGCTTGGAATGCTCCCCACCGATCATGTTGCCATGGTCCTTCTTTTCGAGCTGAGCCCATGTGCTCCTGTTGGCCCAGATGTCCTGCAGCTTGTCCAACCTCATCTTGCTCTTCTTTGCAAAGGCCTTGAGCATGTCTTGCTCAGCGGGATGGTGCCCACGGGTCTCATAGATTTGCTGGCAGATGCGGTTCTTCATGGACACAGGCAACTCAAACTGCCGAGGTTTCTCATTGGCCTTTCTCCGGTTGGACTTCTGGCCACCCATGATCCCTCTCCTTTCGCTGACCGGCTTCATGGGCCGACCTCCGAACCTCCCAAACTTCTTGCCCACCTCCTGCTGCAGCTTTGGGATGACATCCTCATGGGCTGTCAGGGTCAGCTTCTTCCCATCAAGCGACAGCTGCCCACTCTTCAACATCTCACGAAGAGTGTCTTCCATGCGATGTCTTGGCCTCTTGGGCGGCGGACTGGGCGTCTCATGGATGCTGCTGTCGTCAGAGAAGGATGACGGAGACCGGAAGAACTTATGCAGCCTTGACTGCTTGGACTCGGCTGATGAAGCCGATCCAAAGCTCAGCTGTCGCTTGACACGGTCCGTGGGTGGGCTCATGCTCTCATCCGCTTCTTTCTTTGCCACAGGAGTCTGGGAGAGGGCTTTGTCCTCATCGTCCAGGACTATGGCTGTCTCCTCATTCTCTTGCTCCTGCTCATGCTGCGACTCATCACCGCCTCCCCTCATTCGCATCATGCTTCGCCAGTACTCCCTTTCTGCCTTCTCCTGCACAAGCAGAAGCAAGAGAATTTATTAATTATCTTTTTCTCTGCCCAGAATAGCAGGCAGGAAGCCCCCCCAGAATAGCAGGAAACCCCCCCCGATTAACAGGGTCCGGCCCGGGACCAGGGATTTGCAGGCCCTTGGCTTTGACCTAGAAAGCCCGAAGCTTTGAGATGGAAGGGTCAGAGATCCCTGGCCTTGGGATCCCTGGGATTTGGGTGATATCTTCTGCTGCCAGAAACAGGTGGTTCCCTAATTAAACCGTATATAAAAAGAATAGGTTTGTCAAGTTTTCCAAGGCTACCCCTTTGCAGGCCCCGCCCCCCCCAGAATAGCAGGAAACCCCCCCCGATTAACAGGGTCCGGCCCGGGACCAGGGATTTGCAGGCCCTTGGCTTTGTCCTAGAAAGCCCGAAGCTTTGAGATGGAAGGGTCAGAGATCCCTGGCCTTGGGATCCCTGGGATTTGGGTGATATCTTCTGCTGCCAGAAACAGGTGGTTCCCTAATTAAACCGTATATAAAAAGAGTAGGTTTGTCAAGTTTTCCAAGGCTACCCCTTTGCAGGCCCCGCCCCCCCCAGAATAGCAGGAAACCCCCCCCGATTAACAGGGTCCGGCCCGGGACCAGGGATTTGCAGGCCCTTGGCTTTGACCTAGAAAGCCCGAAGCTTTGAGATGGAAGGGTCAGAGATCCCTGGCCTTGGGATCCCTGGGATTTCGGTGATATCTTCTGCTGCCAGAAACAGGTGGTTCCCTAATTAAACCGTATATAAAAAGAGTAGGTTTGTCAAGTTTTCCAAGGCTACCCCTTTGCAGGCCCCGCCCCCCCCAGAATAGCAGGAAACCCCCCCCGATTAACAGGGTCCGGCCCGGGACCAGGGATTTGCAGGCCCTTGGCTTTGACCTAGAAAGCCCGAAGCTTTGAGATGGAAGGGTCAGAGATCCCTGGCCTTGGGATCCCTGGGATTTGGGTGATATCTTCTGCTGCCAGAAACAGGTGGTTCCCTAATTAAACCGTATATAAAAAGAATAGGTTTGTCAAGTTTTCCAAGGCTACCCCTTTGCAGGCCCCGCCCCCCCCAGAATAGCAGGAAACCCCCCCCGATTAACAGGGTCCGGCCCGGGACCAGGGATTTGCAGGCCCTTGGCTTTGACCTAGAAAGCCCGAAGCTTTGAGATGGAAGGGTCAGAGATCCCTGGCCTTGGGATCCCTGGGATTTGGGTGATATCTTCTGCTGCCAGAAACAGGTGGTTCCCTAATTAAACCGTATATAAAAAGAATAGGTTTGTCAAGTTTTCCAAGGCTACCCCTTTGCAGGCCCCGCCCCCCCCAGAATAGCAGGAAACCCCCCCCGATTAACAGGGTCCGGCCCGGGACCAGGGATTTGCAGGCCCTTGGCTTTGACCTAGAAAGCCCGAGGCTTTGAGAATATATCAGGAATAGAAGGACTTTCGATTGGAGAATATCAGAGATATAAGGAATGAGGGTTGGAGAATATATCAAAGAAATAAGGATTTTCGATTGAAGAATATCCGAGATATAAGGAATGAGGATTGGAGAATATATCAGAGATATAAGGAATTTCGATTGGAGAATATCAGAGATATAAGGAATGAGGATTGGAGAATATATCAGAGATATAAAGAATTTCGATTGGAGAATATCCGAGATATAAGGAATGAGGATTGGAGAATATATCAGAGATATAAGGAATTTCGATTGGAGAATATCAGAGATATAAGGAATGAGGATTGGAGAATAGTTATATCAGAGACGGAAAACATGTTCATCACAGGCACATTTACATGCTTTCCCCATGCTGGCCTTGCTGATGGCTTCAGCAGAACTCAGCTCATCCCAATCGAACCATGAGTTTGATCGCTTGCTCAGCTCATTGTCTTCAGCAGCATCTAACTCGTCCCAATCGAAGAATGCAGAGGTCTTCAATTGCTCATGCTGGCGCTTGAGTCGTCGCTCCTTTTTCGCATGCGTCTTGAATGCCTTTCTCATGATGCTGCGAATCGCATGGTACTGCGAATGCCTTGTCAACTGCATGCTCAGAATGCTCTCATGCAGCCTCTGCCGCAAGCCCTCATCTCGAATGGGAGCTGGCATGATCTGAGGCATGGGCTCACTGCATGCTGCTTTCTTGTCTCTCACAACAGCATGCTTCTTCACTTCTCTCATGCCCTTGCTGCTGCGGCTCATGCTGTTGACATGCTCGTGCTGGTAAACATGCTGAGCAAACCCCAGTCTTCTCTGACTCATCAGACCATGAGAACCTCCCCATGAAGGAAAAATCACGAAGCTCCCAAGGCTCATTCATCTCATTCCACCTGTTCTCCAGCTCATCCCAGTCGAAGAACATGTCGTTCAAAGCAATGAGCTCATCTTCATCCTCATCTGGTTGCGACAGGATGGCAAACATGTTGTGGCATGTCACCTGCTCACGAAGACTGATGCTCCACACCATGGCGTGATACAGATGCACACTCACTTGAAAACCTATGTCATGAAAAAGGCACAATGTGAAACTTAATGAAACAAATGCCTAAAGCTCAAAATCACATTTTATCAAAAACTCATGCCCACAGCTCATCCACAATGCTTGTCATGCTCACAGCTGATCGAAAGCACTGCATGCAAGCGGTGTCATGCAGCTCATGCCCACAGCTCATCTAAGTCACTGCATTTGTGCGGCTTCATGCAGCTCATGCCCGCAGCAGTGTGTCAGGTTTGGGCTTTTAGGGTTTAGGGGTTATTTTCAAGGATTTATATAAGGTTTAGGGATTTAGGGTTTAGGGTTTAGCTACAAGGGTTTCAGGTTTAGGGTTTTAGGGTTTTAGGGTTTTAGGGTTTTAGGGTTTAATTGGTTAGAAGGCTTTAAGGTTTAGGGTTTTGGGGTTTAGGGTTTAGTTCGAAGGGTTTAAGGTTTAGGGTTTTAGGGTGTAGGGTTTATTCCGAAGGGTTTAAGGTTTAGGGTTTTAGGGTTTAGGGTTAAGTTAAAAGGGTTTAATTAAGGTTTAAGGTTGAGGGTCTAGGGTGTAGTTAAAGGGTTTAGGGATAAGGGCAGTATGGGGTTTGGAGTTTTGGCATTAACTACTTGGAGGATCATGGGAGTTAGTAAGTAAGGTTATAAGTACCCTAACTGGGGTTATAAGTATAGTTAATTACCCTAATTATAACCCTAGTTAATTACTAAGTCCCATGATCCTTTAAGTAAGGGCCCAACCCTCCCCATGTGTTTCGCTGCTCTCATGCGAAGATCAGAAAGCCATCCCCTCATCGCACCCATGAAAAATGCCATGCTGCTTCATGCATTGATTACTTACTCATGCGGCGCTATGCCGAGCTTAACCTGATCCTAAACCCTAAACCTTAATTAAACCCCAAACAAACCCAAAGACTAATCTTATCCCTAACTGAACTAATTAATGCAGCTCATGGCTGGCGTCATGGGTGCTTTTAAAAAAGCCCATCTCCTCATGGGATCTACAGCCTTATGGCTCATATACGAGCCCATCTCCTCATGGACTCATGGCCGGGCTGAGGGCTCATGCCTCCGCCTGAATGGGCATGAAATGCCCATGGAAGGACCGCATGATCGCTTTGGGCTCTGGCCCATGGGTCTCAACCCATGCTCTGAATTTGGCCGGCTCATGCTGGGAACGGCCCATGCCGTGCCAGCTTTTGATCAGCCAATGCTTGCCTCGGCTGAATCTTATTACTAGCTAACTAATAAAAAACCAGAACTTATTTCTCAATAATCTATTAACCGTAACAAATTATGGAAAATTGATACTTAAATTATTCCCTGAGCTGCCTCTCATGTCGCCCCACACAGTCTCCCATGATGCCAGCTCAAAGATCTCCGTCCTGAAAGGGGGGGGTTAATTGGGCCTTATGGGGTTTGGGCTCTAATTACTCTCAATTATGAAGGCTGTCCTCATGGCGGACTCCATGTTCTGCGTCACCTCGCTCATGACCATGTGCTTATCGCTGATCACATCATTGCGAGGATCATACAGCCTGGGTTTAGGGCTTAGGGTTTAATTATGTTAATTAAAGTAGGGGTTAAGTAGGGTTTACTTAGGAGGGTTTAATTAACCCTAATTAAACCTTAAACCCTAAACCCTAATCTAAAAAAACGAACTACTGCAGCATCCAGACTCATCGCTGTCATACTCATGGGTCCGGAACAATGCCAGGCTCACCTGCAGGGTTTAGGGTTTAGGGATAATTAGTTATGGTTGTGGGGTTAGGGTTTACAGGGGTTAGGGGGTTTTGTTTAGGGGTTTTTAGGGTTTCGGCAGGGGCCTCGACCCATGCCACCGTGCAAATGATGGGCCAATGGCGATGCAGCATGGGGTGGCTCATGACGATGTCGTACTCCTCATGCACGAACTCAAACCCCAAGCACTCCTAAACCCAATCCTAATTGCACCCTAAACCCTAATTAATTACTTATTATTTAAAAACACTAATACCAGGCGAGGAGCATAGAGCATCCATGTGTGGAGGAGCTCATCTCTCATCCACTGATCGCAGCGCCATTCCCTCATGTATGGGCTTCAGAGCTTAAAATATGTAATTTACATTCTTATTATGACTAATTAATTACTACTGACGGTCCGAGCCACTGCCAATTGACCAAAACCCATGATCGCCCCGCCATGAGCCTGGTGGCAACATGGCGGAGGCGATCGCGGAAACTGCCATGGACTTCGTCCTTGGCTCAAGACAAATGTAATTAAACCTGTAATACCTCATTAACTAAATAATTTAAAACACAAAAGATGCTTACTTATCCGGCCCATGACGGCTCGCCGCTCCATGTTATGGAGCAACCCATGGATCTGACTCATCAGCTGGCCCATCCTCGGCTCCAAATAACTAATGAATTACTAATGACCCAATCCTAAGTAATTAACCAAGTAATTACTCACAATTGCCAATCATGCCCCAGTCTCTCATCCATGGTTCCCATGGTTCCCTCGTTGCCGCTCATGTTGGAGCTCATGGCCAATGGGTGGGGATGCGGCGCTTATGCGGGCACTCTTGAGCTGATGGCAAGCTCATGGCCGGCCACATTTGAACCCCCAAACCCCTCAACCCCCTCAAGTCCTTGAACCCCTTCAAACCCCCAACCCCCTATTGTAATAATACTATACTACTGTACTTCTTCTATAGAAGCAGTACAGTAGTATAGTATTATTACAATAGTACTAGACTTCAATACTACTACTAAACTACTGTTCTACTATTATACTACTGTAATACTACTACTGTACTACTGTACTACTGTACTACTGTACTACTGTACTACTGTACTACTGTACTACTACTTAATCGGGGGGGGGCCGGTAAAAACTTGAACCCATGAACAAGTTCAAGCGGGCCAACCTTGGGGGGGGGGGGGGTTTGTTAATCGGTATCCAACATTAATGGCCCAAAACCTATAAAAGGCCATTATTCTACATACTTTTGGGGTCCAGGTAAGAACCCCCAACCCCGAAATGCCCGGAATAACACCAGAATCTTCCCGAAGGCCCGCAGCTGTCCTCCTCGTCCCGCGGCGGCACGCCTTGCGGAGACAGGAGCCTCAGGTCGGGATTGTGGCACATTGGTATGGGAGGTAACAAAGGGGCCTTAATGTTCCTTTAAAGGGGGTCCTTAAAGGGATACAATAAGGGATCTATACCGGTACTATATTTTAGGGGCCTTAATAATTAGGGGGCCCATTATACTGAAATTATAATAAGGAATAGTATAGGTAATTACTAGGGTCACTATATTATATACAGATATGGATGCATGTATGTACGCATAAATAGACAGACTGATAAAGAGATAGATAGATAGATAGGTAGAGACAAAGATAGAGACAGGTATAGATACAAATCAAGGTATAAATCTCTATGTATATATATATAGACATTGAAACAGATATAGAAGTAGATGCTTATCTGTATAAGGGTATATATATATGTAGATGTAGGTAATGATAGAGTGTATACATATATATATATATAATCTGGGGATCGGATAATAAGTTAGCTTATGAAGTCTTATGATGCCCTTATGTAGTTAACAGCGTTTTCTACACGGTTGGATGACTGGACTGTTGCGTGCGAGGTTGAAGGGTTTCGGGGGTTTCAGGGTTTCGAGATGGGAGTTTCCGAAAATTAGGGCTACTTTATTTTGGGGGTCCTTATAATCCGGATCCTATTATTCAGGGTACCATGTCAGGGTCCCCTATTTTCGGAAACCTCTCGGGGATGGATTTGCGTGGCGCATTTTCACTTTTGCTCATGCGTCTTACAGGAACCATGGGGTTAAGCAGAGTGGGCTTTGGCAACTGTTGTAGTGTCCCTCTCGCCCATTTACGGACTCATAGGCTAATTTGGAGGGCTTCGATGCGCGCTGCTAGGAATTGTATTTCCATAAACCCTAAACACCCTAAAGCCTAAACCAGCCCTCAACCCCCTAAGCCCTAACCTACGCCGGCTCCGAACCCAAGCCCAACCTACTGCCCTAAACCCTTATAGGCCTAATCAGCCCCTAAACCGCCTCCAGAGCATGCTTCGTAGGAGACAAAGCAACCCGAGCTTTCTCCCACACTGAGTTTCCATGCAAAATGCAAAATGCGGGTTTCTGAATATGAGCCTCCTGTCTTCTGAAGATCAGGATCTCTATGATAATCTTCAAGGAAGGGGGAGTCTGTCAATCAGAGGTCTACACCATTCTGCGAAGGACTCTACTGCAAAGGACATATTGTAGTAGGCAGTTTAAGCGGCTGAATATAGCAATTCGAATATGTAGGGATGCGGGGCATAGTATAGTCTCGCCATATTCGGGAGCCATTAGGAATACTATTGCTAATGCTTCGCCCTGTACGGCATGAAGACCTCTTAAAGAATCATGGGACTTAGTCACTAGGGTTATATTTAGGGTAACTACACTTACAACCCCAATCAAGGTACTTATATCCTTTCTAAGTAAGTCCCATGATCCTCCAAGCTCTATGATACCAGGGCTTTGGCTGCTTCGTTGCCGCCGCAATCTGAAGCGCCTCGTCAGAGGTCTACTTTCGAGTATTAAAAAAAACAAACCACGTCAAGGTCTTACGAACTTCGGATGGGGTCGACGAGTTTTGCAAAGTTTGCGAGTTTTCGAAGGCTTCAAGCCTTGTTGCAGGGGTTTCGGTAATCACGATTATGATACTTGTAACCCTCTATTACTTGTAGCCTACTTACTATGTCATGGATCATTCAAGTACCGTGTCCGGCTCAGTGGGTGCGGGGATGCGTCAAGGTTCATTTAAGGCTTCCGGTTCAGGGTCGCCGCTAGTAACTGTAAGACTTTTGGGTCCGTGCACCCTATGTCCTTCGGCCGAGTCACCCCTGAACCCTAAATGCCTGGCAGGTAATCTGACTGCCGGGCTGAGGATTGAACCCGGCTTTCGGACGCAGGGTTTGAGGCGGTCGTGAGGCTCTAGTAGGGTTCAACCCGGGTTATATGAGGGTTCCGGATTTTGCGCCGCACTGGCATTAACACGATGTAACGTGAAACGTATGGCGGCAAGCCACATGCGCAGATTCCATTTCCTATGTAGAGGCCGAAGCCCTCTACCCGCCGTCGTCCCGGAGTGTATGAAGGCTGGAAGTTGAAGCCGCACGGAACGAACAACTAAACCTTGTAAAGACCCTGTGCAAATGCGATGCCGCCATATCGCGTACAACCGTGCGAAACACAACAAAGCCCATATGCGAGCTCATGGAAGCTCTTCGAACAGATAGCATCAAGACTTTCCAAAACCCAACCAAATTTTGAACAAAAAGAACAACACAAACACCTATCCGACCTATCCCTCAACTCAGATCCAAGGACATCAAGGACAAGAACAAACACAATGACCGTAAACGCAACGTCCCTGGTTCTCCAAAACCCCTTAGCCCTGAAACCCGCCAAGCCTTTCCTACGCCTCCTAGAAATTCTTGTAAGACTGCTTTTTGAATCCCCCCCCCTATACTCTCCCACCCAAACTCCCAAATCGCTCCTCTTGGAGCTCGGTTCGCATGGTCTTAACCGGCACCAGCGGATGCTCCGTGCCTCGCATGCACGGGTTCTCAGCTCAGGGATGAAGAGTTGGGGCTCTCAAAGCCCTTCTAAAGGTTCAGCGCCGAACTTTTTTCTGGGGGGGATTCAGGAGTCTGGGAGGTTTTGGGTTGTGGTGGTTTTAGGGTTTCAAGGGCGACTCGGAGCTTAACTTCGGGTGGAACGATGTAGAGTTTCAGGATCAATAAAGGCGATAACTCCCAAACCCAAGGCTGGAGGGTTCCGCGCAACGGCTTCCAATGCCTCCCACTTGAAGAGTGGGACGTCTAAGAGGTTTAGGGGCTTAGGGTTTATAGGTAAGCAAGGTGTGAAGGTTCGGGATCTTTAGGCTTTGCAGGCTTGGGATTCTGTCGGACTTTGGATTTTAAGCTGGACTGGCTCAGGCTTTTCGGTAGGGAGCTTCTTTCACATAATGACATATGAAACTTGCCCGTAAGGGTTTAGGAGGCAGTGACGGTGATCACTGCAGCTTTGGGTCAAGTCAGTTCGATCCATAAGGCGAAAGCTGCAAGACTTCACGGCTCCGGGAACAAACTTGCGACGCTGGCTTGACTCCAAAAGGCCCATCAGCACCGCCCAAAACAGAGCAGCAAGGGTAACACAGGCACCTTCTGACCGAAGCCTACATAAACCTACGCCCCAAGGAGCCACCAGGATCGAGCTTTAGGCCAGGCCCGAAGCACCTCGTCCTCCCGTGCGCGCGATGAGCTCTCCGGAAATGCCCTTCCTCGGATCCGTACAAGTTTGAGAAGATACAAGGATCTCAAGAAACAGCCGGTGCCGACACGCAGCGGCTAGCAGAGTTGGGTGCGGAACCCTAAGGGCCCCAAACCTCAAAAGCCCTGCAAGCTCAATACATCATCACCGGCTTTCTCGTGTTCATGCCAGAGTACCAGCACACGGGTATAATTTGGTACAACCCCAATGCACGCCGAGACTGGGAATGTGTTTGGGTTTGAGCTTTACCTTCAATCGACCTCGGCCAAAAGTCACAACTTTACATCGTCAAACACCTCTGAAAATCCCTAAATGAGAGGTTCACTTAACAGTGACAGCCAAGAAACTCTCGTGAATAAAGGACTCTCTAAGACGGCGCTATAAGCTCCGAATCGCAAACAAGCGAGGATCCATAGAGCCACAAGCTACAGCGATGCATGAATACACACATATACACAAAACCCTCAAACGCTAAACCCCCAAAAAGTTCAGCACCAAACCCTCTCCCCTGAACCCCTTCAGTTCCCTGAGCCAAAGAGCAGGACGCTTGCTTGGAAGATGCTGCTGCACCCGCGTGCGGCCTCTGCTTGTGTTTTTCTCTCGAGGTTTGCAAGGATTTCGAACAGTTCGGGCTTTGGGTCTCCTTGTCATTGGGGCCCACAGGGTTTACGGTTCCGGGTTTGAGGATGTTTAGGGTTAAGGGCCTAGGGTCTGGGAGCGCTGCGAGATGTCGGGTTTCGGGAGTTGTTCAGAGTTGACAGGAAGCATTGGGGCAACGCAGGTGCATGTGTCGTCTAGTGTGGACTGGTGTATACAGGAATACCACAAGAACCAACTGCAAGCACATGAGCTGCTGCTGTTCATGCCACTCTAAAGTAGCCCTAAACTGCTCTAAACCCCAACCAGCAGAGCCAGATGCACTGAGGAACTTCTGTGACATCACGGTAGACAGTGGGACCAAAGTTGGTCAATGTGGCCAAACCTAAAACAGAATACATGTCATCCCCAAAGGCGTCAAGCCCAAACCTGCCGAAAGCCCTCAAGGTTTTAGGGACTGCGTTTTTGTTGATCTCCGGGCTGTGGTAATAGTCATGGGGGATGGCTAGGTCTCTTTTGGAGATATTAAATGTCCGTTTTCAAAAGGTCCAGAGTCTCAGGGTTCAGCAATATACCTTCAATCTTAAACCATGCCCCCTAATGTGCGGTTGGGCTGTTGGGGCTGTTCGGTCGTCGTCAAAGGCTTCCAGTTTCCTGTAAACCAATCTAAATTAGCACCTAGCCTCGCGATGCTTGGTTTTTTGATATGGGAGTTTCCGAAAATAGGGGACCCTAATATAGCACCCTAAATAATAGGATCCTTATTATAAGGACCCCCAAATGAGGTACCTCTAATTTTCGGAAACTCCCATATGGGTTCCGGCTTAAATTTTCAGGGGCGTTGGGACTTTTCTCTTCAGCACGTCGGTCGGTCGGAAGCCAGGGAAGTAGCAGCACACCACCTCAGGGTTTAGGGTTTGCTTGGAAGTGCAAGCAGCAGTGCTCAGTGGTAATCTGGTCATAAGATCCTGAACTGTCTTGATTCTCATCGCTGAAGCTTTAGAGGCATGGTAAATGCTTTCCGAAAACTAAGATTTCCTTGCAGCAGGACTTAACACCCTAAACTCTGCTATTATAAACCCTAAATAAACTCTGAAACCGAACCCCCTGGACTAAACTTTCTTGATTTAGGATCACAAAATCATCCAAACCCCAGAGACTGCTGCGACAAAGCCTTAAGCCATGAATCCCAAATGCCCTCTACCCCTCCTTCGCGCCCCCCCCCCCCCCAACCAAAAAAGCCACACAAGCATGAACCGACAAAAAAAAGGTAACAAAACCAAGACCTCAGGGTTCACATTCATCATGGCATTCTCGGAGTTCAGAGGCTCTGTGGGGTCGTAGTAGAACAGGAAGCTCATGTCTGGAAGAGCTTCCTTGCCAGATGGGTGGTTGTCAATATTAGGGTCCCTTTTTGGGTCCTTATCATAATACGGCACCGAATACTTAGTGTACCCAAGCATGGACCATAATTTTGACAACCACCCAGATATTGACGGGGTGGTTGGGTGTTGAGGGGTTCTCGCCAAAACCCGAGACCCTATAAACCCTAAACACGTTCTGGGGTTTCAGGTGTTGAAGGTTTCGGGCTCAGGGCTTTGGTCTTGGGGTTTGATATGTTTGGGCCTAGGTTCAAAGGTAAGATTCCGGATTCAGGTCCGCCTCGCTCTTCTCAGAAGCTAACCTAGAGGGCAGAACTCTTACCAAGACATCCCGGTCGATGCTTCTATTCTGTGTATCACGAGAAGCTAGCCCTACCCAGAGGCCCCATAGTAGTTCCTTTTTGGGGTTCATATATAGAACCCTATAAGGTAATCCCAAAATTTCAAAACGGAACTACTATGGGGCCTCTATATATTCTATATATACCCTAGAGCCCCTTCTTCTTCGATGATCAAGCAGCTCTACAGCAACCTTTCGACTTCAGGTCTGTGTGGCTAAGATGCGGCTTCAGCGGATTCGGCATGCACGATACGGGAGTTTCCGAAAATAGGGGACCCTAAGAAAGTACCCTAAATTGTAGGATGCTTATCATAGGGACCCCAAATTCCTTCATCCGCCCCCCCCTCGGGAAAAAACACCCTCTGAAACTCCGGCTTGAGCATGCTTGAAGCACCCAGGCCCGACGCCCCAAACCCGAAACCCGAAACCCAAAGCCCAAACTGCACAGCTCTAAATCCAAAACCCCAAACCTAGACCCTGAACCTTACACCCTAGCGCATTCAACTTCGAAGCCCTCAACCCTGAGCCCTCTCCTGGCTTCCAGAACCGGCGCCCTTCACAAAGCCGACCACATCCAGCAGAGACTCCGCAAAGTAGTAGCCTGGGACCCGAAAGGGTTTAGGGTTGTGGGTCTCAGGTTTTGTGGTTAGGGGTCTGCGCCCTTAAGCCCTTCCAGGCCTAGCATTTGGGGCACTCAGGGTGTAGGGCTTCAAGGGCTCAGGGTAACCATAGGTTCAAAGATGAGATATCCGAGAGTAGAATTAGGGGGTTGTGGGGCAAACAGAATCTGAAAGTCTCGGACATGATGTGATCTACCGGGCTTTCAATGAGGGTCTTTGCTCACCAACACCGTTGCAGTCCTCATAGTTTGTAACTCCATCCACTTTTGACCTCCGTATCACTTTACAAATACCACAGATAACAAAACACGCGTGATGTAGCCAGATCCATGTGATAATTACTGAGGCCTTCAACATTTTCCCAAGTGGCCGTTGACGCACTCCAGCCACTTCTCGGCGGAGCCCTCACGGGCCCAGAACTCCTGTCCGGGCTTAGGATTTGGGGCTCAGGGTTTAGAAACCCTAAACCCTAAACCGTTAGAACACTTCGGGTTCAAGGTGCAGGGGTAAGGCAGGGTCTCGGGTTAGAAGCCGCAAAGATTCGGACAGGGGCGGGGAACAGAAGCGGCGCTGAACAAGCGAGGCCGGAATGAAAGTCTTAACGTTGCTGAGGCTCCTATGTGAGACCCCAACGCGACAATGAAAACATCCTCTATCGTGCGAGGATCGTAAATCCCAGGCGAAGTACACATTCAACCCTCCACGCTACAAGCCCTGACTACAAAGGATATCAGCAGGCAAGAATGCACCAAAGTCTAAACTTTACCTAAACCCCGTGAACCGAGAACTCCCCAAGCTCCTGCAAGCCCTCCAACCGAAACCTTCCCACGACCCAAGCCTTGGGCCTCTCAACAACCCCGCTCCCTGTTGAAAGCAACCCCCTTCCCATCCTTGCGAGGGCTGAACCCAAGGGCGCCTCCTTGCCTGGGCTCTCCGTTCTGTCTTTGGGGGTTTGGGGCTTCGGGCTTTAGGCTGTGGTTTTAGGGTTTACTGGGCCCTCAATCGCATTTATGACGCCCCTGAACTTAGGCTACCTTGTGACTGGGCCTCTGCCCTGAGGGTCCAGGAGAGCCGAAGGGGGTGCAGGGGCTTGGGCTTTCAGGGGGAGGGAACAGTTTACGATAGCTCTGACCAGAACATCGACTCTTTTCCAAGATCTTCCAAGATCCGTACTTGGCCTTGCAAATCATACCACAAGACAAACCGTGCATGTCATGTAAGCCATGCACCGAAACCCAGATGAATCTAAACTCGGGCCTTCAAGCTAGAAGAGCCCAAATCCTGAGCAGGAAAACGCTCTGAAGAAGAAACCAGGATCCTGATCCCTCAAGCCAAAGTCCCCTCCTTCCCCTGCCAACAACTGCCAACTTGAGCGCCCCCCCACGCACACACACCCTGAGACCCGAAAGCCCTGAGCCGAAACCACAAAACTCAGCCCATAAGAGAAAGGAAGTCCAGGCCACTTTGACTCCAGCTCTGCCTTTGCCTCCGCTGCCTCAGCGACTTGGGCCAAGGGCCCGAAAATCGTCCTGAGCTGCCAAGGGTTTAAGGTTTAGCACCAGTTTAGGGTTTAGGGTTTGAGCTGCCAAGGCGCTAGCGGAAAAGAACAAAAGCAGCAAGGATCGTACACTGGGTCAGAACCGGGGCCGAGGGTTCAGGGCCTGGGGCAACCCTGCCATGAAACGATAACCGACAGTAATGATAGCACCGGCAGTGACGAGAATAACCTCAAAACCAAAACCCCAAAACCCTAAAAGCTATAGAAATTACCCATAATAAACCCCACACCCCGATGCCAATAACTAATAACTCCCACGGGTCTCCGTCAGCGACTGCACCAAAAGCCTTGGTGCCAACTCCGAGGTTTTGACCCCTTACACAGGTCTGAGTCTACGGGCTTCTTCGTCTATCCCCTGGGTTTCCTCAAGAGTGATAATAATCATACTCATAGAAGTTTAGGGGTTAAGGGGGTTAGGGTACAGAAAGTTAGTAATTATGATAACGACATTGATATAAGCATAAGAATCATGATGAGAAGAAGAGGAAGACGAATGTATAAAACCTCGACAGCTCAGGGTACAGAGCTTTGGGGAGTTCGGCCCCGCGGCTTTAGGACTTTTGGGGCCTAGACTTTCAAGAGTTCGGGCTTCAGTTGTAGTTGCTGTGCCCTGGCACGCTCATCATGCGCGTCTTTTGGGATTTCGGACTTGGGTCTGGGAGCTTAAGGGCCTCTGGGCAAAGGGTAGGGGTTTAGGGTTTAGGGTTTAGGGAGCGTTTACTGCCCTGATGAAGCTTAACCTTAAACTCTGTGACCTTGAACCCTGAACCGCTTGCAGCCTTTACTCAAACTTTACTCGAGTTGGCGATCAGGGGACCCTAAAACAAGTACCTTAAATAGTCGGATCCTTATTATAAGGACCCCCCAAAGTAAGGTACCCCTGGCCGAGCAGCCTCTTCACATCCCTTTTGCGGTTGATCTGCTCGCAGAGGCTGAAGGCCGAGATGCACTCGCCGGGCTCTGGCTCCTTAATTAAGGAATATTAGAATTTAAGGCCTTCCAAAAACCCTTAATTAAGGAATCTACCTTAAAGTATAATAGGATCCCAAATATGAATTAAGGTATACTCCTTAATTAAGGGATTTTGGAAGGTCTGGGTACTGCAAGGCTCTTGCTCCAGACGTTGGGACCGCTCCAAGAGATCGCATCCGATGCGACGCAAGCTCGCACCCGTAATGGAGAAAGATTCATTCCTCGATGCGACCCTGGCGATGCGGAAGTTGAAGCACAGAGGCAGGCCCCTGGCTAAGACGCTGCTCTCCTTCAATGTGCAAGTCATCTCGAATTCCTCCATACCGTCATCCACTTGCCCCCCCCGGAGGGTCAGGCCATCATCGTACGGCGACAGCTGAAACAGCTGTGGCCAAAGCCATGAGAGCCAATCGAAGGAGAGATAGGCTCGTCCGAGCCATCCCAGTGCCGCCAGGTTCGCCCAGTTTCGGAGGATGTCTTTTCCTCAGCTCCCCCTCCCCAATGGCCTAACTTATTTTTGTAACGACTTCACGGATTGCTGCCAGAGTGCTACAGTTTCGAGGCGATACAACACTCGATGACTGAACATTACTAGGTATTACTTCCTGGTCCCGGGATCCAAAGGGAGGTCACCCGAAAATGAAGATCTTTCCAAGGTGAACGTGAGAAGGACAACATTGTTGCAAAGCAATCAACATGCGCACGACGCATGAACACATCGATACTTTACGTGGTACACATAGACTGCGAACCTTAAATCAGCAGCTGCTATGCTCGAAGAACGGCTTCCGCTTCAGCAAAATAGAAACCAAGAGAATGCCGAAGGAAGTGCCTGGTATCGCAGCATCTCCTGAAGATCCGGAGTCGGCTCCCCTCCTCCTCCGGAGCCTCTCTCAGGCGGCCGAAGGCTCCCGGCAAAGGGCGCGCGCACCAGCGCAGATCCAAGAGTCAGGGAGGCGAAAAGCACAGGGAAAGGGCGCCGCCGGGCTGGAAAGCTTCCCCGGGGCATGGCGTTCACCGAGCTACTAGCTTTGAAGTTAGGTTCGTATACGAGCTGGTGCCGTCCCTGGCCGGACTGTGGCTGGAAACCTTAGCTTTCTGCATGAAGTAAATGTCGCGGCAGGTAGTGTAAACCTGCTCTAGTAAGATTCTGGCTCTGGCAATTGGCGTTCCCATTCGCACTTCACTCACCAGGCCGGGGTTGCTATCTGATAGCCTGCACCATGCGACAGTAATGGAACGACAACCCCAAGTTCATAGCGCCATTCACCCCGTCCCCGAAGCACAACTTCACCACCGATGTCAAAGCTAGCTACCGATGTGAAGAAGTTGCAGAAATCGACGATGCTGAAAACAGCCTCAAATACCAGGACCCTGACCAGCCCCCGACATAGCTTTCTGTTACAAGATCTAGGGCCGTGTGGGTGGGCTTTACGAGCCTTGCTGATTGGGTCTTAGCAGTTGCTTGAATTGCAGGATCAGGAAGCGTGGCAACTAAGGGCTGTCAGTAAGTTGGCACGTGTCTGGGTTTGCGCTGAACTATGTTTTTCAAATGGCGCAATCCCCGATCCTTCCAGCAACCCCCTATGCCCTCATAGAAACTGCGCCGGGTTTGGGGTTTAGGCTCCACTCTGCAGCTAATCCCTGGGAAATGTACGGTTTCGGTAACCTCTTGAGCCTGCCCTATCCGACCGATTGAGGCTCTATGGGTTTACCCAGAGGCCCCATAGTAGTTCCTTTTTGGGGTTCATATATAGAATCCTACACGGTAATCCCAAAAAGGAACTACTATGGGGCCTCTGGGTTTAGGGTCGAGGGTTTGAGGGCTTCGGGTTTTGGGTTTAGAGTAGTGGACATGAGGGATGCCTTGGCTGCTGCCAGCGACAGCTGCTGCCCACCATGACGGACGTCCACGGCAAACCTGCTTCAAGTTCCATGAGGCTCAGGCAGTGCTCAGATCATATAGGGCTTTAATAGCTAGTTTCAGGAAGCAAAGGGGGCGTTTATGGTTAGACTGTCACAACATAAACGCGTCTTGATTGTTGGAATAGAGTTTGGGGCTACATGATGTAGGCAGGGACGATAAGGGGTGATACATGGTGATGAAAGTCTTCCTGCTTATTCAAGCCTGTGTATGGGCCCTGCATAATAGTCCTGAGATCTGCAAAACCCTGGAGATCCCTGAAGCCCTGATTCTGACCCTAAACTCGACCCCGAAGGGGTCCTACAAAGCTTTCTGGCAGGATCTGATTCCTCACATACGCCTGTCGATGTCTTTCAATTGGGGATTGAGACTACGTAATTAACTCCTAGAAAGCCCAAAGAGATATTCAAGCATCAGGGTTTTGAATCCTGGAGTGTATGGTTACTGAAATCTGAAACCTCCTGCCGTTCTGGGGCCGCTTTAAGGCTCAAAGTCCCACAAAGCTGAAAGCGGAGACACGGACATCTTCTCTGAAGATGGCGGCAAAGGGGTCTCCTCAGTCTACTACGTAAGATTCCCTAGGCACATCAGCTGTGCATCTGGAGCCCATCCGGAGAGTCTCATTCCTACTTTCATTCCTACTCGTCAGAAAACGCCTCAGAATCATCCTCGGCATCAGGCCGCAGAAACCTCACAGAGCCTCTAGCCCGTGGAGGATCCTCCGAACCAGAACCTGAACCCGGAATCCGAGAAGCCCTGAACTGCGAGATCCCTAAGCTGCTACACCCCAAAGTCCAAGACCCATTCCGTTTTGAGTCGCCCACTTCTCGTCAAGCTCTCGTAGATCCACCTGGCTAGGGGGACGAGGGTATTTAAAAACTAAATACGTTCTCGTTTGTCCTAAACGGAATCGGTTATTGTCGACTGACGGTCTTAGCATTTTGAGACCGGACCCGAATTGTAGTGACGTTCTTCGTCCGATGGCTGCCAAAAAGACCCTTACTTCCGCTTCATTAAGTCCTGTTGATAGGGGGTTGCAGCTGAAGAACATGCTTGTAACATTGCTTCAGAAAATACAACTTTAATGCGACATCGAATCTCTACCTAGTACCCCCAATTACTCTCTAAGACAACCTAAATACCCACTATCAAGGACCATGCGGACTCTATTAAAGGGCCCTTGAGTCTTGGGGAACCTTTAGCTGCCGACCTTTGCCATCATTTTGCCACGCCCCGCGCTGCTGTATTTCAGAAGTACCAGCTACTAGTAGCGCTGAACATGTGAATATTCAAAATTTGGGCCGTGGCGTGGAGGGCACGGCTTCCGCGTTCCTTATGGAAGTGAACTGTCTCCCCCGAACCCCTTGCTAGTTAAGGGTGTCCATTCTCCTACTACTCACGTTCAATATGGCGCCAAGAGAACGAAAGGGCCGAACGGTAGCACTCACGTCCCCGCCGAACTGGGCAAGGAAACCTGAAGAGCTGAGACCATCAAACCTGCAAAGTGCAAAGCCTACCATGAAACAAATTTAAAGCCGCAACCCTAAGACCAAGATTTGAAATCTACGCGGTATACTAGACTATAGATCTATACGACCCTGGCCCTAACCCTGAACGCTGATGCCAAACCTTCCATTGCTTACAGGCAAACAAAAATTGAGGCGCGTGCCACGGAGATGCCACGCCTGCAGGCAGAAACGAGTTCAGGCGATAATGTTAAGATCGGTTACAGGGCCTTGGCTCCGTCAAAGGGTTCCATGATGTAGGGCCCTAAACAGTCACGCCATATCGCCGAGGAACAATGCTGGTAATTATGCAGTTCAAGCTTCTACATTAGGGTTTGGGCTGTAGGGCTTGGGGGAGAGCCAGGAGTGTAGGTTTGCAGAACGGCCAAAGCAGAAACAACACTCAGCAAGACAGCACCTACGGCTTCTGCATCGTGGCCTTTGGCTGTACATTGTACATGTTGGCTCCCTGTCTCGTGGCAAAACGAAGCCCGTGCTTGCTCTCCGAAAACCCGCAACCGAAGACAAAGGCCCTCGTCAAGCTGGCCTACTGGCCTTAAGCGGATAGAGCCCAACCATGCTATACTGCATGAAGTAGCGCTCTACGTGAACCATGTGGGGTATGGGGAGCATCAGAAAGCGGGGCCGTAATTTCATATTGAAGTTGCGTATCATAACGACAAGTATGTGTGCATGTCTGCATGTCTGCATGTATGTATGATCATGTATGATCACATATATATATATATATATATATACATATATATATATTTACATATATATATAGATGATCCCATATGTGTGTATATGCATATGTCTGTATGTGTGTATGTATGTATGTATGTATGTATGTATGTATGTGTGCATGCCATGTGTCAAGCCACGCCTCCGACCGAAGGAGTTGCAAACGCTCTTGGCATACTTGTAGAGCTCCTAGCAGAGGAGTCCGAGGCTTCCCCAAGGAAGTTGTAGGCCTTACATGGCTTTTGTGAGGTCCGAGGGGGCTCTCTGCTTCAAAACGCACGCTACCCGGTCGGGAATGAATTGGTATGATGGTACTGCTACTTCTCACCTGGGGGTTGATCTCAACTTGCTCCCTTCAAAGTGTATGACTTGTCGGAGTTTACTGCAAGGAGACTGCTGTGAAAGTTGACTTCAATCCACAGATGCACCCCGAAACCCCAAGTCCCAAACCTGAACCGTTGTTCGCATCTTCCTGGTGCCCTCTCTACTTACTTTGTCATACCAGTTCAGCATATTAGGGTTCCCAACCAAAGGAGTTGGTGGTGAGAGATAAAGGCCCAGAGCTCCCCGAAGTGATCTTCACGACTAAAACAAACCTTGAACCCTCTTTCCCAAACCCTGAGTGCCAGAAGTGACCAACCCAAAAAGACTCACGCCTAAACCCAGAAATCTGATCCTCCTAACTTGATACTTAGACGAGTCGAGATTTGGGTGGACTAACACTATAGGTTTGTTATCCAATTATCCAAATTTGTAGCATCTAACCCTCAGAGGAGCAGTGTTACTTATCATTTTGGCTTCTATATTCGGCTTGTGTCCGAAGCCTCTCCCAACGCACGCCCTGCCTCCTCCGCAACCATGAAAAGAACTCGACCTACGCAGATCGGAATAGTAGACGGCTATAGCTTCCGTACTGCCCCCACCCTGTAACAGTTTATATCAAGGGGTCATATTAAGAACTCTCTCTCTCTCTCTCTCTCTCTCTCTCTCTCTATCTATATATACATATATATATATGCACACACACACACATACCGTAAAGATTATCCAACTGTTACAGAATAGGGGCAGTATCGAAGCCATGGTGTAGGCTCAGGGTAAGCAAGCAAAGACTATGAGAGAATCTCGAATACCATATCGGCTTACTCAGAACCTGCCGCTGGCCCAGGAAATGTCGAATACATGTGGCTCTCTCTTCGTGGGCTCCCCAAAAACCTGAGAAGTTCGCCTTTTGAAAGAAAGCCCTAAGTTTGGACCTCGAGCTTCACCCTAAACCCTAAAGCCCAAGACGCCATAAAGCCCAAACTCTTTACAAACACGGGAGATCTAACTGACAATATGGATGGCTGTCAAAATTATGGTCCTTTTTTGGGTCCTTAATATAGTACGGCACCTAATATTTAGGGTACCCAAAGAGGGACCATAATTTTGACAACTACCCATATGATATGAGTCCAAGTTGCACGTCCGAAGACCTGGAACCGTGGACCAATTGCTCCAGAACCCTTCTTGAACTAGGGGATTGGGATTTATGACTTAGGGTTTAGGGTCTTCTTATCCTTGTACCCAATGGTTCTTCGGAGAAGGATCCTCGCATTTGGGCTCTGAGTTGGCATCCCCTTCGTTTTATCCTAAGCCCCAAAACTACCCTGAAGCTCCCAAGCCGCGGAATGAAGAGCGGGTTACGGAGTTGGGGGTTTAGGGTTCGGACTTCATAATGTTACGAGTGTAGGGGTTCGGGTCTGGAGCCCTGCTACCGATACTACAGCTACTCAGTACTCAGTCATCACAAGCGTTCGTTTTAATGTAGCCCAAATGAATTAGGGAAACAGCGAGTCCGAACTACATGCTTATTAGGGGTGAATATGACAAGTGTGGATGTTAACCATACTAAAAGAATGGTAGGGAGTGTGGGAAAACCTAAAGAACAACAATTGTTGCTGTAAAACCCTACGGAGCAATGTGACTTCTGATTCCCAGAATCCCGCCCCTTCCTCTCTGGGGAGTGGGAAACCGGGTAAGCCCCCTCTTGGCTGCAAAAGGCGTAGGTAAGCTGAACACCTGAACCCTAAAACCTGCAACCCTAAATCCGAAACCCAGAAGCCTACAACCCTCTACACCCACACCCCGAAACGGTAAATTTAAAACCCATTCAGAAAACCTGTCACCCTAAACCCCTAACCCATAAACCCTAAACCCTAAACCCCTAACCCATAAACCCTAAACCCCTAACCCCCGATCCTAAACCCTAAACCGAAATCCTTGAATTCCGGCAGACTCCACCGCCTTCGACTTCGATCTTCGACTCCCAAATGCACCTCAGAGGCTGAACAGAAAGCAGGAAGGGATAAGGTTTATAGGGCTTAGGGGCCTTGGGGTTTAGGGGTTTATAGGGCTTGGGGGCTTAAGGTTTTTGGAAAGGTTTTGGGGTTTAGGGCGTTCTAGGGCTGAGGGCTCATGGTTGTGGCTTTAGAGCTTTCGGGTTTACGGACTAGGCGTTATGGCTTAGCAGTTTGGGGACTTTTTCATCTTGTTACAGGCCGTTCCAGGCTTTTCGATGCCGGGAGATCCAAACTTTGGACTTCTCCTGTGCAGCCCAGGCCATATGAGGGACATGCTGTAACATAGGGGCCTAAATAATTACCAATTATTATTTTTGTGGGGGGGAGGGGGGCCTTATTATTAGTGTAGTAAGTGTAGTATAGTGGGTCCAAAACCTTAGTCTAATTGCAATAGACGCCCCTATATTAACTGTCACCGAAAAGCCGCCACGCATCAACATCTCCTAGAGGAGCCGTATGTACAGTGAACTGAAACTGAAACCTCACAATAATGCACAACCATGAACCTTAGCCTTATAAGCCCTACCTTAAACCCAAAGAACCGACATTTTTAAGGACGTCTCTCCGGAAATCATAATAAGAGCCCCAAAACCTGTAGGTGTCTTAGGCTGAGGGAATTCTACAGGCCTTGATAGCACAAGAATTGGGCTTTTGGAGGTATATTATCCTATGCTTACAATAAGGAACACCTCCACACAATAACCACAGTATCGGTAATTATTTAAGCCCCTACCCAGTCGGCTCCACTGTAGTTCCTTTTGGGGATTATCTTAATTATAGGGCCCGAAATGTGAATCACCAAAAAAACTACATCGGAGCCCTAAACCCTAAACCTTAAACTCTAAACCCGTAAACCCTGAAGGTATCTTGGCCCCTAAACCGACTCACTGGGCTGGGCACGCGAAGTCGATAAGCCGCACCATCCGAGAGGAGATCCTGAGGAACGGTCGTGTCTTCGGCTCAGGGTTGAGGCTTTTTTCTTTAAGTGTGTATCGGACTTTGTTTGGGTTAAGAGGTTTAGGGTCTGTAGCATGTCGGCTTCCGGCGAGTAGGGCTTATAGCTTATAGCATGTAGGCTTAGGGCTTCGGTGGCTCAGTGATTGCCGGTATCACGACGTGACAACTCTCAACTGTTATCTGCAGGTTCCCCGAGTCAACGTCGTATCGTCCATATCGCATGCTTTCGCCTTTCTGGAGATTATAGCTTGTGAAGGTAAAGGGGTTTTACAAAGGTCCCCAAATCATCTTAATAATTGTGCTGCTGTTCTATACCAGAAATACTTGAGAAAAAAACTATCGAACCCTCGGTCAGGAATAGTGTTAACTAGTAGTTACACAGGTCCAGGGCTCGTGTTACAACATCTCCAACCCGCCAAGCATACATCCGATAATGGGGCATGTTTGGGGTTCCAACACCAGAAAATCCTATGTACGGAATTGGCGGATACCTGGTGGGATAATCGTGATACAGGTCCGCATACTCCTGCCTTGCGCGTGGGAACAAACCCAGGGTTTTTTAGCTTGAAGGTGCACAAGTGCATCGGGTTTGTATCTGTGCGCGCGGACTACATTAGAAAACGATGTCACTCTGCTCAAGAAGTGAATTACCGAGAAAAGGGAAGAAGGACTTGCTCTCGCTTCTACTGGCGGGTACAGGATTGCGATTTCGCCGAGGCGCCCCATATCGGATGCGGCTTCCTCGTGCGCCCGCGTGAGCTTCTTGAGCTGGCAGAGGAGGAGCATCGGAATTGAAGGTAAGTCCTAGATTCCCATCCCAAACCCCTTTAAAATCCTGCGCATGATTTGCACATCCTCGGGGTTGGTGACAAGGGCATAGTGGTCCCGGATGACGGTACGAAGGTCTGGGAAAGCGGCGACTGCCCTTGGTGTTGAAGGACGCAGATTCTGCATTGAATGCCGTACAAAATGCAGGTCGAGTCCAGGGGCAAGCTTCACGCTTTGGGGCGGTGCAGGGCCGTTTGAGGTCTAGGGTGTAGGAGTTCAGGGCTTGGGGTTTAGGGTGTTAGGGCTAAGGCTGCTTGGCTTTGGGGCGGAATTTTTAAGACATGAAACAACAAACACCTGCAAAAAACTACTAGAGTAACAGGCCTAAATCTTAAAATAAAACCTCAAACGAGTTCCGAAACTGTTCTGAACTGTCCTAGCCAGCGACTGAAGCCAAAACCATCAGCACCGATCTGAAAGGTGCCTTACTTTAACAATCACTCCCCCTCCCGAGACCTCAAACCCTCAGCCTTGAACCCGAAACCAAACCCTTAAATCGCTGTAGATCCCAAACCCTGAACTCCCTAGATAGACTCCAAAAGCTACAGCACCCAAACATGCAAAGCCCTAAAAGCCTGCGCCCTTGTTTGTAGACCCCATAGAGCTTTAAAAGCTTTAACGGAGCCCCCAGACACTCCTTTCACACCGCAAATCTAGGGAATCTAGTCTGTGCCTGAGAGTGCGGACTTGTGTCCAAGATGTCAACCACGCCTAACCTTTCGGCAGGATTTAAAGGCTTGTTTTAAGGACCTGAATGATCAGAACTGGGACGTGTAGAGTGTACTATAAGGGCTTTCCGTTTCTGGGTTCGGTTCGGGCTTCAAGGTGTAAGTCTAAGTAAGTCTTAGGGATTTGAAGTTTAGGGTTGGATTTGGGGCGCCACGACCGCTACCACTACGACTGCAAAGCTTGTGGGCACGAAAACGACTCTTCTCAGGTTAGTAAGGTGTACATCCACGAACGCTGCCAGCACGATAGGTTGTCTTTACGAATTCATCCCACACTAAACCGAGCCCTAAGCCCCACCCGCCTAAACCCTAAACCCCCAAGCCCCCAAACCCCCAGATGCACGGCAAACTCAACAGTAAAGGCGGCCAGGAGCTCGGGTTCGTGAGATCAGAGAAGCGGCGTATCCGGGCTTTATGGGGTTTATACGAAGGGCTTTGAAGGTTTAGGGTTAAGGGTTTGGGGATTTCGCCTTTCATAACGGCAAAGTCAAACTGCAGCATAAGGATCAGAAGGGCGGCAGTATTGCCACCTTTCATGCCCTTCCCGGTTACCCCAGCGCCGAGGTTCCCAAATCCGCAACCCGAAAACTCCAAATTTGAAATCCTAAACCCCAAAACCTTACACTCGTAAACCCTAAACCGACAACCCCCAAATCCGCGAATCCGAAACATAAAAAAACCTCAGAGTTCAGAGTTCCGAATTAAAACCCTGAAACTCCCAAACTCCCAAACCTAAGCTGCCCTAGGGCCTGTGGCACTGGTTCATGTGGGAGGAGGGGTCGTCCCTCATACTTTCCACTTTGCTCCGCTCGCCTGCGGCTTAGGGGGGCCTCAGGGTTTAGGGGTTTAGGGTGAAATTGACAGCGACAGGTTTAAAGGCTATGACGTCACGTACTTCCGTTCCCAGAAAGCTCTATGGCCTGAGACCCTGGGGATGAAGAACTCGCGTTTACGGCTTGCCGCTCTCTCACGAAAAACCGGTACATCACAGGACAAACACCATGGTTGGGGCTTAGTGCTTGCACTGACAGTCTCCGAGGCCTAGTGTAGAAGCCTGAAGGCAAACTGGACTAAGAAACCTGGAGCAGGTGGGCTGTGCAAACCCGTGTTTGTGTTACGGTTTAGGGTTCAGGGTTTAGGGTTCAGGGTTTAGGGTTTAGGGTTCTACAGCGGAAACAATCAACCAAAGTCGAGCCCTCGAAACCTGAAGCCCTGAACATCTCGAAGCCTAAACCCTAAACCTGAACCCCAAATCCGGAAACCCCATGCGCTAAATCCCGAAGTCCCATATCCCCACCCTAAGCCCCCACCTGACTCCTGCAGTTGTTCCGCAAGCTCTTCAAGGGCAAGGTTGGTAACGGTAAAGACAATCATTTCCTTCTCCTGGCTGCGGGTTGAGAGTTTAAAGGTTTAGGGGACAGGTTTCTGTGATTTAGGCTTTGGTGCATTTTTGTCTATCGGCCGTCTTCTGCTCTGCATCTCTGTGTCAGGGAGGTTTTCGGTTCAGGGTTTAGTTTATGGTGTAGTTCTTTGCTCATGGCAAAGAGGAAATCTTTCTTCTGCGAGAGAGCCCGAACATCGAAATTGCTTCGTACTGTTTAAGAAGTGGGGGATTGGGGTTTACCCAAAGGCCCCAAAGTAGTTCGTTTTTGGAGTTCATATCTAGAATACTATAAAGTAATCCCAAAAAGGAACTACTATGGGGGCTTGGGGTTTAGTGGCCAAGCATGTTAGTTAAACTTAGGATTTAAGACTTAAGTCTTTTCGGGCTGGGGGTAAATGAGTGGTTCCTCGATACAGATAGTCGAGTTTGGGTTTTATGATAAGTACATGATGTAATTCTAGCTACCTTTCTCCTAACACTTACCGCCCACTGTGCCGCATAGCTCATACAAGGCTGCCGATTCTTCGTTGCTCCTGGAAACCCATTGAATAGCACGAAGCCCCGAGCCCTAAAACACAACCCAACCCAAATCCTCAAACTCTCAACTGGCAAGCCAAACCTTGACATCCCAAGCCATTAGTCTTTTAAACGATACCCTACACTAGAATCCCAGCACATTCTGGCCTTAATCCGGTTTCCAACCTTATGGGGTTTACTGTGGAAATTCAGGACTCTCCGGGCCTCCACATCGTCCGTCTTTGATGGCTTGGTGCGCCTGGTTTCTGGGGTTTGGGGGGTGTAGGGCCTAGGGTTTGGGGCTAAAATATTACGAGGCTACCGGGAAATTAGAGTTACAGATCATGCGTGTAGGAGGTCTTTGGACGCAAAATCTGAAGCTCCGAGGTTCCGGAGGCTTTGAGAGCTGTCTATAGGGGCTAGGGTTGGGTTTGCGGTAGGGTTTAGGGGTGTAGGAGTGTGAACTTTGGTGTGTAAGGGTTTAGGAAGTCAGGGCAAACTTCAAGGCGCAGGGCTTGAGGTTTCGGGACCACAACTGGATTCACTGGCTAAATTCAGGGCCGCCGGCCGCAATCCTTAAGAATCAGAATGGGTACCATAAGGACGGTGAGCGAATACGAGTACGAATTCACTATGTAAACGTATACATACATACACATATGTATATATATATACACATATGTATATGCGAACTCTAAACATACATATGCACACATGTATAGGAAGTGAGTGTGTGTTTAAACACATTATAGAGGGTGTGTGTGTGTGTGTGACTGTACATGTATGTATACATGTAAGTATGTAATCGTATGTGTACAAATACGTGTGTACATATGTTTATATACATCTACACATGTGTATGTGTACATTATACTAGTAAGTATGTATATATACATATATATATATAATATGTACACCTATTTGACCCCACACCTTGGCGGTTGAAGGGGGATTTCAGACCTGTCCCCGAAAGCTCGGATCAGCTTCACGAGGGTCTGTTAGGGATAGCACGGTGAAAACGCCTGAATAACCGAGCAGCCGTAACGCCTTAACAAGTAGAGTAAGGTTTTTTAGGGATAGCATGGCCCGAATAAGGGGGCCACAATACTTAGAGCAGCGGTTGGGGCAATATGATCTCTAAGGAGTAAGCTATGCACTTGTTCGGACTTCTATACTTGCAAGCCTTACATTACGTAGAGTTCCCTAAACATGTGTGCTAGAATCCCCTCTGCCCCCATAGAAAAACCTATTCTAGATGTTCAGGCGCCCGTATTGCCAGGAACCAGGATCGGAGGTTGGGGCTTCAGGGCTGAGGGCCCCAAGTGTAGTCACTTCAGTCTCCAACTCAGAAACCGAGTGTAGAGTTTAGGGGCTTCGGGGGTGGGCTGTTGGGGTTAGGGTGCAAGGTTTAGGGGTTCAGGGTACCCGAAAGCTCCAAGGCCCGAAAGGAGTCCGTCTTAGCATTTCCAAAGCTCGGGTTGGCCCTTGCCGGCGTGCGGCGCTATCCAATGGTCAGCATGCTGCTCATAGGGGTATATAGGGCTTGGTGGAGCAAAACGAACAGCGTCTTTCAGACTTCTCGAGAAGCGCCGGCTAGCTTTGGTCCAAATGCAATGTGATTGCACATTGCCTTTGTCAATAGAGGCTCTACCGACAGCCTCGGTGCAAAGGTGCGGAAATGCTTACCACGAACATCCTGAACTACAGCGTGAATAGAAGTCAAGTTTGGGGCTTCGGTGTTGAGGCACGCGCTAATCCGCAACTGATTTCCTAAACCCAGGAACTCCAGACCTTTACGGCTTTTCACAACCCATGGTTACCCAGTAGTTGGGAGATCTTCTTGCCGATCTCTGTCCAGAATCTCATGATTTTTCAACCCTCACCACTCCAAAGACGGTTTAGGGTCTAGGATGCCCCGACATCCTGAAACCAGGACGCTGCATCCCGAGTCCGAAATTGCATCCAAACATCGTAAACTAGTCTTATGACTGAAACTACATCTCAATTGCTGCATCTTTGATAAAACCTAGCCACTGTCCCCTACCCTAAACACCGAAACCTAAATCCTATCCTAAATCCGACATGTAGATCCACAAGCTGCGACTAAGCTCTACACCCTATTCTTTAAGCCTTCATGACCCTAACCCTAAATGCCAAACCTCAACCCGTAGCTCACACACCTAAACGGGTTCCACCTTCAGCTTCGAGCTGCCTAGCTATCAAAGAACGTGAAGTGCCCTTGCCTTCTTGGTGACAGGGATTACCCAACCAATATAGTGGATTCTCAGTAGATATTTGGGTCCCGAAAGTATATACTATACTATTACACAGACCATTTGGTTCAGGGTCTGATGGGACCTTACCCAAACGCCCCAATCATGAGGTACTTGGGTTTAGGGCAGTGTAGTTTGGTGGGTTATTCTTCTCGGCACTATATGATTCTAGATTATTAGGTGCATGGATCTTGAGGGTTACGTAGGTCTTATGAGTTGGTCCTCAGGCCGGCCGGTTTAGACATTACGGCTCAGGGGTGAGTTGATGAACTGGGCTTAGGGTCCAAGTTCGAGGTGTCCCGGGCAGGTGCAGGGTTTAGGGTTCGGGTTGCGACTTTAGTGTGCTGAGAGTTACGGATGGTCTTCCAAAGCCCTTGCCGCACCTTACATCAAAGGCAAAAGCTGGAGAGACCCATGTTTGCTCAACTTCGGGGTTGAAATAGATGCTTAGGTGGCTGGGCTGGCTTCCACCATCTAGAACTCCAGAAGAGCCTTAAGTCTACTTCAGGGGCGCGGATGGCAAAAGGTGCAAATGTCCGTACAAGTCGATGGTCGATGGAACAAGGGTCCCTCCTTTTGCCGTGGATCCCAATAACTACGACAGAGGATGACTAAGAGATGCCAAGGAGAGCAGGATTGTTTCGAGAGTTGTCTTGATTCAAGCAAGGATGTATCCCTCCACGATGTGGGGCTTTTCGGGTTCAGGTTAGTGTAGAAGAGACACATGGGTGAATCTTGTTGGGGGCATACGAGTGCGAGCGGATCCGTCATAGGTGGAGTTGGAGGCGCGAGCCTCGCGATGCCGGTGCGAGATGACCCGCTCGTATGTGTGTTCAACACAAGACTATACTATAGATCATGTCGTATAGTAGAATACTTCAACTCGCGAACGTTCCAGAAAGCAAACAGTGTTGATTATCTTTCTGACATGAGGCATGGTAAACACGAAGCTCCCAGTCAGTTTGACACTGATCTTCAATATCTCACACGTGCTTGACCCCGAAGCACCTTCGAACATTCCCAGTGGCACACGCTCATAAGACTACCTCTTTGAGCCAACCAATCAAGACAAGCATTGACAAAGCCAAGGTCCGTAGTACTGCCAGTCAACCGCTTCGAGTTGAGATACATAATGCCAACGTTGCTCTTCGCAGCCTCGAACATTAACATGCCTGACACCGAACGCGAGTGCGAATCTTGTCGTAGATGCTCTATTGAAGAACACGCGGTGAACTGGAGTAACGCTGCCCTTGTGGTACAAAAAGAATGAAAAAGCCTTTGATTGGAGCTCTACATGTAGATGTGGGGTCTAGGGTCTTAGGTTCAGTGGGGCTTCAGGTTCACTGCTGCTGTGACACATAACCCCGCTTGAGATACAGGCTTCCTCAGAGACCTGAGATATTCTGTACCTGCTCTCCGCGGCGTCACCACTCACATCGGCAGCCTATCGGGAAATCCATTATTGTCCTAAGGAGACGACGTTTAAGTTGGGTTTCACTGCACATAAATGCTTCAAAAGATGCGCATGCTCTTAGCAAAGATGTTTGTTTGATGAGGCACGTGGCTCGAATGTATTCCTGGAACGCCCCTCCTTTGCCTGATATCAAAGACTAAGGCTCACTCCAGTGTGGGCAACTTCTCGTGGGGTGAGCCCTGTTGAGTTGAATCCCACATCACACTACACGCTATGGCAGCGTTGCTGCGTGAAAAAAATCTCCGCCTACCCACCCTCACGTATTGTTTGGAGTGATACCTGCCTTTCTGTTTTATCACAACAGGTTATCCGTCACTACACGCTATACTACTCCCATGACGTCATGAAACGGCACGTCAAGGGCTGCATTGTACATCCCCCCCTCTCCCTGAATCCTAATATGTACACAGAACGGGGTTTGGGGTTATGATATTTTAGGGTGTAGGTGCTTGGGTCTATTCTGATAGGGAGTAGGTGCGCAGGTCTGTCTGTTCTGACACACGGCTTATAGTCGTGCTTACTGTAGTGCCTAGAGGTTGGAGGCCTTTTCTGCTGCCCTTGGCACAATGGACTTCCCGTCAATGCTGCCAATAATACCCACATCCAGCCTGTGCAAAGGATGCCGCTAGGTTGGGGCTGCATGATGGCATGATGTGAAGGAGGGTGTTGCGTAAAAGTACCTGTTAACCAGCATCGCAAAGGAGAACATAGAGTCATCAATATGCCCACAGAACCCTAACAGAAGACACATTCCCCTTGCGAGGGTTGGCTCGGCCCAAAGCCCCTAGCACAAGACGACCTGCCGCCTACGGCTCAAGCCTTCAAGCCAAAAGGAATTGTTGTTAGTTGCTGTTCCGGGTTCAATGCCTTCTGAATCGCTGCTTGGGATACCGTGTCTTGTCAAGTGTTCTAGTACTTTACATAACATTGACGCACTGCTGGAGGATTCGGCACTTCGCAAGGAAGAGGTGGGGGGCCACGAGGCCCGGGGGGGGGGGGGTGCTACTTTGCGACGGCATCCTTGCTGCAATGCAGGCTGCATTCCACTTTCAAGCCAAGGTCCCCAGGGATCTCTGGCAGCTCTTCGGATGTTAGCTGAGCAACTAATGTAGGGGCCTTAATAAATAACTATCTATAGTATTTTGGGTGGTTCCCTATTGTAATTATAGTATAATGCTTAAGGCCCCTATATTACAGTGCACGGGGCATTTTCAGCGAAGGAAAAACTTCCAGCTCGGCTACATGGACCAATTCGCTAGCTGCTGCTACCACTACCACCACTAGTGCCGGTACTATAGTGCAAGTGCTAGTAGCATCAGGACTGCTGTTCCATAACCATCTTCTTCTTCAGCATCGGTAGCATTTTGTTCATGTTTCCCTCCAGCACCAGCACCAGCACAATGACCAGCATTGCTATCCACGTCACCCTCAACTCCTCAACAGCATCAGCGACCTCACCATTACACCTGCAGCCCGCCTGACCAGAGAACTTCCTGATTTCTCCTGGGAACTTGCAAGCCCAGCTTGTCGTCGGGTCTGCCCAAAGCGTGGCCCTGTTTTGGCCCACAGGCAGCTCCCGCTAATTCGGGGCCGACCCCTTGCGAGTCTCAAAGCATCACTGGAAGACAGGAGCACCTGGGCGGCGACTGAAGAGGTGTAGGACGCGGCAATTTGAATCCCCAAGCCCCGAATCCCCATACCCTGAGCCCCATATCCTGAATCTTTGTAGCCCCAAGGCACTGAAGCACGACAGGACCTAATCTTCATCTCAAGCCCCACATCTGAAAACCGATGCCCAAATCCCAGAGACCCTAAAACCTGATAGAACCCTACGAGAGACACTTATACTCACCCTTATAACCTATACTAAGCCGTAAGCACCCCAGATCTCAGCATCGCTTCATTTGGCTGGGAGACTTTTGCTTCGGGGGTTTCGGTCCCCTTGCGAAAAGCAGGAGATAAGCTAACGGTGATAACCAGAAGAAGGAACTACAGGGGAGAAGTTTTAGTGGAGGCAAACACAAAGCCCAGCCGTGCAGAAAGTACTGAGGGTCGGGCCATTGATCTATGCTTCTTCCCATCCTCTGTCAGGCGACCTCCACTGCCCCAATCTCCCACTCACGAAGGAGGCAGGATGGCGGAGTTGTGGGCGGCCGCAACTAGTTTCTTCGTGATCTGGGGCCAGGGGCCTGGTGCTATACAATTAAGGACTCCTCACGAAAGCTGGCCTGAGATCATTCTCAAAGTCAGCGGCACTGGTTAGGAACCGTTCGCGTTTCTGGTTCCAGGACTCGAACCCAAGCTGAACAAAGCTTCGGAATCTGAGCTGCAATCAGCAGCTACACCATCAGCTTTCAACAGCCCAAACCCTGATCCTGAACTCTTGGAAATCTTAAACCCAAACTTCCTGCAATCTAACACCCTGAACCCCACCAACAGATTCCTGCGCTAAAGAGCTAGAGGACTCTTAGCGCCGGGACCACGAAGCCCTGCATTCGAGGTCTGTCAGATAACAACGAGGTCCTAAACCGTATACCCTAAAGCCTCCAGCCCCAAACCTTTATTAATCTTAATCATCCTAAACATCAGGCCCCGGCTTGCGATAGTATAGGCTATACAGGAAGTAGAGGAGGATATTCAAGCTAGTTCACACCTGTATACATTGCCCATGTCTCTGACCAACCACCCTCTATCCTACGCCCAAAAACCTTAAACGCTAAACCCTAAACCCTAAAACCCTAAACTCTGAACCCTAAAAACCTAAACCTTAAAACACAAAACCCTAAACCCTAATATCCATAAACCCAGCTCCCTGGCCTCCATCCCATTCGCATCACGCAGTTCGCGTGGCGGAAGACCTGCACATGGATGGTGCGGCATGGCCGATAGGATGAAGAGTTGATCAAGGCGCCCTTTCAGTGCCGATTTAGTGATCCCTATAATAGAGTACCCCTTTAGTGAGCTACTACAGAAATTCTTGGACAAACCGACTCATTCAGTCGATGATCGCAAAACCGTGACAGTACCGACATGAACACTGCTCAATAGCTATGGGGTCTCCAGCAAGCAGCCTTCAGGATGTAGCAAAGTGAGGAAGGGGGAGTGGTTAGGGCTTACAGGGCCTAGCATTCAAGTTTCAGGTCCAAGGTTTCAGGATTTAGTGATATACTCTTTACTCTTTGCGATTAAGCCTACAACGTTTTAAAGTTTTAGACCTCAATTCATCAGGGGATCCAGTGGACCATCTGAGCCGCCGCTGCCGACCGTTACTGTTTCAGAGCCCTATATGCTGCCAACCGTGCAATCGAACTTCAGATTCAAAGCCCTTGGGTGTGTGGGCCGAGGCGGTGAGGATAAGACGTTTGGGCACTGCCTTTTGCAGAGACGAATGCAAGGACGAATGGGAAGATAGGAGTGCGAGTTCTTCAGTCTGACGCACATACTGGGGCCCTGAGTCCCATCTAAGGAAGAGACCCAGGGTTTCTATGTCCATTCCTTGCATCCATCTCTAACGGGTTCCTTTAAAGGGGAATGAACCTCGCCTTGTGGCGTCTTCAAAAATCACTGTGAGCCCCAACAGCATATGCTTTTGGGTTTGGGTGTTGAGACGTTCGGTGACAGCAGGTAGAAACCACGGCATACTCCGAGACAAGGCCTGGTTCGGGCTTACTTACCAATCGCCCTAAACTCTGCAGAGATTCCACAGTCCTGTGAAGACTCCCTAGGTGTCCAAGCCCAAGTCTTCAGGGGCTTGTAGTTAATCATTTTTAGCATGACAGACGCTTGCCCCCAAGACCTCACAGCTCGCGACCCCCGCAAACTTAAACCCGCCACGGCGCCTGAAACCTGAGATTGACCTCCGTCCGCATCTGATTCATGATTTCAGACCTTGGGCTGTCTTGAATATAGGGTTAGTGTTCCGCTTGTCTTAGCAGTTTGCGTGGGGGCTTTGGTGTTTGAGGTTTCAGCTTTATGCCTCCATTGGCACATCTAACGCGCTGACTCTCAGACATGGTAACTGCTGAGGGCCGCCGCAGCAAACCCGAGCTCCAGAGGATCTTCAGGCGCATCCCACAATCCCACCCAGATCTTCAGACCTTCAGAACTACATCGCCTAAAGCATATTGAAGTTTACACCCCAAACCTTAGCCTGGTGTTGCGGAAGAAGAAGCTCTATGACGAAGGTTCACCATGAGTCTAAAGGTACCTAGGCCCGCTATCTAATTACTCTCGTTTACATCCTAAATTAGTCCCTGCTAGTATACCCCTGCTTACGGGTACAGGGACGGTACCCTGAACTTTAAGCCCTAAAACAGCCTACAAGACAGAGGGCTGGGCACGTCGGTGTGCCCATTGACACTGACGATGTGGTCACCTTCGGCTTAGGCTTGATTACCTGGTCAAGGTTTAGGGTTTGCGGTCTTGGTATCATAGTTTTCCGAAGGCAGAGGGTTTAGGGATCAGGGCTGCCAACTCATGAAAGCCCGACTCCTGCGAAGAAAAAATGAAAGAGCTGCAGATTTAAAGCCCACAGTTACGCACTCCGAAAACAGGAGGCCCCATGTCGGTGTCTCTGGAGGCTGTCGCTTCCTGGTCGCAACGCCAAGAATGCCTGAAACATTACAGGGTACCCTCACAAACGGCACACCCGGAACCGACTTGAAAGTCTAGGCTTTACGGTCTGCCGTGTCCAAAACCCCCAATGCTAAGCCCTCGAAATCCCAACCATTACAACAGGGGTCTGAACAACAACCATCAAAAGAGGGACCTAAAAATGGGAACACAACATGAGGCTTTGGTTTCCGTCGTGGCTTCAACTTCAACACAACAATTTCCGAAGCAGCTCCCCAAAATAACCGACAATACCTGAGCCCAACACCCGAAGAGCCTTCCGAGACCCATACACTCTCAGAAGTCCACAGCCCGATCCCCCCAAACGAAAACAACAAAAACAAGTCATCACAAACCGTTTCATGCTGAGATGCCCTAGTCCCCCTGAGCCTAAGGGCGCTTACACCGATACTGAGGAATCGGCCCGGTTCGATCCTCCGTGTCCTGGCACAGCTATAGCTTCATGGTGCTTTGCATGTGAGGGTGCTACGAGGTTGTGCAAAGTTTTGGTACGCCTGTGCAGTTTTGTAAGGCTCATCAAGTTCAGGGCTTGCAAAGTTTGCAGCGGAGCTATGGGGCGTCTAGTAACCGGGGCTCTTGTTTGGGAGGGGCTTTATGTTAACGATCCTACCAATTGAGGGTCTATGCTAGTTTCCCTTGTTTTCCGAAGCTCCCATGTCATGTCCTTAGACAACTGTCTTTCCGATTTCCGAGCTGCTGCCCGAGTCCCTAAAGGCCTACAGCGCCTTCAAGTTTTCACCAGAGACCTGAACACTGAACCTTCAGCCCGTAAACTTAAAGCCCCCGAACTGCAAGCGTGAGCCCTTCGCAGCGATCTCATCCTCAGGGTACTCTGTGAGCCTCGTGCGGCTAGAATTCTCAACACCGCCCTAGGCTTCAGTTTTGAGGGCCCTAAACCCTTCGGGGCCACATCAGGCACATGAAGATTTCGCAAAGTAGTGGAGCCCGTACATAGAGTATTCCACAACAAAAATGGGAGTCGAGCAACCATCTGGTCTCTGGAGCCAAAGCCCTAAACCTCTCAAGCACCCCAAAATCCGAAACCCCAGAACTAGAAGCCCATAAACCCCGCAACAGAAGCCCATTAAGCCCCCTAAGCCCCTAAGCCCAAAAACAAGCCCATTAAGCCCCCTAAGCCCGAAAAAAAACCCTGAGCCCCGACGAATCGGCCGGCAGAACTCCCGGAGCTCATCCCCTACACACTGCTTGTTCCAGGCCTCAGGTTTAGGGTTTAGGATTTTTAGGGCTTTTAGGATTTTTAGGGCTTTTAGGGTTTTTAGGGCTTTTAGGGTTGTTAGGGCTTTTAGGGTTTTTAGGGCTTTTAGGGTTGTTAGGGCTTTTAGGGTTTAGGGGGGGTGCCCGCAGGGCCACGATTTACGGCATCGAAGGTTTTGCGGCTTCGGGATGATTTTAGTGCGGCAGTTCCAGCGTTTTCTTTTTGGGTGGAGGGCCTGATTCGGGATTTTGGGTTCATGAGTTAGCGGACATGGGACTCAGAGTTTTAGCGGTTCAGCGCCGGAGTTTGCCGGTTTTGGGACTCGGGCCGGAGGACTCAGGAGTTTCGGTGCTGTTTTTTCTTGCTCGTGGTTTGCTCAGGGCTCAGAATTTGCATCGCCAGACTACGACACCTGCATCTGCGACGTCTGCAAAAACTGAAGAAGCCTGGACAATGGGCTGACGCAGGCTTATCGAAATCAGACAAAAACTACTGAAAGCCGTGGAACATCGTGGCTTTCTTGCTGGGTGCCCAGGCCACAATCACGCCTTCGTCCAGCAATTCCTTCACCTCCCACCACCCCATTCTTAGGTTTAGGGTTTACGGCTATGGCTGTAGAGGTTCAGGGTTAAGCTCCAGATTCAGAGCAGATGTGGCTCGATTTAGGATCGGGCATCCGAGGTACAAGTGCACTTGACAGACACCGTCGAAAAGAAGCAGAGACCCTCAATCCCAACCCCTAAACCGCAAACGCCAGACCCTATTAATGCAAACTCAACTTAAGGCCAAGTGGTTGAACCAAGCATTTGTTACGACCTGTCTCTTTGGCAGAGATGCCGTCGAGAATCTGATAGGGATTAGGGTTTAGGGGCTTTTTGGGCTTGGGGGTTTGGAATTTAGCATTTCGGTTTTGGGTGTAGCGTTTACACATCCACGACCATTTAGAACCTCAGGATGGAAGGCTGAAAAACGGGAGGCCTCAGAAAGCCGGATTCTACCAAAATTGCACAGCTCAACTCCAAAACTCGAGGCAGTTAGGTTGCCTCGAAGGATCCCTCGAGAGAATACGTTACCATAACTTAGAGAAGTACTTGGGGGTTTAGCAGCGGGCTCTGAAACGAAGCAGCCTAAGGAGTAACCGATGAACTTTGCGAACACACCCGAATCGAATGCACCCTCCCCACCCCCACCGCAAGCCGAAGGGTTTATTCACGCAGCTTCCGAAGCAATTCTTCGGCGTCGACGAAAAGCCTAAGCTAAAGAACACAGCAGGGATGTCGTTGACCAGTCCAGGACGGTTCTCCAGAGTTAACCCATCTAATATAGGGCCCTTAATAATTTGAGCTGCACTTTGGGGAGTATAACCGGCATCCCCCCACATAGTCCTGGCAACTATTTCAAGCCCCTGTAAGCTGGCCCTGTAATTGAAGTCTTTGTGAAAAGCTCCGAGTCAACCCTGAAGCTTCGGGCGAGCCTCGACCGGTGGACGACCGAACATATGCTTCACCTGAGGGTCTGGGGCTCGGGCTTCGGGGTGGCGGGTTGTTTTGTGCTGAGATCCGAAAAGAGGTTTGCCAGAAGTAGCGCATGGGGGGGCATTTTACCAAGCAGCAAACCCTAAACTTCCTAAACCTTAAACCGTGCAAAAGCTGAGTTCCCATGTCAAGTTTCTTGAACCGGGCCGCATGCGAAGACGGTGACATGAACCCCCTGACTGCGCGTCACCGAAAGCACACCACAGCTCTACCAGAGGCCCCAAAGTAGTTCCTTTTTGGGGCTCATATATAGAATCCTATAAGGGAATCCCAACAAGGAACTACTATGGGACCTTTGGGTACTACTAAACCCTACACCCTAAACCGGCGACATACCATTCCCTAAACCCTGAACCACCGTGACATGTTCGGGGTCCAGACGAGCATTCCGAGCTTGTCATAAGGAGATGCCTGCAGCAGAGGGGTTAGGGTGTGGGTTTACTGTTCAGGGTTTAGTTATAGGGAACCCTACAATATCCTACAGATCTAAGGCGCTGAGCCCTGAACCGCATGAATACTTGAACTTGTTGGCGCTGCGTTCCTACCAAACCGATAAATATTCAACATATGTCATTAGGATAGAGCTCACGCATTCACCGGGGGGCTTTATGGCAAGAATGTGGTGAGGAAACCTTGGTTCTATCCTACAGAAATGAGCAACCATATGAGAGCCCTGATACGATCCACAGGACTACTGATCAAGCTCATGCATCGCTCGCGCTGTCGAGACTGTGCAATAAGTGGATGGAGACCGAATGTAACTAGGAGCCTCATTGCCAAATACCCTATCCCGAAACGGAAGGAAACTCAAGGACAGCCTAACAGAAGCCCCTAATCCCAAAATTCCTACTCAGGAACTCTTTTTCACTCAACCCCCTTCCCACTTTTGTTCGTTGAGCGTTTCCACCTGAATTATCAAGTCTATCTGAGCGAACACCCCACAAGGCCCCCCCCCTAGCTACCCAAAGCCCCTATAGTAGTTCCTTTTTGGGATTACCTGATTGGATTCTATATATGAACCCCAAAAAGGAACTACTTTGGGCCTGAGGGTAGACTCAAACAAGATACCTGGAACATGTCAAGGGACTTGAGACACCAGCCCAGCACCGCAACACCCGTAAACAAACGCTCTCAGCCCGAAGCTATCGCGCTGATGCCAGAAACATCTCGAAACTAGGGTTGAGGGTTCATGGTTTATAATGTGTTTGGGTTGAGGGTTTAGGGCTTAGGGTTTTGGGTTCATGGTTTATAATGTGTTTGGGTTTAGGGTTTAGGGCTTAGGGTTGAGGGTTCATGGTTTATAGTGTGTTGAAAGGTATAAGCCCTCCTGCAACAGACCACCATCCCAAGCCCTTTCAATGCCCAGCCTTGCGCATGCTGAATTCAAAGTAGAGCGCCCCCGACTCCGATCGAGCGACACCCCGACCAATGTCCTGTTGTTGGAGAACTATGTGGCTATGTGTAAACTTATTTGGTAGGCTTTGTTTTGAAGAGGCATACCTTGCGCAGGAGTTGGGGCATACGTCTTAAGCTGAAAGCCCCATTCGAGACACCCTGCGCCCAAATCATTTCCCTGATTTCCAGAATACTTCTTTGTAGACCATGGATATAAGGACCTCTTCCGACTGTTTGCACCCCAAACCCAAACTCACAGCCGCTCGAGACACACATTCCAGTGCGTTGAAACCCGACATATACTTTGCACCTTACTCCCTGAACCGCAGACCATGAAATACTCCCAAACCCCTCTCGTTTGGGGTTCCTTTCCAGACCTGATCGTGATACCTTCAGTTGAGCATGCCAATCGTACAGGAGGTGATGGCGGGATGCCAAACAAAGCGTAAACCTAGCACTAGATGTTGGGTGACGAATGCAGCTATACATGATAGAGGGAGTGCACTCTTCGCATAAACTCTCAAATGGGATGAGGGGCTGCCCAGAACCCAAATAAGGCATGATGAGTAGCAATCACGAAGCCGTGAAAAGAGTCAGTGGTAGAGAAGCCAGATTCCGAAACCCAAACTGCTGGTGCTTGCTTATCCAACACCCTAGGCGATAGCAAACATTGAGCATCAGCAATGCATCCTCGCAGGAGCTCTTAAAATAATCTTAGCCCCTGGCAGGTGCGTCGTCCCATCATAACATGTGACATGTCTACTCAAAGCACTCGAGATTGAATAGTAATTAACTATTCAATAGTTATGGAACACGACTACCGCACACACACACACACAAACACACACACACACACACACACACACACACACGCGCGCGCGCGCGCGCGCGCGCGCGCGCGCATACGGAATTCCTCATCCCTAAACCCGAACCCCAACCCTGAAAATAAACCCAAAATCCTAAACCTTAAGCCACAAGCCAGTCCTGAAAATTCCCGTAGGGGAGGAGGTCTGCCCAGGTTGTCAAAGGACCTGGAGCTTTGTGATTTGAGGCTTTCTGCCCAAACCGAGCCTCACACGGCGAAGCTGCGTATGATTGGCAGGATCTGAGATGATCTACTATGGGGGCTTAAATAATTACCAATACTATTTTGGGGGTTCCTTATTATAAACATAGTATAATGGGCCCCAAAACCCTATTCTAATTATTAAGGCCCGTATATTAAGGGCTTCGGGCTGCTCTGGGTCCTCTGGGGTTGAAGATTCTGCGGATTCCTCGGGCTTCGGGTCTGTGTGATTTAGTAGATCACCTTGGTGCCGCGTTGCTCCGCCACGTGTTCTGCAGTGGCATTGCATGTCCTTTTCCATTTAAAGTTGGAGCAAGGGGCGGCCAAGTGTTTGCCAATATGGCCTTTGGCCATAGTCTGCCAAGATTTGAGTTTCAGGGCGGTTGGTTTCTTGGATGCGGGCTGGCGGAACTCAAGCTGCGGAGGCTGATATGGTAAACATGGTCCCATAACTCGTTAAATTGCCGCAAAAACTGAAACTTCGTGCTTCAAGCATCCCCTGTGTGTCCCCGTGAAGATCTTGCTCTATACTCAAGGCCTATGTTCTGCATCTGAACGCCCTGAAGGACAAACACATGAAGAGTCAACATGGAAGATCTCAAAACATCGAAATGGCTCCGAACCCTAGATGCGGACTCTGAGCCCAAAGCACAGGTACGTGTTGTTGACAAACTGGAAACCTCAAACCGAAAAACTCGTGAAACCTAAACCCCGACCTTTAACTCCAAGCCCAAAGGGAGAAACCCCGTACCGTGCAGGTGGTCCCTGTATATCGTAGGTACCTGGACCACTGAGAATTCAGGGACCCAACAGCTGGAGACACAATTCAGTGCTACAGGGGTGTAGGGGTAAGGGAATTTGAGGTTTACATCGTCGGGGAGGATGAGGCTTCTACAAGAGTCACTCGGTTTAGCGTTTAGGGTTAAGGGTGGGTTTGGGATTTAGGGTCTCTTCACATATGCCATCTCGGATGAGCCAAAGTCATCAGCCGCCAATAACTGCCGCCTAAATCCCGGAGTGTCCATGACCAGGATCCTAAACCTAGACCTCAACCAGAATTGCGTTATGTACGAATGCATAAAAAGGTTGGCAGTATTTCATATACACCAGTGAAACATGCAAAGCCTATCTTTGACTCTGGGCCACAAGCGTATGTGTATATATATATATATAGATATAGATACAGATACAGATATAGATATAGACGCACATGCCCCCAAATCACTACAGCCCTCAACCCATAACTTAAGCACAAAGACCCTCAGCGTAAATGCCTCACAGCTCTGAACCTTTCAAGACTAACTGTAAACAAAAACCCTTCAATCATAATGCATCCGCTCGCAAGCATAAGAATCGACATCCTAAACCACAAATGCTCATTCCCAAGCACTGAACCCCTAAAAAATCCTAAACCTGAAGCCTGAACCCTAAACCCCGAAACCCGAAGCACCAAGCCCTGAACCCGAAGCCCCAGCGAAGTTAAACTAGGGGCCTTAATCTTTAGAATAGGGTTTTCGGGGTATAATATACTATAGCTATGATCAGGAATCCCCCAAAGTGGGGTCTTGGGGTATATTAGACTTTTACTATAATACGGCACAAGCTGCATTGGTAATCCCTAAGCCCTAAACCCCTATAGACGCCTTAAAGAACCCCCCCAAAAAAAAACCAACAGTAAGGGTTATTACTTTGGCGCCTAGATTATTATGGAACCCTACTATAGATCCCATATAGACCCCTTTTTAATCACCCCTTTAAGGGAAGCCTACTCTAACTATTGAGGCATCTTTGAGCATCTTTGGCGCCTTCCGGCTCGGCCGCCAGGCTTTGCGGAAAAGGTGGCATGGCCTGGCCGAGGGGAAAAGGTGGCCATGGATGTGTGCATTTATGCATGTATGAATGGGTGTATGAACGAATGTATGTTGTATGTATGTATGTATCTATGTCTGTGAGAATACATACGAATGTATGTACACCCACACATATGCGTATGTGTATCTGCATATGTAACCGTATACGCGCTGACTGACTGTCATAGAAGAACTTATTAGAGAGGCACATGACCTCAGAAGCGGCTGCTGTCTGCAACCTCGGGGACCAGATGACCCTTATCAATAGGGGCCCTATATACCCTTATACTATGAATCCCTATATGCTATATGAACCTTAAACTTAAACTCTTCCTTAAGAGAAGTGTGCAAAAAACGAGCCTCCTCGTTGGTGGTGGCAGACTGGTCGGCCCAAAATGACAGGGCCCCTGAAGTTAGTAGGGTTTTTGAGGGTTCAAGGTTGTCTTCTTCTGTTAATAAAGCGGGGCGTTTAAGAAACTGCATACCGGGTGTTGTGGGGTTTTGGTAGGGCTTCACGGTTGTTTGACAGCAGCTTTTATCGGGCTGGATCGGGCGTTACCTCGATGTCAGGTTTCGCTACTCACAGAGCAGGTGACCCTGAACCACCAAGACACCCGCCATGCCCCGGAACACAAACTTCCCCAACACCGCAAGTCAGAACCCCAAAGCTTAAATCATTGAACCTCAAGCCCCATTCAACTAACACCTGTAAAACTCGGGGGATTCCCTAAGAACTCGATTCGGAACCTTATAACTCCCTATGATTACCGTTCCAGACTCCAGTAAAACCCAATTAAACTCGCCATCCTCCCCCTTCGGAGGTGCCTTGACCTTCGCCGATGGAATTTGGGTTGCTGCACGGCGCAGCCTCAAGGCCGGGAGGATTCCATGTTAGAGCACTTTACGGGGGGTGGGGGGTGGGGTGGGGTGTCTTGAATTTCAAGGGTTTACTCTTAATATTGTTTCGGCTTTAGATCAACTCTGAAACTTTCGAAGGTCTTTGCAGGGCTTTATGTGTGCCTTATGGAGTGCGTTCGTTTCATGTAGGCTTGTGCATCCCGGTCCCGATATGTGAGTGTGTGTGTGTGTGTGTGTGTGGGTGGTGTGATGTGTGTATGTGTGTGCATGTGTGTGTGTGTATGTGTGTGTATGTGTGTGGGTGTGGGTGTGGGTGTGGGTGTGGGTGTGTGTGGGTGTGTGTGGGTGGGTGTGGGTGGGTGTGGGTGGGTGTGGGTGTGGGTGTGGGTGTGGGTGTGGGTGTGGGTGTGGGTGTGGGTGTGGGTGTGGGTGTGGGTGGGTGTGGGTGTGGGTGTGGGTGTGGGTGGGTGTGGGTGTGGGTGTGGGTGTGGGTGTGGGTGTGGGTGTGGGTGTGGGTGTGGGTGTGGGTGTGGGTGTGGGTGTGGGTGTGGGTGTGGGTGTGGGTGTGGGTGTGGGTGTGGGTGTGGGTGTGGGTGTGGGTGTGGGTGTGGGTGTGGGTGTGGGTGGTGTGGTGTGGGTGGTGGGTGTGGGTGTGGGTGTGGGTGTGGGTGTGGGTGTGGGTGTGGGTGTGGGTGTGGGTGTGGGTGTGGGTGTGGGTGTGGGTGTGGGTGTGGGTGTGGGTGTGGGTGTGGGTGTGGGTGTGGGTGTGGGTGTGGGTGTGGGTGTGGGTGTGGGTGGGTGTGGGTGTGGGTGTGGGTGTGGGTGTGGGTGTGGGTGTGGGTGTGGGTGTGGGTGTGGGTGTGGGTGTGGGTGTGGTGTGTGTGTGTGGGTGTGGGTGTGGGTGTGGGTGTGGGTGTGGGTGTGGGTGTGGGTGTGGGTGTGGGTGTGGTGTGTGGGGTGTGGGTGTGGGTGTGGGTGTGGGTGTGGGTGGGTGTGGGTGTGGGTGTGGGTGTGGGTGTGGGTGTGTGTCTGTGCGTGTGTCTGTGCGTGCGTGTGTGTGGGTGTGTGTGGGTGTGTGTGGGTGTGTGTGGGTGCGGGTGTGTGTGGGTGGGTGTGTGTGGGTGTGGGTGTGGGTGTGGGTGTGGGTGTGGGTGTGGGTGTGGGTGTGGGGTGTGGTGTGTGTGGGTGTGGGTGTGGGTGTGTGGTGTGTGGTGTGTGGTGTGTGTGTGTGGTGTGTGTGTGTGGTGTGTGTGTGTGTGTGTGTGTGTGTGTGTGGTGTGTGTGTGTGTGTGTGGTGTGTGTGTGTGTGTGTGTGGTGTGTGTGTGTGTGTGTGTGTGTGTGTGTGTGTGTGTGTGTGTGTGTGTGTGTGTGTGTGTGTGTGTGTGTGTGTGTGTGTGTGTGTGTGTGTGTGTCTGTGCGTGTGTGTGTGTGTGTCAGGGTTCTTACACCACAAGAAGAAATCTTATATCCGAAAGACGAAATCCAAAGCCTCGCACACACACACACAGACACAAAACACACACACACACAAACAAACAAACAAACAAACACCGCTTGATTGCCAAAGGCCCTTGCTGGGAAACAAAACCCCTAGCTTTGTACGTTCGTGGGCCGTCGGCGAACGTTCTCCTGTAGTATATTCCGACAGAGAGACATAATTGCGGAAGAAACTACATGCTCACAGCAATGGTCTCGAGGCATACACATGTGTAATTCCAGGCTTTAACGAGGACTTCCTGTTCGGCACATGTTGCTTAAAGCAACCTTAAAGCCCTGGGAGCAAGCGAAACTATATCAAAACCCCTGAACCAAGAAGTTGTATTTAAGCTTATAGGCGTAATGTGTATATATACATATACATGTGTATATTATATTATATTATATTATATTATATTATATTATATATATACACATCATAAAAGCTTGAAACCTCAACAAACAAGAAGCCTCGACAACCTGTGCTCTGCCGGCCTGCTCGGTCTGCTGCAGTCTTAGGATCTCAGGCGTCCAAGCCATGGCCCCTGGGATACGGCTACGTTGAGTTGTGTTTTGCTCTACTCCTGTGTTCCGTCATTCGTCATCCTCGAGAAGACCTAGGGATGTTGAAGGTTCAAGGTTTAGGGGGTTAGAACTCGTTACCTCCCTGCTTCCGCTCCCGAAGCCGCAAACCCTCAAAGCCGCACCCCCAAGCCCCAAACATAACAACCACCCCACTCCCACCCCGCTGCGCCTTGGGCTTCGGACATGGCATTCTGGCTGCTAAAGGAGGCGGCCTGAAGGCGTGTCGGGCATCTCCTAGATTCGGGTTTCGAGGTTGATGACCTCCGAAACTACATTTTTTGCACGGTATACAACATGGGTTGTTACCATGGTCTGTTATGATATGCTGTGCTATGCTGTGACATGATATGTTATGATATGGAAAGACATACAATATGTATGTATGCGTACATACAGTACAGCCCTAAAAGCTAACAAAAAAAACGCTAGTTCAACCTGTGCTCTGCCGGCCTGGGCCAGCTCGGTCCGCTGCATTGTTGGGATCTCAGGCATCCACGCCATGGCCCCTGCGAGGCGGCTACTTAGTCGTTTCGAGGGCTTAAGGCCCCTCCCTGCTTCCCTCCTTCCCGAAACCGCACACACGCAAAGCCGGAATGCCCAAGTCCGAACCATAACAACCATGCACCCCACTCGAACCCAGGAGCGCCTTGGGCTTGGGGCACGGCACTCTGGCTGCTGAAGGAGGCCTGAAGGCGCGTCGGGCATATCCCAGATTCGGGTTTCGAGGTTGGTAACCTCCGAATATAATGGACGGTATACACAGCATAGTTTGTCACTATAGTATAGTACAACCTGATTTGATCTGATATGGAACGATATGCTATGATGTGATGTGTTACAATGTTTTGATGTGAAACAACTACCATTAACACATTTATTTATTTATATGTGGATAACTATGCAGAGCTCATATGATGTACAGATAACCCTTACACGGACACCCTAAGCCAAATGGCAGCCTGAACAACCTGTGCTCTGCCGGCCTGGGGCAGCTCGGTCTGCTGCATTGTTGCGATCTCAGACGTCCATGCCATGGCCCCTGGGATGCGACTACTTTGGGGGCATTTAGGGCTCAAGGTTTAGGGGTTAGTGCTCATTCCCTCCCTGCTTCCCTTCGGCCCAACCCTCAAACCCGCGATCCCCAAGCCCCAAACATAACAACCACCCCACTCCCACCCCGCTGCGCCTTGGGCTTCGGACATGGCATTCTGGCTGCTAAACGAGGCGGCCTGAAGGCGTGTCGGGCATATCCTAGATTCGGGTTTCGAGGTTGACGGAACAAAAACATAGAAGGGGCAATAGACACAGTAATCTGTATTAGTATGATTAAACACAATATGACTCGATCTGAAAGGTTCTGACCTGATCTGCTCTGATCTGGTATGATGTGATATGTCATGAGTTGAGCTGATATGAAATGATATGGCATGGTATGATATATGATGACATGGTATGATATGATCTGACCTGATATGGTATGTATGTGTATATATATATATATACATATATATATATATACATGTAGTGTATGAACAGTCTGTATAGTATAATATGTATAGTACGAATATGTGTATATGTATGCGTACATACATGCATGCATGCGCACAGGCATGCATGCGTCCATGCATGTACGTATGTATGCAAATATGCGTACATACATACATACATATACATATGTATTTATAACATGTGCACATACATAAATACACCATCCATCCATCCATCCATCCATCCATCCATCCATCCACCCACCCAGCCAGCCAGCCAGCCAGCCAGCCATCCATCCATCCATCCATGCATCCCTCCATCCATCCATCAATCCATCCGTCCATCCATCCATCCATCATTTCATCCATCCATCCATCCATCCATCCATCCATACATATGTGCATACATACATGCATGCATACATATATACATAGACAACTACATACATGATCCCTTCATCCGCTTAAACTCCCCTAAATATAAAGAATTCCCCGGCCGGAAAATCCAGTTTCGAGCAACAAGTTCAAAACATAAAAAGATGTAAAGGCATGTTGAATTATGGGTCAGGTAGGATCGGCATGATGCGATTGGAACTACCAGGCTAGGGCACGTGGGAACGCGGCGTCGAAGGGCGTCCGGATGTGGGAATTTCATGAACTCCCAGGCAAGAGTGCGCATCTAACGAAAAGCATGGGATCCGGAACGGAGGAACTCCCAGGCTAGGGGGAATCGAGACAGCAATGTACTCCTCTCAGCCTGTGCATGCCAATACGCACACAATCCCGCACCCGGCTGCCTAGCCTGGGAGTTCTGATTCGAGACAGCTATTACTGGCCCTGCCGCGCCCTAGCCTGGGACCTCATCCCATGCTTTTCGTTAGACCCACACCCTTGCCTGGGGGAAAAGTCTAGACTCGAATTTCGCAAAATCACGCGAAAAACCACCCGAAATCAGCCGAATATTAGAAGTTAAAGGCCCCAAATAATTCTTTGTATTTGGGGGTGGGGGTTACTAAACGGATGAAGGGATTATATACACACATTCACACACACAAACAGACAAACAAACATACATGCATGCATGCATGCATACATACAAACTACATACACGCATACATACATACATACACATACTCATGGACGTCCACATAGACACATTCATACACAGATAAACATATACAGGTACATATACGAACATGTTGATGTATGTGTATACATGACTATGTGTATAGGTAATGAGAGGTTGTGTTATAGCACACTCTAATGTTATCAACAAAGTAAACACAGTATGATATACTATAATACTGCACAGCATAATAATGCGATGTCGTTAAGTGTGCTGCGCTCTTCTGGGGATCCAACAAGATAAGCTAGTTCAGACAACTACCCACTACCCCCACTTTTGCCCAGATGCAATGCAAGCTACTCTCGTCGCGCCTGGTAGCTCTGTAGCTGCGCTGCTGCTGGTTGGTCCATGGGCCACGGGGTTGCAAATACTCCTGAAGGGCTGCCCAGAGGCCCCAAAGTAGCCCCCCGCCTACTATGGGGCCTTTGGGTGGTGCTGAGTCCCCTTTTTCAGGATAAACGCTCAGTCTAACAAGGGCTCCCTTCGATTGAAGAGCTGTTCCTTTTGGGGTTTAGGGGCTTAGGGGTTTAGGGTTGAGGGTAGCATCAACTACCAAGCCTACCAATGGACCACCTCGTTGGTCTCTGACCCAACTCCAACTTTGACGTATCCCCATTTAGCCCCACTTCATGTAGCCTGTTTCTCTCGCTTCCCTACTTAATACCAAGGTGCAACGAAAGGAGATGCCAGTACAAACTGCAGCCCTTTGCGATGCCTGGGTGCGTTCCGATGTTCAAACAGAGTGATTCCTGAGCATCCCCAAGCCCTAAAATCCCAAAAGCCTAAAGATGTCAAGCGAGCCCTCAGAGATTTGAAGCCGTATGTTAGAACCACCCCTAAGCCCCTGAACTGTAAACCGCTAAACCCCAAACCCCTAAACCCTAAGCCCTAAACCCCTAAACCCTATAGGCCCTAAACCCTATAGGCCCTAAACCCTGAACCCCTAAACCCCTAAACCCTGCAGGCCCTAAACCCCTAAACCCTAACAACCGCAAATCGCCTTCCGGCTGCACGGCCATGCACGAGTTCAGTGCCTCAAAGCTTAGGTTGATGGGGTTTGGGATTTAGGGCTCCGAATTTAGGGTTTAGTTGATTTTATATACAGGCTTTGGGGTTCAGGGCTTCGAATTTAGGAGTTTACTTGACTTTATTGGGTTTGGGGTCTAGGGAGGTCGGTTAAGGTGGAGGAGAGGGTCCAAGAATTGACGCACCAGGATTCGGACTTGGGGTCCAAAGATTGGGGTTTACGATCTCTCTTCCCTTGACATATATGCTATATGTATGTGTGTATATATATATATGTGTATGTATTTGCATACATATATATGTATATATAGAGAGAGATGCATTGATTTGCTTATTTACATATACATACTATAAACTACAAAGTGTCACGGTGGAACCTGGACGGGTGCATTGAAGCTTCTATTGTGAATCGTGGGAGGGTCTGCTTAAAGTGTGGTGCTCCTTGCGGTTTTTGTGTGCGTTTGTGAGGGCAGTGTCTCATCCGGGTTGTCTTCTTCTGAAGGATCTTGGGAGCTTTTACGAGTGAAACGGACTGTACATCCCTGAACCTCACCCCCAGAACCGTGAGGACTACATAGTGGGTGAAACGTCAAGCCCTATAGCTAAACCTCCAGCACGACACATGAGCCCAAGAAGCCATAAGCCCGACTCTGCCCAACCCTAGATCCCCAAAGCAGGGACGAAGCAGGCCTGCATGTCTGCCGAGCCATAGTACCCGGAACCTGCAGGCCGTAGTTCGAAGACTATCTTGGGACTCTGCGGTTCGGGGTCAGGGTCTGTTGGCATTTTCGGCATTTGGGTTTGTAGGCGACACGGCTCAACCGGGGTTTAGGGATTGGGGTTTGTTCGGGTGTAGGTGGGGTGTAGGCAGATGGGGTCAGGATATTCTGGAGTTTCGGGGTTAGGACTCGTCTTGGGGATGGCGCAGTATCGGTGCGAGACTAAGGGTGATGGGTTCGCCAGGGTTTGGGGTAGAGTCTGCTTGGGGCTTGGAGGGGGTCTACTTACCCGGAAACTGGCTTAAGACATTTCTGAGTTCTGCCGAACCAAAATCATCGCCGCAGCCATTCCCACCGCTGCCGTACGCCCGCAACAAAGGCCAGACAAACTGAACACATCCGCCCTGCAATGCAAGTTGCAAGGCCAAGGCTCAGGCAAAGGTGTGTCGTGCCCTCAATGCATAAGCGCCCCAGTAAAGACTAACAGCTCCTTCCTTCCCTCTCAGCGGAATCCTCAAAGGGACAGCCGCCAGGCCTTGCGATAGCTGCTGGCTCTGCATCAAAACCTTGGTGCGGAGGCTGACGGTTCTTCACTACGATTGATGAAAGGTTTGAGGTTTAGGTGTTGCTCCTCAAAAACATGCCTTAAGGCTTCACACAGCTGGCTTCTTGAAAACGCTTATTGCCCCAGCCATAATTGCACAGCATGACTTCTACTTCTCCGTGAGTCTTCAAACTCCGGTAGAAGTGACTGTTATATCTCTCTTGGGCTCCGGCAGAAGGATCGTTGATGTAGTTGCCTTCCAAGCAGCGCAGCAGTGGCCATGACAACGATGCACAAACTGCTTACTGATCCAGCTTCCGACAAATACTGAAGGTTAAGCCGGTTAATCGTTGGCATTATGTGAAATATGTCTGTGCATGTACACGTGTAAATAAAATGTAAACACAAACACATAAATGCATAGTTACTTACGTACATACATACATACATACATGCATGCATACAGACATACATACACACATTCGTAAGTACATACATGCATACATCCATGCATTCATGCATGCATGCACACATACATTCATACATACGTGTATACATACATAAACAAAGACATACATACATGCCTACGTACATGCATACACATACATATACATACATGCGTGCACATACATACACATACACACACATACGTACATACACACATACATACATACATACATACACGTACATGCAATGTACACTGAATGGCATTGCATTACATTGCATTAAGTATGTAGATGCATACATGCATGAATGCATTAAACATAAGTGTATATATGAACACATACATACATATGTATATCTAAATATACATAGGTATATACACATTCCTACATTGATTCATTCCTTCCTTCCTTTGACCATGCATTCCTTCATTCGTTCTTTCGTTCATTCGTTTTTCGCTTATGTATATAGATCCACAGGTTGTTGTAATCCTAACAAGTCGTGCAGGGTTACTTACCTATTGTGCTACTAGCAAGAATGTTTGAACCTGACCCGAGCCTGCTTAAAACAGGACTTCATGCTCAAAAACCCATGGGCTACTTATGGTTTACGGCTTCGGTTTATACAGGGTTCTCCTAGGGGGGCCTGGATTAGGTTTTGAGAAACGCATGTGCCGACTGGGGCGTAAAAAAGATTCGTTACCCTTGAGCCTGAAAACCTAAAGCCCTTGCCCTAAACCCTAGAGCCTTAAGTGCCAGGGCTTGGGAGGCTTCATTGCTTAGAGTATTGGAGCTTGAGGAGTAGGGTGTGGGCCGGTGCGGGCGAGGCCCCAATAATCATGAATATAACCCCAAACACACGATCCCTGAACCCTAACCCCTGCAAGCCCTAACCGTAGCGCCTCCGAGAGTGTCTCCGAAGGCTTCTTTCTGTGCCTGTGCGGAACTTCTTGAGGGTTTTCGCTTGAGGGAGCCCTCTCCCGACGCCAAAGCGGATGCCCACAAAAAAAATTTAACCGGCGCGTTTGGGCTGTGTATCGTTGTTAAGTTCCTATACTATCTTCTAGAACCCACTTCGAGCCCTCCCCATTGCCTTGCACTGAAAGCACTAATTAAACCTCTTACCTAGGACCCTAAGGAAACTGATGAAGTTGAACCCTACATGAATCCCCAAATCCTAAACTGTAAAACCTGAATCCTGAGGCGACACCAAAGGAGCGCAAACAACAACCCTGTCTTGACTCCGACGTGGGGATTTCTGAAGATAAAGGACCCTGACATAGTGCCCTAAATGGTAGGATCCTTATTATGAGGACCCCAAAAGAGGCACCCACATCTCCGGAAACCCCCATATGGCCCAGGCAATTGCTGCGGCCGCCGTCAGCTGGATGGCGTTCATCCTCGCCTCAGGTGTCATTCTTGAAGCTCTATAGTGTGGGTTTTAGAAGGTTTGTTTTGGAGATTTCGGTTTTGTAAGTAAGGCATTCCGGGGGGGGTCAGCTTTTTACATGCTCACAAACACCGTTTATGCTTCCGGGATTCTAAATTTAAGGTTCAACCATCTGTATAGTATGCTGAGAAAAAACGAGAGAGAGGAAAAACAGACAGGGAGAGATTGGAGAGAAAGAAAGAAGGCGGGAAGGAGAGACGAGAAGAGAGAACTGGAGAGAAACACATCTGTAGCATGCACACTCACGTCGAATCTGGACCATGTTGCAACATTGCAAAGTGAGCCATGGCCATTGTGGTTGTACCATAGTGCTACCAGAGTCGCCAAGGGTTGCACGGAAACTCGATTCGATCAATAAGTGCATAAGGATGCTCTTAACTTTCTAAGTTGCGAACCCCCTGTTGGTTGCGGGGGCCTTAGACTAACGATCCTGAAGTGGCTACTTCACGTCTATACTAGGGCTCCCGGGGTTCAGGATCTCTTCTTATATCTTCCTCTCCCCAGCCACCTTAAATCCTCAAGTCTCAAACCTGAATCTCTAGTAAATCCTGAAACCCTCAACCCCCCAACCCTACACCCCAAAACTGGCACTCTCAATTCTAAACCCTACAGCCTAAACTCGAAACCCCTAAACACTAAACCCCTAAATCCTATAACCCCTAAACCCTAAACACTAAACCCCTAAATCCTATAACCCCGAAACCCCTAAATCCTATAACCCCTAAACCCCTAAATCCTATAACCCCTAAACCCCTAAATCCTATAACCCGTAAACCCCTAAACCCTGTGTCACTCAGGCGGTCACCAACTCCTTGCGCTGCTCCTCTGTCGGTGGCTCTACCGCCTGCAGCTCGCTTCTTCGGGTCGCTGCGTGGGCCGTGTGGGGCCAGGGATCAGGACCCTAGGGTTTGGGGGATATAGGGCTTAAGGGTTTAGGAGTTTAGGGTCTAAGGGTTTGGGACGAGGACTTCAGGGTTTGGGAGGGTCGGACCTCCAGGCTGTCAGGTTCAGGGCTTGGGTTCAACCCTGCACCCTCAATGCATTGGTCGCATGCATTCAAGGCTCTAAGTCTCAATCAAGCTTTCGGCCGATTCTAGCAACGACTCTCGCTACAAGATCGACAGTTCACGGAGAGCAGCGGCCCTGCAGCACCCGTTGCTGAAGCTCCGAAAACACCAAGTCAGTTGGGAAATAAGACCTGTCTCGAAATTGATACTTTGCCTGGGATGGGAGCACCTAACCTCGTTGAGTTGGGCGTCCTGATGTTTGGCGTTTTTAGGGCTTACGGCTCCCAAATTCCGGTTTAGGGATTTAGAGTTTGCGAGATTGAGAGATCAGGGTGTGCTGGCTGTAGGGCGCCTCGCACCATCCACATGCGAAAATTCCCTTCCAAGGTTCTCATTGATCGCAAGTTTGCTCTATCAGCACCGACAAAGAAAAGGAGGCCAAAGTCAAAGAGTCGCTATATCTATTCCAAACGCCCTCTCAATGACATCCCGATATCTCACCGAAGTCGTCATATCCCATCACACTCCCTGATCCCCATTGCACCTTCCTCCCGAGCTCCACGTAAACCCTAAAGTCAGAATTGTGAAGATATGTGTATGAAGACCCGAATACAAAACACCACGGGCAACAAACCTATAGAATCGTCTAGCTATCGCGAAGGAGTAAATCCCCGGATACCTGTTGAGCCCTAAACCCATGTGCAGCCCGCTAAAATACCCAGAAGGCACCTTCGCAATGTCGAGCTGGTAGGTATCGCCTCTGGGACAGTGCTAAAGGCTCAAGGCCAAAAAACCTACCCAACTGCATGACGCGTCAGGGGTCTCGGGACACATCAGGTTCTTGCCATGTGGTATAGGGTGTTGTGTTTCCACTTCACCCCTTTGGATTTCGGATCTGGGACATTATCCCTAAACCCTAAGCCTTTAACCCGTGACCCTGGTCCATTGAATCCTAGAAAACCTAAACCTTAACAGGATCTCTCCGAAACAGACTTGAGATAAGCAGGGCTACGTGTACGCTCGGTTTCAGGGAAACGATTCAACTCGATAAGTTCGCCAAAAGACATGTTGTCGACTGGATGTTCCCCGAATGCCTAGACCCTACACCTTTAACCCAGTATAGCATGAGACATAACACAGTATGGTACAGTATAGTACAGTATAACATACATAGGTATATATACATATTATATAGATATGTATATTTAGTTATTTATAGTTCTATTTATACATATAGTCTACTGCTAATAGCAAAGAGCTCCGAGAAATTGAATCCTACCGCGCCGAAGGCCGGAGCGGTACAAGACCTCACGATGAAATCCCCGGCAAGCGTGGGCGAAGAACCTTTACCTTACCTTTGGCTAGTAGAAGAATGGTAGTAATAGTAGCAAAACTTGTACCCCATTCCTCCATTCCCTAGTAACCAAAGGTAAGTACAGGTCTTCTCCAGGAAGGAGAACCGAAGGGTTCAGGGTTTTTGGATTTGGGGATTTAATTAAGGGCTTAGGGCTGGATTTGGGGATTTAATTAAGGGCTTAGGGCTTAGGATTTGGGGGCTTAGGGGCTCAGGGTTTGAGGATTTAGGGTTTTGGGGTTTTGGATTTACGGACGGGGGCCATGGAGATTGGGGCAGTGCAGCAGTCGCAATTGTCGGATGCGCGCGTAAGGCCACTGTTTCATATTTAGGGTTTCTGAGTTTAGGGCCTTTCCAACGGCTTTTGAGTACACCGTATACAGTTTGAGTACAGATGATAGAGATGGACCATCGCGAACCCAGAAGATCCGCAATAAGATGCGCCTTGTCCGTGAAATACGTAGCGCCATTTGCCCTTGCCTTTGCCTTTTCCGTAGTGGCGAGCCTCCAGTGCAAGTCGTAGCCAGGCTGAATTGGGCTCTCGGAGACTTGAAGGAAAAGAAAGCACAGAGAAGGAGCTGGACATTTGGTTTATGAAGAAGGGCGCATGCATAAATTGCATAATGTGCAAGAGATTAATAAGTGAGATGAATCTAGGATGTACAAACGGTCCGATGCAAGACACATCGAGAGACACTCTGACTCTGCACCGTAAACCCTGAAATCCCCAAACCCTAAACCGCTAGACTGCTAGACTGCTATACTCTTTTCTCATGTTCGGCCCTTTGTATCACAAAGTCGTGAAACCTCACAGGTTGTCGACCGCAGTCGACGGGACAGCGACGAGGATAACAACATCTGGCTCGTTGTCTCAAGCATGCTGGTTTGAGGATGTTCGACGCCAAAAGGACCGAGCCAACCTCGTACACGTGGAACACGTAGAGTTGCTAGTATAGGGAACTTAATCATTGGAGAAGTTAATATTCCTTAGGGTTTCTCAATGCTTTTTCGTAGGATATAGGCAAGGCCCCTATTCAGGGTTGCTAGCCGCTCGACAACTTGCAGAGGCTTGTCGTTCCTCGGGCCTTGCTGGAGCCGTAGCCCCGCTGGCCATAGCCCCACTGTCCTCGACTGGTCATAGGGTTCACTGACAAGCAGGCACTCAAACAGGGCCGTGCTGAAAATCGAAGAGCATCGCCATGAGGACACTTCAAGCATATACTCACCGATACTGTACCTATCGAGGCCTATACTTATATGCTCAACTTCAACAAATGCAGTGCTACTTCCTGAATCTAGGCTATTCACTACCTAGCGACACAAAACCGCACCGGAAAAATCCTGGTTGCCCCAGCTGCTGCACGAGCTTACACAGAAAAAACGCAAAGTAGAATATGCATCGTTGGTGCAAGACATGTAGGGATGATTATAATGGCATAAACGAAGGAAATTTACCGAATGTTGTCGACATTCAAGCCCTGATGACGAACCCTAAGCAACACATCCGCAAGAGCCAGAAACATCCAGAAAATGGGCGTATGAGATTCCACTATAAAACATGCCCCGGTCCCTCTAAACCACAGTCCTGGCAAGAGCGTGTAGCGATCCAAGGTATATAAGTGCCCTCAAGCAGGGTGGATCAACATCAGTCTGAGGTTGAGGAGCTTTTGTTCATAGCTTGTAAACCCTCGACCGTAAACCTCGTTCCTAAGCCAATACCTGTTGCTGAACTGTTCAGGCAAGCGTAGACGTCGCAGAACGAAACGTAGAACTCACGCGTACGTATATATATATATATACACATGTGTATATATATATATATATATATATATATGTAGATGTGTGTATGTGTATATGTATATATGCATATATATATATATATATATATAGATATATGCAGGTATACATATACACACACACTCATATATATATATATATATATATATATAATGATATACATATATCTGTATAATATAGCCAAACAAGACCCTAAACGCCAAACCCATATCGAGCTCTTGTGACAAGGTTCGTTGGCCCCGCCCTCGCCCGCGCCCGCTCTGGCCATGCCAAGCTTGGCCCTGGCATTGTTGTAGTCTACTAGTTGATTAATATATTAAGTTGTACAATATAGTATGATACCTTACAGTAAATATAGCAGAATTGAAACGGTAGCGTATTATTATTAAAGCATGGTTGAGCACAGTGTGTACCTGTCTCTTGTAAGGCTTATAAGGTCTTTTGTCTTGATACTTGTCTCCACCTGCAAAGGTTAGCAAAACTACAATTGGAGAGCCCACACGGGGCACGACAAATCGCGGTTAACACAAGAGATCGAGGGCTTAGGGCCGTCCAAGTCTATACTCTGCACGCATGTGTGCGTGTGCGTGCATGTGTGGTGTAGTGTGTGTGTGTGTGTGTGTCTGTGTCTGTGTCTGTGTGTCTGTGTGTCTGTGTGTCTGTGTGTCTGTGTGTCTGTGTGTCTGTGTGTCTGTGTGTCTGTGTGTCTGTGTGTGTGTGTGTGTGTGTGTCTGTGTGTGCGTGTGCGCGGGTGGCTGTGCGTGTTTGTGTGTGCAAGTAAATGGGGGCAGGCATTGTTGATGCTCGAGCGGTGCATGCTCGGGCGCATTGGCTTGGCGGCTGCTGCTGCTGCTGCTGCTGCTGATGCCGTGGTGGTTGTCGTCTCCGTTGCTTGTTGTTGCTGGCGTCGTGGTCGTCGTGCTCGTTATTGCTGCTGCTGCTACTGTTGCTGTTTTCGCGGTTGCGTTTGCGGCTGGTGTTGGTGGTGCTGTTGCTGTTGCTGCTGTTGTTGTCGTCGGTCGGTTGCTGTTGGTTGCTGTTGTTGCCTGTTTGGCAGGTTGGGGTAGTGCTGCTTCTGCTGGTTGTTGTAGTCCTCGTCGTGGTTGTTTTTGAAATGTAAGTGCCCGATAGTGGTGTTGGTTTGGTCATCGTCGTCGTCGTAGCCGTTGTCGGGGTGCGGGCCAGACCGAGATCAGCCCAAAAGCCCGGAACACAAATCCCACAACTGTTGCGACCCGGTAACGTACCTTAAATTCGGGCTGGACCGAGGCGAGTACGCGTAGCGGATATAAATTGCACGAAACTTTCCAAATCAGAGAGCACGCACCACATCACGTGCTCGTCACAGTATCGATCGGAAGTGCATGAGCCACGAAGAGACCACACAGCTCAAACACATCGCCGTGAAGCTTTATTCGTCGAATCTCGACTACAGGAACAAACGACAAACGGGTGCATGTGGACAGCATCGCACGTCTTGGCGTCACGACGTCTTGACGTCACGATGTGGAACATCCTTTTCCTCTGCTGTGCCCAAAACCTGCAGAATCCCACACGAATCCACGAGTAAGCTGGACTTTCGGTCCGTGGGCGGATTTAGGGCCTAATCTTGAACTCTGCGTTCGTGCCCGCATATTCTGAAATTTCCATATCGAAAACCCAAAACCGGATCCCTACTGGGCCCTGCTGTGAAGATACCGAAGGCGGAAGATTCACTTACTTAAGAACAAAGGCCCAATTTGACCAGCTCAAACTCTCCCTCTCCCACTCCCTCTCTATCCCTTGTTCTGTCTCTCTCTCTCTCTCTCTCTCGCTCTTTCTCTCTCTCTGTTCCGTCGTCCCGTTAACACGGCCTCCGGTCGGAAGTTGTTCCGAGCTTCCTCCTGACATCCCCACAGCTCATCATGAGGATCGGTCGGGGTGTACAGTAATTAGGATTCATCATTCTGGAAAAATTCACATGGTTAGGGCTTGACAGATCTGTTTTCGAAGACCTGGTCCTGGTTGAGAACCACTCGCCTCGCTCTTCGAAAACTCTAGAAGACTGAAAACCGGGCTTTGAGGGAATGCTTGTTGAAGATCACTCGTTCACGGCCGTCAAAGGCTCTTACGGCTTTTTGCAAGGCATGCAAATAAAAACCTACAAATTCAAACATATCTGGGTTTCGAGGTTTCTGTTCTCTTGTGTTCGGGCGGCTAAATCACAGAACGGGAGGATCCCGGCTTCAGCCCATCTTCACCTTCACATGCTGACTGATTCAGGTTTTAGCGGTGTGGGACGCTGCCGTCATGAAACAAATCAAGTTTTGAGCGTCTATCGGGCTGGGACAACAAAAGTTCGAGGATCGGTTTTTTACGTCGCTATTTCGGGTTCGGGCAACGATCGAAATTTTAAACACAGCTGACATGGGTGTCGGACCGGATGAGTTTCGATCGTGGAATTGGTTCGGATTCGGGAAGGGTTCGGGGGAATACATGCTTGTTTGCCGTGTGTTGGTGGGGGCTGGGGTTGAAACATTGATTAGCTTTTCGTCAAGGCTCACAACAGCTGTAAGACGTTCGGCTCGGATGGGACAAACCCATCGAACATGACACAACCTTCTGGAGCACGGTGCTGCAACAATGCAAGCGCGTCAATTCAAACCTTGATCGCTGGCTTGGCTTTTGCGGGCACGTTGACCGAACGCGTGACAAGGCAGAATACGCCTGCGAAACTCGCCACATGGAGTCAATGCAGTCATCCTGTTATTGGTTCAGATTCAGGCTTCGCTGGCAATACAAGACGGGACACAGAGCAGTCTTAAAGCTCGCACGGAATGCAGTTGGACCTCTAAGAACGACTGCTGAGCCGTGAAATCGTCAGCATCATACTACGCGAAAATCCTGACTTTTCAACCGCAAAACCACCAGAATGATGCCAACACCTTACCCCAAATCCGATCTTACTAACTATGTGACTCTCAAAATGCAACCTCTAGTGTCTAGTGTGAACAGTCACACCTTGGAACAAGTGTGATGTCGGACGTACAGAATTGTGGTCCCGCAGCAACACTGTTGCAAAACTGAATCAAGAAGGCCATCCACTTCGTAATCGAAAGCTCCCAAAACACGCAATTGCATTACCAGGCGACGTAGAAGATTTCAAAAAGCTCCGTGGCTAGCGGCTAGGACAGGTTTAACTCCGCATACTCCGCATTTTCTCCCCGCGCAATGTACCCGAGAAAATCGGGTTTAGGGGCAGGGATGCAAGCTCGGATGGAGGCGGTTGATCTGAGCTGACATCCGGTTCACGTCCGTAGCACGGCGTCTCGTTTTATGCCAAATCTTGAGATCCTTACATCTTCATGTCGTGCGACGCGGCAACACGGACAACTGCAAACGGTCTGTAACCGCTTGTTGTAGCACTGGGTCAATCTCGATGTTTTCTCGTGGGTTACTGCAAGCGTCTCGGTCGAAGTGGTTCACGCATGCTGACTTTTCTGGGCTTCCTCAGTCCTATGACTTGCGCCAGGGTAGTAGTAGTGCCACTGCCACTGCCGCTGCCGCCACCACCGCTACCACTACTATCACAACTACCACTACAATCACTACTACAACTACTACCGCTACTATCACTACTACCACTACTACCACGACTACTACCACTACTTCCACTACTACCACTACACTACTACCACGACTACTACCACTACTTCCACTACTACCACTACTACCACCACTTACAACTATCACTACCACTACCACCATAGCACTATAGCACAAAAGCACACTATAGCACCATAGCACCATGTCGCTGTAGCACTATAGCACTATAACACTATGGCACTGTAGCACTGGCACTACTACTACTACTACTACTACTACTACTACTGCCACTACTGCTGCGACCACTACTACTACTACTACTACTACTGCTACTACTGCTACTACTACGACGACTACGACTACTACGACTACTACGACTACTACTACTACTACTACTACTACTACTACTACTACTACTACTACCGCTACTAAGCTACTACTGCTGTTACTGCTACTGCTACTGCTACTGCTACTGCTACTGCTACTGCTACTGCTACTGCTACTGCTACTGCTACTACTACTACTACTACTACTACTACTTCTACTGCTACTGCTAATTCTACTTCTACTACTGCTACTTCTGCTACTACTGCAACTACTGCTACTGCTACTGCTACTGCAACTGCTGCTGCTGCTACTACTAGGGCCCCCCCCTGCCAACCACTTGGCGCCTGGACCCAGCGTCATCATCACCAGCAGCAACGAAAATGACAGATGCAGAAAATGCAGGGGCTCAGGCCCCCTATATGTGACAGCTGCAGAAGTTGCCGATGCTCATTTGCTTGAGCTGTCACAGATGCACGGCCTGAGCCCCGTTACCTGTGACATTTGCAGAAGTTCCCGAAGCTCACTTGCCTCAACTGTCACAGCCGGTGACGTTGCAGGGGCCCCAAAACTGCGACAGCAATTGGAGTTGCAACCTCGACGGGGAAGCAACTGCCAAACCACAGGTGGCCGGATAGTACGAAAATGCTGTAAATACCGTGCAACACGCAGGTGATGCCGAGAAGGTCTAAACACTCCCAAAACTGGGGCGCAACATCTTCTAAACATCAAAAACAAAGATGACATCTGCACGTGGGAGGGGCTCGCCAACACCCTTAAAGCCCAGACCTCAGCATAGAAGGGATTGCTTCTAAAGTGGTGTGTGGTATTCGAGAACCTGCCTGTACGTCCTCATGCCGGGGGGGAGCAACAATGGTGCTAAAGAACGGTGGTTAGCAATGGACTACGACATGACCAAAGTCCTTTACATACCGAGCAAAAGGCAAGCATCCCCCAAACCAATTTCGAGTTTTCGCCGAAAGTCCTCGCAAGCCCGATGCCGAGTTCGCAACGTCCAGAGTACGTTTGGTGACTATGTGAGATGGTCCGACATCACGAAAGTACTGTAAAAAACACGTAAAACGGCTCTTCTAGAGATGTTGTTCGGGGTGTCTGCATATCAATGTCGTCATCATCCCCCCTCTCCCCCGACCCTTCGCCCCAAACTGAAAGTCCAGATTCGGAAGCTCGATTTTGCAAACTCGCAAGTGAGCTTTGAAGCTTCATAAGATGTTCCTACATGACGACAGTGCTGTAAATAACGAGTCAAACGGATGTGTGCGAGAAGAGTGTGGAAGAGGGGTGGTTGGAGGAAGGGGGGGGCTACTACTACTACTACTACTACTACTACTGCTACTACTACTACTACTACTACTACTACTACTACTACTACTACTACTACTACTACTACTACTACTACTACTACTACTACTACTACTACTACTACTACTACTACTACTACTACTACTACTACTACTACTACTACTACTACTACTACTACTACTACTACTACTACTACTACTACTACTACTACTACTACTACTACTACTACTACTACTACTACTACTACTACTACTACTACTACTACTACTACTACTACTACTACTACTACTACTACTACTACTACTACTACTACTTATATTGCTGCTGCTAGTACAACATACTTGAAGGTAGGATGTAAAGCATAGGGAGTTCGGCACTGCGAAGATGATTCCTCGATCATGCTATAGATAAAGTGTTGTAATACGTTATGTTGTGAACCTTATATTGTATGTTATGTTTTGCAAATTCTATACTAAGAGTTTCGCATTATGCAACCACTATAACCGGAACCCCTCTAGACCCATAAACCCAATGCACATCAACCCAGCAGCCCATCAACCAACAGACCGACAACCGCAAACCACAAACCCGTAACCCCAAACGAGATTATACACCCCCACACCTTCAAGGCCGGAATAACAAGAAACAATTCCAAACAACTGAATCCGAAACCGTCCTCGTGGTCCTGGCTTCGGTACTGTGACCAGTGCACACCCTGAGGAAACAACGAACGTGGGGTCTGTGGGCTGAGGACTGAAGGAAGCTAATGCAGGGCTTACACGAGACTTAGGATTAAGGGGGCCTTGGAGATATAGACCCCCTCAACAAGGTCCCTTTTAGGAGAGCGAGAGCCAGAAGTAAGTCCCCTTTTTCGGTCTCCCTAATACTACCGGCTCAATTCCTAGTGGGCAAGAACACGGGGGCTTCAGGCTTGCATCTGTGGACTCGGGGTAGCCTAGCATCGAGCCTTTCTAGGCTTTGCGTTCCGGCTTTCATTTTGGGGTCTGGGATTTGGGGCATAAGCAAAGATCCCAAACACACTTGAGCATAACCTCACAAACTGCATCCCCGAAAACCTGAACCGTGCACGAACCTGAAGACACGGAACCCCAAAAGGGCACCCATTAGTTGTATGTGCCGATCCATGAAACCTCGACGGCACATCCTCAGCCCTAAACCCTACACGATGTAAAGTTGGGCTCAACTTTAAACATTCTGTGAAAAACCTAATAAACACGTCCCGATTCTAGACCCTAAGCCTGACAGCGCTAACCCCGAGCTTCGTCCGGAAAGCCCACCTCCTCTTGCAAGCTGCTCCAAGCATCACGACTTTGAGCAAGTGCATCTTCGGTGTGTCTCCAGGCATCCTGTGAAGGCTCTGCCATGATGAACAGGATGAGTGCGAGTTGTAGGGTTTGAAGATTTAGGTCTTAGGGTTTAGAATATAGGGTGTTAGGGTGCTACGGTGTAGGATTCATCTTCATTGCACTTAAGCTTCAGAACTCCGGAAATGCGGTTTCGGTACTGATAGGATTGTAGTCAATGCAACGTGTTGATGGTGCCGTCATCGGGTCTCGGGATCCAGGACCCCGAAAGGAACAATGACGAACAGAATCAAGCACCTGAACCCTGAGGCATTATTAACCCTCATCCAGAAAATGTCTTAGCTATCTGGATTGCACTGTCCTCTGCTCCATGTCCAGCTGTGGTGGCCACGACCCCAGCTGGCCTCAAGAAGATTGGCGGGGCGGCTTTGGTATTCAGGGGTCTTCTATACTGAACTTAGAACCCTAGCAAAAATTATAGTTTTAGCTGTTTCTTAGAGATTCTAATAACCAAAAATTAAAAATCATTTCTAAGTGTCCCTAAGTCTTCTCTGAAGCAACGCAGTCCTTCATCCAAAGCCGGAAACCCTCTGAACTCCAGTACCCTGAGCCCCAAGCCCCAGCCCCGAGCCGGGCGCCCCCCAAAGCACCAAACCCAAAACCCCACACTTGCATTTCTCCCAGCACTTCCAGAAACAGGAATAATCCTGCTATTGAACAAACACAAGCTTAGCGTGTAGCGTTAACACTACTGATGTAAGAAGCGGACGAATGATGCATGCAGTACTGCAACCCATCGAAAGCTCACCGAGCCCCGGTCTTCTTTATCTTCAAGATCTCATCGTCGCCATGAGGACCTCCGGATGCTTCTCCGAGTTTGGGTATCGGAAGGGTTTCGAGTTGGAGTTAATCTTGGGGCCTAAGTAGTGATCTTATTGCTTAGGGTTCCTTAACATTGTGTGTAATTATAATGAATGCACAAACCCTATTCAAAGCATTCAGGACCCCTACATGACCTGTCTCCGTCCGGGGACTTTAAAAGCGGGGACGCGTGCTTGAAGGGCTTCTCACAGGATCGTAGGGTTTAGGGTTTATCGGTTTAGGGTTTATGGTAGAAGCCAGAAAGTTGGAACATTAGTATCCTCAGGGCCCTAAAGTAAAGTATAAGAGATCCTAGCACTAATCCTCCTAAACCCATGTTCCAACTTTCTGGCTTCTACTGTAGGGGATTGTTGGGTTTAGGGTTTAAAGCCTTCCCCCTGGTCCCGAAGAGAAACGTCCTCAGCTATTCGGCGCTTCTATCTACACAAAAGCTCGGGGCCCAAACCACCTCTGGGGCTGGGGGATTCAGGGTTGCAAGCTTTCGGGTTTAGGAGTTTTAGGTTTGAGGGTTTTCGGGTTTTAAGGCTCCAAAGTTTAGGGTTCGGAGCTAGGCGGGAGGCTTGGAGAGCCCTTTGAAGACCCCCGGGACAAGATTAGGGTTGGTTTAGGATCCAAGCCTTTAAAGCTTTGTGGCGCAGTAGTTCAGCGTTTTGAGGATTTCGGCTGAAAGGGTGCTGTATGAGACTCAAACAGAGTTCCGCTGTGTGCTTTCGAGAGGGGTCCTTAATTGGGCTTACCTTCTGGGGGATGAGGAGAAAACTCCACCAGTCTCCCTAATCTAGGGGCCTAAGAATTAGAGTCTTGTTTATGGGGCCCATTATACTACAATTGCAATGAGGAACCCTCAACAAAATATTGGTAATTATTTAGGCGCCTATAGTACATGCGCCGCAGAGTCTGAGGCGAAAAAGGAGAAGCTAAATCCCGGAAGCAGAACACGCGGCCGTCGGGCAGCCTGCAGAGCCCCCTCGTCCACCTGGCGGAGAGCTGCAGAGGCTGCAGGTGCTGTTGCTTGTGCTTATACACAGCAAGTCCCGAAGCCATGAGACCAGAACAAGAAAATGAACAAGACTGCAGGCTTAGAAAGCCTGGGAGAAACTCAAGGCATGCACAACTTAGGATAGCAACTGCCAATCATGCTGTTCCCACTTGGGATATCTGGCAAGTCTATAAAAGTCTTATACTTCTGCCCCACAGCCTGAGCCTCAAACATGCTGAACTCCGTACCCTGAACGAACAGTACCTGCAGCACCCGCATCTCGACACAAGACAGCAAGTTACCATCTCTGAACCCTGGACAAACCAAGAGCCAACAGTCCATAAACGCAAAGGACCCGAAACCCTGATCCCATTAAGCCCTCAGATCCTGAACTTGAAGCCCTATCAACCCCTGCAGAGAGCCCGAGAGCAGCTTGCAGCCTGCGCCGCGTTCCATGGCCACTTTTGGCGGAGTCATGTCGGTCTCGAACCTCAGAGTCAGGAGAGGAACTCCTTCACGAAGGCTTTACAGCGCGTGGGCCTGTTTTGGTATCAGGAAGGGCTTCGGGCTTGAAGGGATTCGGACAGATTAAGGCGCCAAGACCAAGATCTTGAGCATTCGGGCTTGAGGTTCAGTATCCAGGACTCGGACTTCAAGGACTGGGGTTTGGGATTATCGGATTGGTGGTCCACTACCACGGCCACCACCACTACCACCATCACTAGAAGCCCACCCAAATCCTAAGATCAATTGCTTGCCTCGCTGAGATCACCTACCCAACAATGACAAAGATCTGAGCTGGCTCATGGGCATCGCATGCGACCCCTCTCTGCAGAACCCTCTGCATGCCCAAGCTTTGCAAACCAGGCTTCCGTGGCCAAATGTAAAGTCTGTAGAGTTTAGGGTTTAGGGACCTAGTTATCATCACCACCACTCTAAACCACATATCCTCAAGAAGGCTTTGAACCCTCAATCCCAGCTACTGAATCCGCAAATAAAGGCTCCAAGACCTCCGCAGAACCTACCTGAAACGCTATTCCAATCCTAACCCAAAGCTCTGAACCTTACCTACTGGCTGAGCCCGCAACAAAAAGCAACAACGCCACAGTCACACCCTGCTTTGCAAAAGAGCAGCAGGCGACTTGGATGCTGCGACTGCTCGCGCCTGCATAGGCCAGACTAAGTCTTACACTGCTTATAAGTTGCGGCTTTCACATGTCAAAGCTTAGGGCTCGGGCCTGTTGGGTTTCGATTATGGGCTGAGGACGGCAATCGAGGGTTTGTGGATTTGGTTAAGGGGATAGGGTTAGATCGGGCAGATAGGGCTTACGGGAGATGAAACAAATACTTTAAAGCTCAAAAGTCAACCCGAACGGCAGTTCTCTAAATTAGGCGTGCTGCCCTAATTCGGAGAAGTATCCAGACTGGTAGTACTAATTGCTAGAACCCCGGTTATAAGCAATCCTGCCTTGGAGTGTACGGTGTGGGGAATGGCGAGTAGCCCAAACTCGGATGGCTCGAGACTGAGCTTCGCATGCTCCGGGCTACCAGGTTGCCAGCTTTCGGCTTTACGGCCGGGGCTGATGGCTGAAGATCGGAGGTAGAAGACACCCACCATGTGGGATCATGGTGTGTTTGGTGCCAAGCTTCAGTGTGGCGACCATCTAAGCCCCGCCAAACCTACTACAGCAAACGGTTGCCAATGGTTGCAATACTGACATGATAGGCAGGGATGGACTAAGTTAAAATGTTTCAGCTTCCTAGACACCGCGGTCTCTTGGCAGCAGAAGACGAAATTTAGGGATGGTGTTCTGGGATCCACGCAACCGCATCGACAATCAGAAAACCGGGATGCCTACCTGGCTCAGCATAGAAAGATACCTGGCGTCATCCAAACCCCTGCACATCTGTCGAGCCTTCAAAATCCCAAGCAACTCAAGCTCTCTAGTTACCTCTCTCAAGCCCACCAAAATTGAAAGAGAGTTACGCTCTTGAAACCCTTCGACCTCCAGCCCTACTGCGTATTCCGATACCTTACAGAGACTTCACATGACGGAGCCCACATAGGAGTAGGCGAGCTGCCACGATGCGGTGTCCTCGGAGGAGTGAGGCTTTGGGCTTCGGACATGAACAAAAGCCTCTTGCAAGTAAGGTTGATGAGATACCACTTCACAAGGCTCATTCCGCCTGTGAGGTCGTTTGTGGGGTGATTGAGGGGTTCGGAGTTCGGGTGTTTCTGTCCATGGTTTAGTACTGCCTGCATCTCAAACAGCTGCGCGGCTAAACCTCACACCCAAAGCCCCTGAACTCCAAACCGAGAACCCCCTCACTCCAAGCCTGCAGGCACCAAAGCAAGCTCAAACTCAAATACGAATCCGAAACTCCTAATATCACAGGCCTTGCTAGGTTCCGAGAGGTTACGAAGCTCCGGAACTCACAAACAATCCACCCGAGATCGGATTACCAGTGGTTAACAACGAGATACACAAAGTACCAGGGTCCAGATACTCACTCTTGGTACTGGTACTGGTACAACTGGCGGAACCACTGCCGACAAGTTATGCAAGCTGCCCCGCTCTGCAAGTACTGCTGATTGCATAGTAGCCTAAGTAGCTGCAACAGTAGACAAAGAATAGCACTGCTACACTACAAGCGATCATGTCATAGTCCTTGAGTCATCACATATTCTGCGTGGACCCTGAAGAGGGATGCTCAAACTCGACCCTCAGCAATCCTCAACCCTGCACCTCAAACCGGCAATTGCGCGGGCAAATAAATGCTCCTTCGCGTGCCGCGAGTAAGCTTCCAAATCGCGCTGCAACGAGGGATTCTTGTAAGTAAGGAAAACTCCCTGAAGTCCGGGGCGACACGAGCCGTCAACTTTGCAGGCCAGAAGCATCGTTGGAGAGCTTGCAAGGTGGGGTCTGCAGGTGAAGCTCGCTCGCGTCGACCCGGCCTGTCACAGATGTCAGGGTTTTCTGTGATTTATAGTGATTTATATTAATTTATATGGAAGCCCTAAGCATGGAGAACATCTTCATGCTGACCTACAGAGTTTGCTAGTTTCTAGGATCCAGCATCTTAGCGGTCCAGTGCTTGAATCAGGGCTACAGGTCAAGGGCCTCAGATTGCAGGGATTGAATTCTGAAGGGTCTTGGATCAGGTGCTCCTGGGCCTCGCTCCAGTCTTACAGTCATGGCTTTGCTCAAAAACCGGGAAGTGTGATGACAACTTCAGCCTTGATTCCTTGATGCTTCAGATAGCTGCTACGAGGGAAGTAGAGTATGTCGTGACTCCGGAAGTGGTTCGTACTGCGGTCGAGCCAGAGTCAAACCAGCCCTGAAGCCTGGCAGCTTGACAGCTTCCTGCACATCTTCGGCGCCATTGATCTGCCGTCTGTCATGAATCCTCGAACCCTGGCTGGTCTTCTGCAGCCAGGTCTACCTGCTACAACTGCTGCTAATACCATTGTATGCACAACTAACGATCCATGCAACTCTCAGCTGAAGTGCGAATGCTTGCAAGTAGCCACTTGCACAGCTTGGAGGCACATCGTAGAAATGCGACCAACAAGATTGGCCGAGGCTTGGGAATGTTCCACGTCTTCCTCAGATTTAATCGATGAACAAGCCGCAGGTCGTCGTATGCACGCGCTGTCGGCAAAAGGGGCACTCATGTCCGATCTGCTGCTGGCATGCACGGCATAGAACATGTCCACAAGGGGCTAACGCCACCATTGGACGATCTTCATGACAAATGCCGCAAGGCCCGACGAAGCCCCCACGTGCAGTGGTTCGGCCGGCCTCGCATCGTTCTGCACCTGCCCTTCCCCAAGAAGCCGAAACGGACAAGTAGCATCGGTGCATAAAGCCTCCAAAGCCATGGCGAAGACGGAAATTGGACACAGAGACAGCCAAGTTCTCAAAGCCGTAGGCTCCCAAAGTCTGCCGCAGCTCTGCTTCATAGTGGTCCAGATTGAGGCATTGCAACTGTGGCAGCTCCACAAGGTTGTCGGAGAAGTGAGCATTAAAGCTCCCACGATCGCTTGAGTGCTCGCATTCATGCTCGAATCGTGTCACTTGCTCTGCAACCCATTGCTGAATCTTTTGGCGGTCACTGGCCACCTGCTGGTCATGTACGGCTGAGCTCCGCTGAGACAAGCGCTGCACAAAGGACATCACGGCTAAGAGTCGCGATTGCAGCTCAAGGAGTCCTAGTGCAAACTTGGCAACTGGAATGCTTCGGTGTCAGCATCAACGTCCAAAGCTGCCAGATCTGCTGGTGTTGAAAAGCGAAAGCAGAGCGACGACGACAACGATGTCGAAAACATGGTTGGCTATACAGGCGTACGCTTACTGCCAGAGCCTCAACTCCCAACTCTTCAGAACACCCTGTTACACTGATAAGGCTTACAAACTTAAGACAACTCCCAGAGCCGAACAAAAACGGCCTCACAAATCCTTAAGATGACTCCCTTCCCCCGCTTAGAAGAAATAACGCTGGACCTGGCGAAGGCGATCGATATCGATCAGCTGCCGGCCTAGGCAAAGCTTCCGAGATGCTTTAGGTCACATCTGTGGAGCAGGACTTCAGGTGTGCGGTGGTCTAAACCCTTGAGAAGAATCATGCGACCATCCCTCTTGTTAGGGAGTATGCGGAACGTGCGCTTCCTTGGAAAGGGCATCACGGGGTGGTTGAGCAAGAACCGTACAGCGTAAGACCAGAAATTCTGACTGCAAAGCCATGTAAGTCCGAAGCCCAAACTCATTAACACCCGCACTCCCTCAAGCCTAAACCCATACCGAAAAATCCCACATAAACAAAACAAGCCCAAGACTTTGTACTGCATGTACCCTGTTAAGTCTATGCTCGAACTTTCAGGTTGTTCTATAGTTTGTCATGTAGTGCAGCTGGTTGTCGAACGAACAAACAAACTTTTCACATCTTTTCACCATCGCAAGTTCAGTCCGCTCGACAAGGTCGACGGAATTAATACTATACCCTGAACCCATGCTCACAAACCCAAAGTTATTCCTTCCACGCGCAGGGTTGGCCTGAATCAGTAGAGTAATTACGGCTCGTGGGTGTGTTCTATTCTACTCAGGGGGAGTAGCGCTCAAGGACCAACAGGTTCATGATCAGGACTAATGGTCCAATGTTTCCCTGCTGCACCCAAACCTAGCACGTTATGCTCAGGATAGAGCGAGCCATCCAAGCCGGGCGGAGAGCATATCACGAATTCCTGGCAAAAATCGGCGATATGGCGAAAGGCTCTCGATTTGGAACTAAAGTTTTGGGAGTGAGGCAGCGAGACTCAGGATTCAGAAGCGGGGCGGTGTTCGGACGAAGGTCTTTGCTTGAGGATTGTTGGCTCCCAGCAGGATGAAGCAAAGGTAAGACAACCGGCTGCTGAAGACACAATCACTTCCTTCGAGACCATGCCTGCAAATCGTGGGCCGCACAGCCAGTATGTAGTCGCAGAACAAATCCCGGGCCGCTCAAATCGAGAGTCGTAAATTGCGCGAGTCAGTGACAAACACATCCCGTCTCAACCAGGAGCGACGAACACTATCCTGCGCCTTGAATCCTAAGCCCTTTTGCCTTCATGGCTTGGCAGAATCATGGTGTAAATAAGACGAACAGCGTCTGGAAAAGCAAACTGGCTGTTGAGGCTCATACACTCTCAGCCCCAAACCTACGAATAAGCCTTTATCGAAACTTCTGACACCCTGCACCGTACCCTGACATCATCCATGAACCCCCTCACCAAAATTAAAACTCCAACTCTAGAACCCAAAGACCCAAACCTCAAAAATGCAAGACCACAATAACAAGCCTTTACGGTGGGAGGTGGCGCCGTGCTGCGGTTTGCCGGACGGCGCTGCCTGGAGCTCCCTGCAGCAAGGACTCCAAGACCCCTTGCTTTATAGGGCTTTTTGGGGGTTTTGTTTAACCGGACCTTTTCACGCAAGACAGCTGTACCAGCTAGGATTTAGCCTTTGGGGTCTTGGGTAGCTAGAGGAAACCCTGTATGATGTTGGGAAGATTGCTGGCGTTCTCAAACATCCGCACATGATACAAGGACGAATGCTCCTTGAGTTATACAAAGAAGCCCAACTTTGTGTGATGTGAGAAGAGTCCTCGAGTTAGAAGATGAAGGAAGCATTATGATAAAGAGAGGATCCTTTGTGATAAGTAATCCTAGGATCTGATGTAGGGAAGATTCCTGAATTCAGGGGGGGTTGGAGTCTTGTGCTGGTGGACGTGATCCGGATTCAAGAACGTATGCACCCGGCTCAGCATTCTCCATTTGAGGTTCATACCCTTGAACTTCGGAGCAAAAGAACCGTAAGTAAACCTGGAACGACCGAAGCCTGAACCTTAAGCCTCAAAAGCCGCAAACCCTGAAACCTCAAGAGACTTTCAAAACATGTTGGGCAGACAGGCCTTTGCCATGCATGTCACGCCACCCTTTTGAGTGGTCTTTCCTGTGGTTGAGGCTGGATATACGGCTGATGACCAGGGAGCATGGGCTGGGATCACAAGGTAGCGTCTTGAAGAGTTCTTCTATTTGTCAGTGTGACTGCCATTAAATATGGCTGTGGTGGTGGTGGCCGCGGTGATGGTGATGGTGCCCGGTGGTACTAGCAGCTGCAGTGGCAGTAATTAGTATTCGTAGTAGTCGTAGTAGTAGTAGTAGTAGCAGTAGTAGTAGTAGTAGCAGTAGTAGTAGTAGCAGCAGTAGCAGTAGCAGTAGCAGTAGCAGTAGCAGTAGCAGTAGCAGTAGCAGTAGCAGTAGCAGCAGCAGCAGCAGCAGTAGTAGTAGTAGTAGTAGTAGTAGTAGTAGTAGTAGTAGTAGTAGTAGTATAGTAGTAGTAGTAGTAGTAGTAGTAGTAGTAGTAGTAGTAGTAGTAGTATAATAGTAGTAGTAGTAGTAGTAGTAGTAGTAGTAGTAGTAGTAGTAGTAGTAGTAGTAGTAGTAGTAGTAGTAGTAGTAAAGTAGTAATAAAGTAGTAGTAAAGTAATAGTAAAGTAGTAGTAAAGTAGTAGTAAAGTAGTAGTAGTAGTAGTAGTAGTAGTAGTAGTAGTAGTAGTAGTAGTAGTAGTAGTAGTAGTAGTAGTAGTAGTAGTAGTAGTAGTAGTAGTAGTAGTAGTTAGTAGTAGTAGTATAAGTAGTAGTAGTAGTAGTAGTAGTAGTAGTAGTAGTAGTAGTAGTAGTAGTAGTAGTAGTAGTAGTAGTAGTAGTAGTAGTAGTAGTAGTAGTAGTAGTAGTAGTAGTAGGTGGTAGTAGTAGTAGTAGTAGTAGTAGTAGTAGTTGTTGTAGCAGCAGCAGCAACAGCAGTAGTAGTATCAGCAGCAGTAGTAGTACTGCTCCCGCTGCGGCGACTGCGGCCGCGGCTGCGACTGCGATGCTACAGCTGCTGCTAGCTACTACGGCCGCTATTGCTGCGACGATTCCTGCCGCTGCTCCCCCCTGGGTCTGTATGGTAAGGAAGCTCACAGGGAGGCGGGTAAATGATTCAAACCACCTGCACTGCAGTCCCTGCAGCTCTGAAGTCTTCACCGACGGGGCAGCCACCAAACAGGCAGTGGGGACTGGGCTGTGAGGAGCTTTACCTGGCACCTTATTCTGAACAATCTCCCAAACGTATGCTGTTTCTCGCAGAAGACAGATCAATCCACAAATCACAAACTCCTGACTCTACCTGACCCTCTCAGAACACAACCTGATCCAAACAACCGAAGCTGCAGCCGTGAGTCGTTGCCATCTGCTGCGTCTGCTAGCACAAGCCTGAAGGATATGAGTTTTCCTCGAGGGTTTAAGGGGTTAATCACCGTCGTAAAGAGCCCTTACAAGCAGCTATACATGTAACGCACAGCTCTCAAGCCAATCCTATCTTGTTGGTTCCCTTACATCCACCGACATCATGCAAACCATGAACCCTGCAGCGAGCTAATCATCAACCTGAAAAATACTTGCCCTTATACTACACATCCAACACATGCACAGGTCATTTCTGGGGTCCTTCTTGTCCGGGTTGCAGTTCTTGGTTTCGGGCATCTCGGAACTTGGAGCCAGGGTGTTTGAGCTTTTACTCTCCGCGAAATCATGCTGTATCCCTAAAAGCTAACCCTGGCTTCACCTGGGGCCGGCGCGCGAGCTTTGCAAACTTCGCGGCTCACTGCGGCGCAGAAGGCTCTGTCAGCTCGAGCCCGGGCGGCAGCGACGCAGGGGAGATAGAGGCCAGACTACTGTGTGTGTAGGATTCCTAGAATCTTTGAATGTCTTTTGGGGCTTAGGCTTAGGCCTGCGGATGTTTTGCGATCTCAGAGGATTGAGGGATTCGGGTTTAGGGTCAGGATTTATGGGGTTTGGAGTTTCCGATTCAGACAGGCATTCGATTCAGGGCCTTACTAAGTTTACAATAATCGTAAGCTTGGCGCTTCAGGGATTCGGAGAACTGAGCTTGTGAGCAAGATACATCAACTCTTGCTGGTAGCTAAGAGCTGAACTAAAGCTACTGAAGTAACCTGCAGAGTTGTGTTAAACGACAGCTACCTATGTGTGCTTCTCAACTCAACCTTTCGCAAAAGTCGGGTTGGACTGATGCACTGCTCAGTCAGTCAGCGATGACCTTACGCAACAAGCCTGTGAAGTTTCAAAGCTTCACAACCAACAACCCCAAAGACCTGAACCCATAGCCCTAAGCTCTGCTCTCGAAGGAGGCAGAGCATGATCCTACATCGGCGTCAGCTTGTACGCTACCTCCACCACCCCTCGTAACATATCATGTATGAATTTACAAGTGTTGATGTCAAGGTTTGGAGTTCTGAAACCCTAACGGCACCTTAAATAAACCCCAAACCGCCAGTCACCCCTGCAACTCCCCAAATCGGAAAAACCTATAAAACCCTCAACTCCCCCCAAACCCTGAACCCGAAAACTCTGCGAAGGGGGATGGCACATCAAGCGCTGCTCGCAAAGGTTGAGCAGCCCGTGAAAGCTGAAGAGGGAGTCCTCTCAAGGGCAAGGTTATAGCCGCTTCTTTGTTCGCCTACTTCAATTCTAATTCTCTCGGCTCGAGTCTCGTGATTGGGGGCTTGGCGATTCGAGGGTTTCCGGATGTAGGCTTAGAGGTCCAGAGTTTAGAGTTTAGGGCTTAAGTGGGGATTCGGGACTACGAGCAGGATACTTGCAAGGCTGAAGGCAGGAGGGTGTGACTCACGGAAGCATCAACTCAAAGCCAGCAGAACACCCCTTGGCAAGCTCTCCATGAGCTAAACTCTAACTCTGACAGAGCACACCAACCCAAAACCCTGAACTCTAACCCTGAAATTCTCCACCAACCCCAACTCCAGATACCCTAAATGCTAGACCCTTCAATCTCAATGCTAGACCGACCCTTGATAGAACAAGCTATAGACCCTTATGGAACCCTGCGAGGAACCCTCACAGGAACCCTTTCAAGGAGCTCGCAGAACCCGCCTCCCTCTCGATGAAGCAATTCACTGCCGAGGCGTCCTTGGTTTCATCTCCGTACAGGTTCATGTTTGCGTTCATAACAGGGTTGGGCTTCAACTTTTGTGCGGGCTTTGGGCATTATTAGGGCTGAGGTTGAACCGAAACTCCACCAAACCCAACTGCGTTAGCAAGACACAGCTGCCCAAAAAGGTCGTAGAACACCAGAAGTAAACCCCAAACCCCGAGTCCACAACTTCAAAAACTAAACCCCCAACCCTCAACCCCAAATCCAACAAGTAGTAGAAACCCCGCACGTCAAGGCGCCATGAAGACGTAGAGTGGGACGTCATCCGGCCGAGGGGCCTCCTCGCCGCTAGCATCGAAGCGTTTTGGGTTTACGGTTACATGGGGTACTACAAATACTTCTACCAATCGAATTACTACATACAAGGGCTTCCAAGCCTGTCCGGAGTCTACAGCACCTAAAAGGGGTTTCCATAAGGGATTGGGGTTTGGGCTTCGGGTTGGGAGTGTGGGCTTGGGCTGGGACAGTCCAGAGTCCGGGAAGTTGCCGTGATCTCGAGCGATACACAGTCTAGGTAACCTCGGGATACAAAGGGCTCCCTTTTGAGTTTTATAAGGAACTCAAGAACCCCAAAAGGGAAAAGGGCCGAAAGGGAAAAGGGCCGACTGGGAGGCCTGCCAGCTGTTTCACCATTCCGCGTGAAAGTTTGGCTAGAGTTCTGAGCTTTCCTGGCACAGCCTTTGCGCCGTCGTGACGACTATGAGCGGCCGTAAAAACAACTCACCTTGGAAGACCCTGAACCCTAAACCCCCACACCCTAAACATGTACGAAGGGATCATTGGCTTCAGGAGTTCCTCATGTGGGCTTCTTTCTTGGTTGAAGGGTTTGGGTTTGAAGGTTTTAGGCTGTAGAGCCTAGAGCTTGTTGTGGTCTTCCAGGGCTTGGGGTTAGGGTGTAGAAGACTTCAGGATTTGATGACAACAAAACCATACACTGCAGAAATCATTCATGAATGGGTGCCAGTCCAAGTACAGGACCACAGTAGATAGAACAAGCACTGAGTAGTTAACCCTAAAGCCTAAGCCGTAATCCCTAAACCCTCATCCCTAGCCTAAACCCTAAACCCTGAACCCTAAGCCCCTAACTCTGAACTCTCAACCCGAAACTGACAGCATTGAGGCAGTGCCAGATCTCAAACTTTAGTCTAGGGCCGGATTCTGGCTGTGAGCTCTCGTGGCCATTTTGAGCCTTCTCAATGGGTTCTGGGTTTATAGGGGTTTAGGGTTGGGGGTTTGGGGCTTCGGATCCTTTAGCGTGACGGGGTGCTGAATAGAGAAGCTTCTGTCTTCTACGTAAGAACGGAGCAATCACCAAGAAACTGAAGGACGTTCTGTATGTTGAAGTGGGGAAGGCCGGGTGTGCAACTGCGGGCTTCCAAGTCAGATACAGCGCTTACGGGGTAATGTGCTGTTGGCGTACGTGAGGCGGGCACTGCAAACCTCCAATCGAGGTTGCCGGGTTTGAGCACTACATAAAATCTTCTTCGACAACCACTGAAGCCTCACAAACTGAAAACACACAGACGAAGCGCATAGCCCTACTCTCTATCTCGCACATCCCGCAAGCCCTTAGACTGTGCTCTGCTTCCTAATGGCTGATTCGACGTTAGGGCTCAAGTGTTCGTCAGTAGTTACACCCTGGGCCAGGAAGAGCACCACAGCACAGAACTAGGTGTTCAAGTGCATCAGAGCAGGCTGCAGCTACATCTCGATCCCTGGGAGTGGAGTCGGTATGGCAGAGTGACGAACTCTGAGGCACTCTACGGACGCGAATACTTAATCAGAACTGGGTGATGGGGTTCGTTGTGCGAACTGTGTCCTAGGTACGTATAGAGCTGAGCAAGGTAAGAGACGGGTTCTGGGGATCAACTTGTAAACCGGGGGATGCAAGGCCGAAGTGCAGTCTCCCAATGCAAGCTTTACAGACTATACGACTCATGCCGACGAAACTCAAAGGACCAACGTGGTCCACGGAACAGACCAGGCGAAAGTTCATCCCGGTTTTGGGGCAGTGGATGCCGACGGAAACCCCTAGCGCCCCAAGCCCTCGACCACCCACCCAAAAACCTGGGGCGTCGACAATGCGGTGTTAAACAGCTGTGCGGCATCAGGGTGAGTGTTGGCCGACCCCTTCCCCCTATGTATCCTGAAGAAACCCTAAACCCTAAACCCTAAATCTTCATCGAAATCTGCTCTGATGGCGCCTATTCAGTTCAAAGACTGGCGGGCTCAAGTCTTCCCATACACTGCCATTTCGACAGATGGGAAGTGGTGTCAGGCAATTTCGGAACGGGGCTATGAAGAGATTTCAAGGGATTGGGAAATGTATGCACTTGTACATATGTATACAGATATGTACATACATGATATGTCTGTATGTATGCATGCATGTATGCATGTAAGTGATGAGCTGTTCATACATGTTAAATGTATGTATGTTTGTTTGTATGTATGCATGTATGTATGTACGTAATGTATGTAACATATTATATGCATTACATATGTACTGTATGCACTGTATGTACGCATGCAGTGCAAGTTCGTATGTACAAGTATATGTGTGTAAACATAGGTGTATGTGTTTGTATACATACATAGAGAAGACTTCCAGCAAAGCGGATCCGAAACAGAGACCCCTGCATAGCCTACAGAATCGTGAAGGGGAAGGGTGCAGGCTTAGCTTGGTATAGGACTCCGACTGTGTTTCCTGACCAGTCCGCCATTTCGGCTGCGCAGAGAGCAGCCAAAGCTTTCAAAAGAGAGACACGTGAACGACACGGCAACACTAGTTCGGCCTGGTAACGAGAAGGACTCAGAAAATCTGCGTTTCAATAATCGACCGCTTGGGGCTCGCATGACGGGTATCCACCTCGTGTGCGTGGGCCAGGCTTGGATGGTGGCTTATATACGATATACAAGCATTTCTGATACCAATATGGAATATATTCAAAAAAACAGTATCAGACAATCCCTGAAACCCGATTCATCCCGAAGCTGCCGCCATAAACCGCTACCAGCTGGAACTCCGCACCCTTCAATCAGACCCCCTGGAAACACCAAAGAAGTTAAGTTGCATGTACGAAACAACATCTGAAGACTCTTAACTTGAGTTCTGGTCGATCCCAGGCCATTCTCCCTCATAGAGCCGGGCCCGTGGAAGGCCTCGGCACAGGCGCCACGCAACGATGCAGAATACTATATATACATATATATATATATATATATATATATACATACATGCATAGACATATACCTTACATATTATACCATCATGCGAAGTGTAGTATATGATACTTTATATTATAATATTATGAACTTCGATTCTCCTGTATGTAAAGACTAAAGACTAACATGTCCAATTGCAGCTAGTTAAGCGAACGGCGCCCTGGCGACAAAGCACAATCTAGGCTCGGAAAGCTAGAGTCGTAGGTAAAGTAAACGTCGTAGTACAATAAGACACATGTTGGGAGTGGCTTCCATGGCCTGAATATTCACAAGCATGGCATCCATGGCATCCAGCAAAGTTAGTCACCATCAGGCCCGCACGTTGTGAAAGTAGCAACCGTGCCGTGTACCCATGTAACTCATTTACCCCGGCCAAGCTTCAATGGGGGCCCTGAACCTCAAATTCCTTTACTTACTGCCGTATACGGACCCCAGACCCCTTATATTGGGGGCCCTGAATGATTGGACTAGGGTTCCGGTGTATATCTTGATCACATTTTATTTCATCCCTACGCAGATAATGATGGAATTTATCCAAGCTTCTATACCACACCTTAGACCCTGAAACCCTATAGCACCCTATGGTGGTTGTCAATATTAGGGTCTCGTTTTGGGTCCTTATTATAATACGGCACCTGATATGCAGGGTACCCAAAAAGGGACCATAATTTTGACAACCACCCATATAAATCTATATATATATATATATCAAAGCAAATGGGAGCCCGAGCAGCCTGGCTTGCTCTCTCAGCGAGGGGGATCATTCTTCTCTTCCTTCTCTTCCTCGTCCTCCTCTCGAAAATGATGTTGGCTCGGCGGTTCTATTTTGGGTCCAGACTGGGGGTTTGGTGGTTCAGAGTTTAAGTTCCGGGTCTGTGGTGTTTCAGGGTTTCGGGGTTCAGGCTTCGAGGGCTCAGGCTCAAAATCGTTTGCTCTGGCGCCCGGTGTGGCAACCACCACCGCTGCTACTCATAAAACCCACCCCCTTCAACAATCAACACCTCTTTTGCCAGGTTCAAAACACTCCTAAGCTTTGGATCGACTCCAGCTATCCCTTCTGCTCAGAGGTTCAGGTTGGCGGCAAGAGCTTTGGCAGAGACGGCATAACTGCACACTGTCACTCTAAACCTAGACTCTAGTTCGAATCTACGTATGATGCTGCCAGCCCTTCAAGTCGACTTCGTCCTAGGACTGAGATTCCATGCATCCTGGGCCCGCCGACAATACAAAGCTCCCGAGAAGTCTGAAGTATGGTTGCCTCTGACTCTAGTGAATCGCGGACACACACTGTGAATGCCGTGACGAGCATGACGATCATATTGTGACTGTCATGATACTCATAAGACTGAGAGTTCCGACTGCTGGGAATCATGACATGATTATCCGTTTAGATATTGTTGCTTATACTTATACATTGTATAAGTACAAGCAACAATATCTAAACATCCGTTTTGCTGCTAGCGGTGCTAGCGACTGGTCCGAACAGTCAGGCTTAGTGCTTCGAGCGAAGCGCAGAATGAGTCCCACAATCTTTGCAAGGCTCCTTCTCCTCCGTGACGTGCTCATCCCACGGCATCTTCTCCTCCTGGTCACTCACTAGTGTCATTCCCTTCAAAATTAGAATAGGGTTCTTCTGGGGGCATATTGTAATATAACTGTAACAAGTAACCTCCAAAATCGGATTGGTAACTATTTCGGTCCCCCCTATATATATATATATATATATATATATTATGTAAGGGCTGCGTCCATACATTGGATCTCTCTGCCCCAAAAGCGAGATATATAATATGTATGTACGTATATGTATATATATATATATATATATTCTGTATATATATTTTAACTCTGAACTCACCCCTCTTTCGTCCACATCAGCCCCAAAGAGTCCTCTTCCTCTTGCTTCTCCTCCTTCTCTTCCTTGTCGTCCTTCTCTTCTTTCTCCTCCTTCTCGTCTGTGGCCTCCACAATGACCTCCGGCGAGGGGCTAAATTTAATTGTCGCTTCACTCCATCAAGAATTGCTTTGTATGAGGATCCTGCAATCAGAGCCCTTCAGTGATGCCAACCAGTTGTGCAGACGGGACATTCCGTACAGGAGCACTGAAGCCAGGGGACACGTAGACATAAACGAAAGGATTGATGACCAAGCGTGTGGGGAGTTTGCTGGGTTTTCGGGCTTGTCATGTTAAGGATTAGAGTGTTGGGATTTGAGGTTGAGAGTTTAGGGTTTGGAGTTTTGTGTAAAGGGACTCTGTTGGAAATGGCATTTGGGCTTAGTAAGGGTCCTCAGGAACTCTGGTTTTCAGTTGAGTGATTTCGGAGTCAGGGCGGCCCTCGCCTTCTTCGCAGGCGGCTTGATCCAGCTGCTGCACCTGAGGCTATCCATGCCCTACTTGGCGGGTCGGGGGACTTAGTAAGTAGGTAGTAAGCAGACTTATAAGTACCCTAAAAGGGACCCTAATTGGGGTTATGATACTTATAAGTCCCTAAAATAACCAGTTACTAAGTCCCCCGACCCTCCAAGTAAAGTGACGGCCCTGAATTGGAAACCTGAAAGGAACCTGAAGCACAAAAAAACTAGCCAAAGTCATCGCAAAGTCAAACTCCATAATACCTCATTAGTACCGAAACCTCAATCGCTCCTACGTTGCGAAACCCCAAATGCCCCAAAGTTCTAATGCCCTACATCCAACAAATCTCTAAGGAGAAAACATAGTAAACACCGACCACAACTCCGAGGGACTCAAACCCTGATTTACATCCTGCCACCCAGGCCGCAAATGCTACTCCTTTCTTCAAGCGGCAGGATTTCTCTACACCACAATAAAGGGGATAGTGTTGCAGACTTTTAATCTTTGGCAAAGCGGCCCGAGAAGCACCCTCTGTTCTCGGGATGTCTGACTGCAGGGCTTCACGGTTTAAGGCTCAAGGCTTAATACAAACAGCCCTGACAACACAAGTACTCGGGTACATAAACCAACTCTAAGCCGTAAACCCGCCCAAACTGCCCAAACCCAGCCCGAAATTCTGTAAAAGCCCTATAACCCCAGACCCGAAACCCTAAAAGCCCTATAACCCTAAACCCTGAAAGCCCTATAACCCTAAACCCTAAACCCTAAAAGCCCTATAACCCTAAACCCTAGATTCAATCACAGGCACTGGTCGCTGCGGAAAGAGCCTTCGGCCCTGGTCCAGGTGCCTGGTTATTGCTTTACTCTAGGGGCCTCAATCATTAGAACAGGGTTCCTTTAAAGGGTCCTTAAAAAGGTGTCTATAGAGATCTGGAGTAGGGTTCTGGAAAAAATATAGGGGCCTGAATAATTAGAAGAGGGCGTTGGGGCCATTATAGTATACCTATAATAAGGAACCCAAACTAGTATAGGTAATTACACTGAGGCCCCTATATAAGGGCTTTTGGGGCTTGACGGTAAAATTAAAAGCCTTCTGGGAGTTTCCGCAAATAGGGGACCCTAATATGGTACCCTAAATATTAGGATCCTTATTATAAGGACCCCAAAATAAGGTACCCCTATTTTCGGAAACTCCCTTCTGGCTCGGAGTCTTCTGGAGGGTTCGAGAAGCTTCTACACTGCGAGGCATCAGGGCATCGGCTTTAGGGTTGAGCTCTCATCCTGTCATCCATGGGGTTGGGGGTGTAGGGGTTTAGGGTTTTTAGGGTTTAGGGGTTTAGGGTTTAGGGTGTCGGGATTAAGGGTTAGGGTTTAGGGTTGAGGGGTTTAGGGTTTAGGGTGTCGGGATTAAGGGTTAGGGTTTAGGGTTTAGGGGTCGCAAAGCTGTGGAGTCTTTGGCCCTGCTCTGAACCTGCAATGCTACGGATCCTTGAGCCGGCAGGTGGACCTAAATTGCAACTAGGACATGCTCTTTGAGAACCTTTCAAAAGAAACCAAAACCCATATGGGAGTTTCCGAAAACTAGTGGTACCCTATTTTGGGGCCCTTATAATAAGGATCCTACTATTTAGGGTACTATATTAGGGTCCCCTTTTTTCGGAAACCCCAATATACTCCAAAACCCAAATCAAATAACCTGAGAAATCCTTTCAGGAACCCTCTAAGGAACCCTACACCCTAAACAGAAGCCCTTATGGGGCCCTTTGAGGAAGCCTAAGCCCTAAATAGGATCCCTTTGAGGAAGCCTTTTCGGAGCCCTTCAAACAACCTTCGCATAACCCTCCTCTCCCGCCTTCAGGACAAGACTTGCAGCCAGTCATGCCGAAGTCGTCGCCGTAGCTGCCTGGAGGCTACTTCTCAGGTTCAGGGAGGATGCTCAGATCGAGGGATTCAGGGTTTTAGGGCTTCAGGGGCTGAGGGAGGATACTCAGGTCCAGGGAGGCTACCAAGAGATCCAGTTTAGCTCTTTGGGTGTTACTAGCATTTTCTACCCTACTGCGGCAAGGCTAGGAGTTCCGGGATCAGGGGTGAACGGTTCAGGTTCTTGGGGTCAGTCTTCGTCTGCGGGCTCAAGCGACACGCCTGGAGCAAACCTGGGAGTTTCAGAAAACTAGCGTCGCTTCTTTGGGTGTCCATCTTACAATAAGGATCCTCATACTGAGGGCTCATGAAACTCCCACCGATCCGATGCACAGCTATCTCGGCCGGAGAACCTGCCGGGCACATCTCGCACATGGCAACGCCAACGCTCTTGCTGAAATTGCCAACCTTGCAGCGAAGTGGTTGTGTGTGTGTGTGTATTCACACATTTTCCGTAAGTTTATGTGTATGTATGTCTACATCTATGTGTGTGTGGCACATGATATATATATATATATATATATATGCAAAGTGTAGCAGAGCCAGAACCCTGACGAACGATGCTGTGCCCTCCGTTATTGATCAGAAGCCACCGAGATAGACTTGAAAGCAAAGCTTCTGATAACTCACGGTCTAGCGGTAACGGGGAGCACTGTATCCTCTTCACCGCAAGACCAGGGGTCAAGGGAGATTCAATCGCAGGGAGTGCTTTGGCCTTCCCAGGCTGGGGAAACGGCTTGACGGCACAGCTGCATTCCGTGGAAACTGTCACGGAAAAGTTTTCAGACTGACACAAGGACCAGCAAGGCCACGGTAACTTCGGCCTCAGCCATGAACCCCTAACCTCCGAACCCGAACACCGTAACACTCCAATCCATAACCCCTGAAGCCCTAAAAACCCTTATCTACAATCTACAAGCCCAAAAGCCCGAAACCGCTCCTGCACGCTAAACCATGGCTCTCCCCGAACCAGCACTGGGTTCTTGGTAAGGAACTTAGTTCAAGCTACCACACTAGGGATTTAGAGTAAATGATCTGTCTCCTTGTTGTGGTAGCTGTTATTTAAGTTGCATTAATTCCCAGACCTTCCAAAAACCCTTACATCATAATAGGATCCCAAATATGAATTAAGGTATATTCCTTAATTGAGGGATTTTGGAAGGTCTGGGTAATTGACAAGATCCGAACCCCGGTCGAGCGGCCGAGCAGGGGATGCAAAGTGTGTGGTTGCCCGCAGCGATGATGGGCCTCCGCTGCCGTGAGAAATAAGGGTGTGTTGTGGCTTGAAAGAAAGGGTTTCTCGGGGTTTCGTCGGATTTACGGCTTTCTCTGGAGTTGTTGAGTGCTTAGAGGTTTCGGCTTTTAGGGCTTAGGGCTGGTGTGTTCGGGCTTGAGGTTTACGATGTCAAGTGAAAACACTTCTCAGGTTGCCATGTCCAGATCAAAGGATCCTGACGATAACATAGAACTGCAGTTAAGCATCCAACGAAATTCTGATCAGCTCCCGCAAAACAAAAGCATCATTAACCTGTATAGTCTGGATCCCTTCAGCTTCATCCGAAGTTGTCGCGGAAGAACTAATAACCACCAGCAGTCGAGAAACAAGATAACCTGTCAGACCCCAAAAAGCATCTCCCACCTTCAACTCCCGCACGGACACTAAATGCTGAAAACCCCCACCGATTCACAGAAAGACGTTGCTCTTCACTCGGCGCCGGACTGGTAGGTGCCCTTGCCACACTTGGTGCAGGTGGCTTCGCTGGTTGCTGCCGTCACCTGGTAAAAGCCAGCACTTATGTATTTGTGTTCAGACATAAAGAAAGCAACAGCGCTTTGTACACATACATACACACACATACATACATACATACATGCATGCATGCATGCATGCATGCATGCATGCATGCAAACATACACACAGACATATATGTATACATGTACGTATACTATGTATGTATGTAAGTATGTATGTATGTATGTATGTATGTATATTTATACATACACATATTTTTTAACAACTACTACTGGAGCTTCCATGTTGTTATTGGCTCTGGCTATGGATATGAGTATGGTTCTCCTGTAAGATGCATTCCTTACTTTGCTTGAGGGGGTTTCGGATCTGCAAGAACCGGCTCCATGATGCCGCGGATGCAACGAAGACTCTTCCCGTTGCTAAATGACCCTTTTGAGGGGCACTGAAACTTGAAATCAACCATCGTATTGAAATTAAAGTCTTCGTCACAGCTGTCGAGAGAATCGGAATAGTCGCAAGCATACCCATGGTACCAGCGATCCCAGAAGGGTGGCATTGGAAAGAAATCCTACTGCAAAGCGGGAATGTTTGCTTAGTGCTTCGGAGATAGACCAACCCGCGTGCTTGACGGGTTACACTGCTCTGGCAAATCTTGGGCGTAATTAGGGGCCTCTGGTGCTGACACTCAAACTTGTCAAGCTTGACGGTCTGAACCCTTCAGGCTCAACGCTTCTGAAAAGTGGCACGCGCATGTAATGCATATTGATCGACATGCTGACAAGCGGATAGTATAGGCGCCTTGATAATTAGAAATAGGGTTTTGGGGCTCATTACTATAATTACAATAAGGAACCCCCCAAGCAGTAATGGGTAACTCTTGAAGCCCTATACTAAATCCTTATAATAGCCCTCATAGCCGCCCTTGAAGACCCCGTTAAAGGAACCCGACCTTCATTATTGAGGCCCCTATATTACTCCCCCTAAACCCTACACTATAGTACCCTTATAGATCCTTACAGAACCCTTGAAAGGAACCCACCCCGTCCTCGCTGTACTTGCCCGGGCCACACTTCTCGCAGAAGTCCTGTGCAAGAGGTAGAATCGTCGGGTCCAGAGATCACTATATCGGACTATATCGATACAGTCTATACATATATAATATAAATGTATGTATGTATAGCTAGGAGATAAAAAGATAGAGAAAGAGGCATTTGTTGATGACCATGCTGATTTTGGATTTGGACTGTGCAACATAGAAAATGAAGCCAAGTCTCAGCATATCTCAGCATCAGGATCCCTACTCATGTGCTCATGCTTATGAGTTCTATACTACTAATAGTAGTAATAGTAGTAATAGTAGTGATAGTAGTAATAATAGTAATATTAGTAATAATGGTACTAGTAGTAATAGTAGTGCGGAGGGAGAGTCAATGAGGGGTCCACAGATCAAGCCAAATCCTTTGGATCCTTCATGCCCCAAATTCTTTCAATCCTTGGATTGGTCGCACCGTCCGTACTCCTATATTAAAGTATATATAACTTTTGAACCATAACTCTGTTGGGAAAGTAACCTTTTTTTGGTATCTATTGCAAACCGCATCCATCCCTGGCACCTGGGAAGAGGCGCCCTTGGTGCTGCTGTATGTTCCTCGCGACTTGGGTCAGGTCGTGGGTTCTAACGGTCTTTGGTTTGGGGTGCAGGGTTTAGGGATTTAGGGCTAAGGGTTTCGGTGCAAGTTTCGTACCTTAGGTTTTCTGTGCTGCAAAACCTGAATTTAGGTATAGAATGTTCGTGTAGTGCAGGACCTGTTGCAGTTGCTCTTCTTCCGGATGACAAAACTCGGCACTCTAATGAAGAGGGGAGCCTAGGAGTTAATTAACACATACCCCAAACCAAAATATTGTTCAGGCTCCTTTCCGGTGATGGTCTGATGCCCAGACCACGTGACGCAGCGCGAAGGGCTTCAAGCTTTGGGAGGGCTGCAACGGGCAAGCACAGGCCGCTCTAATTGCTTGAGGCATGTCTTTTACTTGTTTCCATACCGGTCAGGTTTATGCGGATTTGTTGAGGGTCAGGAGACTAAAATGCAGTTGTGAGAAAGCAGCCTGAGCTCTCCCTCAAAAAGTGTAACATTGATGACACTAACAGCCACCACAACTTCGTAGCAATAACGGGAAGAATACTGCCTTAGATGATCAGAATACTATAAGGGCCTTAACATTTAGAATGGGCTTAACGGCCCACTTTACTACAATTATAACAAGGAACCCCCAGAATAGTCTTGGTAATTATTGAGGCTCGGTCCTATATAGGGTATACCCCCAGCAACAATCATAATTTTAGCTGTTTCTTAGGGATTAGAGGAACCACAAATCAACAAGTAGCGATAATTGCTAGGTATCCCTAAGACCAGAGTACAGTAGAAGCCAAAAAGTTGGAAACCCAAAAGCCTCAATCCTTAAGAGTAATGTATAAGGAATCCCAGCACTATTTGGCCTTAATCCGGTTTCCAACTTTATGGGGTTTACTTCAAGCAGAATGAGGCGAGTGGCCGGGCTGGCAGCTGGCACAGGTCTCTGGGAAGGTTGCGCCCTTGGCCGGGCTCCACTTGCCTTCAACATCTTGCAGGGAGGGTGTAAGGCCTTTTGTTTCAACCTGTTGCAGGAAGTTGGCTTCCTAGTTCTTTCAGCCCAGTATGATTTATATATACATATATATGTATATATATATATGTATGTATATAGATATATACAGACATGCAAACATATTTACATCTGTATATATATGTATATGTATGTATATATATATGTATATATATATACACACACATGCGGGGCTCAGGGTGACAAAGTTTCCTAGAAAGTTGCATGCACGGACAACCGCTAGACTGCGAAAGAAGCCGATGCTTTCGGTCTCGGCCCCCAGCCCAATCTTCTACAGCATCATGTTTTGGGGCTTGACATATCCGTTTGCATCACCTGACCCCATCTTGGTGCTTATTCAAGCCTCAGCACTAGTGAGGCAACAGGAATATTCAGACTTACAAACTCATTCCCGACATCATGCAGCTGAACATCCTCAATCCTAAACCCGCCAGCGCTACGACTACGTGTACGGCCCACACGCCTTCGGCATAATCGGGGGGTCCTAACCCCAACAGTTTAGGGTTGACAATGGGCTTTATACTGTGTCTCATAAGGTTTTATTCGGGCTGTATAGGCAGATAGGATTTAGAGCTTGATTGAGATTTGGGGCTCATTTGTTCAGGGAAGGAACACCCGAAGCCTCCAACACTGAGCCCTCAGTAGTAGAGTACATAGCACATGGCCCCCAGATTCACGCTGAAAATCTGGTTAGGCTGCTGGGGTTAATAAGAGTGAGTAGGGAGCCACGAGTCTGAACAGTCTCAGCTTCAGAATTTCGAAGTGTTGTATCAACAACATCTGCGGAGGCTTGACCCGTACGCAGCCACAGCACGTGCAGCTTAGCATCAAACTCCGAGGTCGGAGTGCTCTAGCAACGGGGGCTGAATGTTTAGAGTAACGAGGTTTGGCATCTCAGCCGAAGGGATCGAAGCTGCGCTTGTTTCTTGGAGAGGGGGTATAGGGCCAGGTTCTCCAGCTTCAGTTTTCGGATTTAGGTGGCTGGGCGTCTACAATCTGTAACACAATCTAACCTCAGGCATGGAAATAGGAGTCCGAAATGTCGCGCCTGCTGGGCAAGCTTCGCAAACCCCCACGGTGTCCGCACCAATCTAGCGACGGGCAAAGGAGGATGGAAACGGGTGGAATGAATCACATGGCCTAAACATCTAGCAAAAGGCTCGGGGGGAACATGAGACTTCAGCTATATAAAGCAAGAGAGTGGGAACATGAGACTTCAGCTATATAGTGCGAGAGTCATGACGAGTCATGACAGAATAGTGAATGGTACTGCTGCTTGTGGCTCAGAGCCCATGCGCATCGGAAGTAAGGAGGAGACTAGGCCAGGTGAGTCAGTTATCACAGTGCACTTGTGGTCTATCATGGCACCATGCTAGGGTCGTCTGTAGCATACCACTGGAAGACCAGAGTTCTCGCTGGGCCTTTGCTGAAGGCTTCGTCTCGAGGCATCACCCTAACCGCAAACCCCAAACCGTTGAACGCCAAAACCCCAAAATCGAAACCCTAACTGTAACCCGAAACCAGGCGTTCAACCTCGAAGCCCTCACCCGAGCCCTGAGCTCCAAACCCTAAAACATTCAAACCCTTATTATATTATTTTTTATACGGTTATTATCATATTATTATATTGTTATATTGGTATATTAGTATATTATTGCTTGTAGAAAGCTTACAAGACGCTTAGAACCTGGAACACTCAAATGCCTCCAACACCAAGGCACCCTTAGGCCTCCAAGAAACCCCCAAACCAAACAAGCAAACCCTCATAGCACCCTACTTGGAGGATCATGGGACTTAGTACGTAAGGTTATAAGTACCTTAATAGGGGTTAAAAGTATAGTTACCCTATGTAATTATAACCCTTGTTACTAAGTCCCATGATCCTTTAAGTATAATCTGCAACCGAGATCTAGGCGGCTTCATAATTGGCAAAAAGCCCCGGAAATATTTTCCAGTATCTCGAACTTGAAAGTCTAAGAGGTTAGTCGCGGCCCCCCTTTTTCCTCCCACAACAACAAAAAAATCGATGGCCTTGCCACTCCATTCCCCGCACCCCCCCCCCCCCCCCCCGTCCTAAACCCTCAACCCCCAACCCCAAACCAAAAACCCCAAAACCCCCAAAACCATCGCTTCATAAACCCCCCCAAACCACCGCTTCATAAACCCCCAAAGCCCAAAACTCTAAAACAAGACAACGGGCCTTGCCACTCCATGTGCCAGGTTTGCAGGAGATGCAGGCGTCGAAGTCGGAGGACCCCGCCTCGACCATCAGGGCTTTAGGCGTGCTTGGAGGATCCTAGGACTTAGTAAGTAAGGCGGTTTAGGGGTCCTTATGATTCTATAATAGGGTTCCTTAAAGGGATCCATAGGGGTTCTATAATGGGGATCATAGGACTTAGTAAGTAAGGTTATAAGTACCTTAATTGGGGTTATAAGTATAGTTACCCTAATCATAACCCTAGTTACTAAGTCCCATGATCCTTTAAGTAGCTTCCCCGAAAGCCTGAACCCCGGCCCACTGCTTTCGGAGTTGGCAGATTTTTTTGTAGGGGCTCTGCAGGAATCTTATAGTGCCGTTGTGGATCAAAGACTGGGTTCGATTTTCAGATTCTGGCGTCTAGGGTTGCCGGGTCTATGGTTTGAGGTTTAGACCTTAGTTGGGCGCGGCGAGGCCCACATTCAAAGGTAAGGCTGCAACAGAACGGCTGATTGCGCTTCAGACGCACCTGCCTCCGAACTGATGTCTAAGGCAAGGGTTGGAGATGTAGCGTGTAGAAATCTCAGGTCCACCTCAGACTCCCGCATTGCGAACCCCGAACCCCAAAACAACATTTAAGCAAGCCCTGAACCCAAGAATCCTGAATCCGATATATATATATATATATGTACAACTTCAGCATGCCCTGAATAACGATGGCCACCATCATCAAATATGTAACTCAGAACACTGAAGTTTTTGCACACCTTCCATAACCCGAAACCTCGCTGCGCCGCTGAAGAAGGGACCTTCTCGTTGTAGCGGCCAGCCGTGCAGGCCACACAGACGGTTTCCGTCACGGCGGCAATTTGAGGGCTCCACCTGCCGGCCTCCGGAGGCAGAACGGGCGAATTGTTGCTGGAACTAGGTTTTAGGGCTGAAGGTGTAAGGTCTCGCGGTCAAACCACAACTATATAATATATGCCTCGATCGAGGAACTCGTACAGGCAATCAGTCAGGCCCCGACAGCCCCTGCAACAGGAAAACAAGAGGCTCTTACAATCAATTGAACGGGTTTAAACTGTTTTCGTATAAGGCGGCAGAAAACCACGGAGCCTGGCACAGACGTTAACTTACTGAGCTTACTATACAAGGACCCCAGGAAACCAGGGCGAGGGCCTCTGAGCGACAACGGCACCCCGGTAGACGGACTGAACCAAGAAAAGTCGCGGGGCATCGAAACGGACTATAGCGAAATGAATGCAATGGACCATCACATACAGCATGAACTCTTGCTGAAGCGGTCGGGCATGTGTCTCCAGGATCTACTCAAAGCTCTCCTGGGAGCCGCAAAACCCCGTCTGCAATCATTTTGGGGGTAGCAGAAATGATTCCGGATTTCTTCAATCGTTTAAGGTCCTCACCCCCCCCCCCTCCCCCCACAATCATCTCCAAGGCAGTGATGATCTCAAAAGCCCTGAAGCCCTAGCCCCCAACCCTTCCTTAGCGATCTCTCATAAACTCTTACTGTATAGACTAGTGCAATAAGGGAACCTGACCGGAATCCTTCATGGGAGCCCCGCCTTGTAAACCCCAAAATGATTGGAGCCAAAAGGGTGGTTTAAGATTCTTGGGTTAGGGATTCCTTCATATGAACCCAATCATGGGAACCCCAATCCCCACTAAACCCCCATAGGCTAAAACCCCAATTTTGGCCTCCTACATTATAGAACCCCTTATAGTATACCCTTATAGATCCCTCATAGTACCCCTATAGTAGTCCTTATTATGGGAACCCTCTAAAAGGAAGCGGAGCGCCTCACACTCGGTGCAGACCCCGGCCGCCGTAGCGCCGGCCATGCCGCTCCAGGTGCCGGGCTGGCACGCGGTGCACTTGGCCTCAGAAGGTCTTGGGCTCCGGTTTAGGGTTCAGGATGTATAGGATTTAAGGCAACGGGTACAGGGTATTCCGTGACGACGCCTGCTGAAACCGACAGCCCTAAAAAACACCCTGAAGCCCAACACCCAACAAATCCTAGGACCGCTGAACCTGAATCTTCTTGTTTCCCTATGCCTCCGGGAACCTTATTATGGGGTCCCTAAGGGGTTTAGGGCGCTAACTATGACGTCCTTGGAGGGCTAGGGTTTAGCCTCGGTACCAGAGAGTCCAGGCCAGAGGAGTTGCTCCAACGCCCGGCCGGGCACCTGAGCAACAGGAGTCACGGGCTCGCTTACCTTAGTAGGGAACACCTGGGCGGCTTATAAAGGGGTCTATAAGGGTTAGTATAAGGGAATCTATAAGGGTACTAGAATATTTGGTTAGTAGGGGAATGGAGGAATGAGGTACAATAATAATAACTACTATTACTACCATTCTTCCATTCCCTACTAACCAAAGGTAAGCTCGGGGTTTAGGATAGCATAGTTCTGGACTAGACGGACATACGACATAAACTATAGCGCCTTGTATGTACAACACCCTTACGTATACTTAAAAAACACTTCTAGAAGCATGTAAACACCCTGTAATTCAAGCTCTCACGGTCACGAAGTTTGAAGTTAACCTTGAGCCTACAAAACCTTTGGCCTAAAAATCCGGGATCCGGTGGTTAGCGTACCAAGAAGCTAAGTGTGGCTCTCAAAGATTTTGCAAAGGGTGCTGTACGTCTTTTGATAACTTGCTTGTACAGGATAGTTTATGCCAAACGTCAGAGTTGAGCGGTTTGAGGTTCGGGGTAGCGGTGCAGGATTAAGCGTGTAGGGTTCAGGGCGATTACAGGCCTTTAGGGCCCAGTGCACATGGGACTTTCTAAGATGCAACATGTACCTGCGCCGCATGGTCAGCGCCAGTTTCGCCTTCTCACATGAGGCCCTGTCATGCACAGTTTCTTGACGGACTCGGAGCGACTTTCGGGTCCAGGACTTATGATTTCGCAAATTTGGGGGCGTTATGTCTATCTATCTATCTATCTATCTATATATATGTGTGTTTTAGAAAGGTATAGATACAGATATAGACATAGACATAAACAGAAGAATGAAGAAGCTTCAGGAAAGCGGCTCCACGCAGGCGTTGAGGGACAATGCTCCCTCCTGGCTGCTCCAGGTGCCTGATATGGCAGCAACGGCTGCAACATCCAGCAAAATGATACGAAAAGATCAGCTTTTACCTATAGTCTCCATTGTAGTTCCTTTTTGGTTAACCAACTTTATGGTTGGGATCCTAAAATGATACGAAAAGTTCGGAATGATAATTACCTAGGGGCTCCATAGCAGTTCCTTTTCGGGGTTCCTAATTTTTTAGAATCCTATAAGCTAATCCCAAAGAGGAACTACAATGGAGCCTGTGGGTAGCTGCTGTATAATCCCTCGATCTTGGTTCCCTTACGGCGAAGATGTCGAGTCGAGATCAACCGAAAAAGCCGGGAATAAGAACAAGGACTGAAAGAGAGGCGGCTGTGATAACGGTTCTACAGGCATCGGGCGTCGATCGCCATCTATCTTAGATGGGGGTCACCTATCTTGGTCAACGGACTCCAACTTCAAGAGTGTTGGTCTGCGTCCGAACTACTCCCTTTCTCGCCCATTCCGGTTTCTCAACAAGCACTAAGTCCCAAACGTGGAAAGCCCGTCTGAACCTGTGACCACGCACAAACTCCAACAAAGCCCGCTCGGAACCGCACCTGCCGGGCAGGACATGCAGCTTTCCTCGCCGCCGAGTATAGGATGGGAAAAGGTGGCAACGCAAAGAGAAAAATAGAAAGACAGAGTGACAGAAAACCATGAGAAGACAAATTGAGAGCCAAATAATTTGCTGGATTTTGGTGGTCCACACCCGCGGGGTGTGGATAGCGTTGATGTGCGGTGTTACCTTTTGTGTGTGCAGAGGTCCAGAGTTGTGTTTGCGTTCTGCTGTTCCGGGTCTAGATACAGGGCTGGACACCAAGGGTTTTTCAATTATAGGACCCGAAAAAAATGTAGTAGAGGGTTGGACACGGTTCGGTTGTGACTCAGGGTGTGTAGAACGGTCGAAGGCCAAAGCTCAGAAACTGCAAACCTTTGACGCAAACCGTCCACACACAGGCGCTACACCCCAAGCAGAAAAAGCACCACTGACGCCTCCTCATCGAACCCCTGCGCAACTATCCTCCCTTTCTTACAGTAACACTACTGCTGGTGCGGCCGCTGCTGCTGCTGCTGCTGCTGCAACAACAACAACCACTGCTGCTGCTGCTGCTGCTGCTACTACTACTACTGCTGCTGCTGCTGCTGTTACTACACTACTACTGCGACTAATACTATTGCTCCTACTACTACGCCTAGTCCTACTCCTACTACTCCTCGTCCGACTACTACTACTACTACTACTACTACTACTACTACTACTACTACTACTACTACTACTACTACTACTACTACTACTACTACTTCCACCACGACGCCCACCTCTACCCTAAACACTAGCACCGGCGCTGGAACTAGCACTACCACCACCATCAGAACCACTACCAAAACACAAGCAACAGTAGCAAGCAGAACAACAATAGTCATAACAAGATTTTCAATACTAGTACTCATAATACCGTATAGTAACACTAACAAAAGAAGAGGGAACCCCACTTTCTCTTATTTGTCTTAACCCCCCCCCCCCCTCTCCCACCGCTGCGTTTCGGACCTTCGTGGGGGAGCCTCGGCGGTCGTTCCACGTTCCCGCCTTGCAGCGGGTGCAGGACGCGGCGCCTCGACCAGCGTGAGGAAACCAGTGCTTTACAATGCCCTTTTTGAGCTCTTTTAATGGGTTTCTGCAGGTTTTTAGAAAGGTTCCTGCAGATTGGGGTTGCAGAAGCGCTTTGGGCGGTGGTATGCGGGTTTTATGTGGGTTCTAGTGAGAAATTTCTAGGTCCAGGAGCACTCATGAAACATCTAAAAAAGGCCCTCAGGAGATGCGAACAAGCCCTCATGCAAATAACTCTACAACTCATATACGACCCAGAAACACACCCTTTGAACCTTGATAGAACCAACTCGAGGACTGCCTTCCTCGCTGTAGGTCCCTTCGGGGCAGGGTCGGCACGGCGCGCCGCCGATGGGGCGGCCAAGACCGCCGGGGCAGCCTGGCTGAAGAATTTTAGTAGGGTTTGCTTGCAGGTTTTCTAGATCCTTTAGAGTGTTACAACCTGAAAGCCCTATAGGCCCTAAACTCTAAAGGGTCTCGGGAGTCGGGTTCTTTGAACAGAGTTCATGTAAGTGTTCCTTTAAAGGGTTACTAGACGGGTTCTTTAACGGGCTGTCTTTCCAGGTTGCGCACGGGTTAAGACAGGATGTGGGGCCTTGACTCTTGGAGTTGATTCTTGGTGGATTTAAGTGTATAGACAATATGCAGACTACGAGAGCATACTATTATATACCAAGTCTTCCGACCCCTAAAGTGGGCTTTACATGGCGGATTTAAATGGAGCTTTGGAACGGGTGCATAGGTCTGCACTCGGGGGGCTCTGAACGGTTGCTTGCGGCTTGCTTTTCGGATGTCCTGTTGCTAAGCATTGCACTCCTCAGGGGTCGAGAATTGTGCTCCGCTGTTGCAGAAACTCCCACAGGAAGGCTTTTAGAGTTTGGGGTGGTGTTCGGGCTTTTGCTGGCTCTTGCGGAGGTTCTCTTCCGGCGCAGGGATCCTTGCGAGCACTTTTCAACGCTCGGGCTCAAGAAGCCGTAGGCTTCGGGGCTGCGGTTTCTAGGCAGTAGGGAAAGGAGGCTTTGGGCATCGCGTGCCTATAAATATCGAAGAAGCACTTAAGTGGCACAATGAAAAACAGAAGCATGCAGGGATCGCCAACGGATTTCTCATCTCGTGAAACCCATCGCCTAAAAATCTGAAGCTCTTAACGCCAAAGTGCGTCGAGCCGGCATCGACCCACGGACAGAATCAAAAACGCGCCACACATCGCACATCACAAACCCTGCAAATAAGTCACACCGTAAAGTCGCAAAAAACTCCATGCATATGCATGGTTGCATACACCACAAGAAGACACCGCCAAAATCTAATACTGCAAATGTCTCGAGTGTTGACTCAAGGCGGAAATCCTAAACCCTGAAGCCTAAACCCTTCAGGCTTTAGGGCCCCTCAAATGGAATCCTAACGGGACCCTTCACCCTTAGTACTACTTGTTGATAGCATTATTCTTATTACTGGTACTGTTATTACCACTATTAACTGTTACTGTTACTGGTACTACTAGTACCATTGTTGCTATTATTGCTATTACTAGTACTATCATTACCATTATTAGGAACATTATTACTACTATCTACTATTATTATTATGAATATAACTCTATTATTGTTATTACGATTCTTATCGTTGTCACTGACAAGTTGCCTCCCGGTGCATCGGCCACAGAGGCTGCCCGAGTCTGCAGAGCTTGCAGGGCACAGTCGCCTGGACTCGGTGCTCAAGGGTTTAGGGTTTAGAGCTTTGGGTTTAGAGCATCGGGGTTAGAGTTTAGGGTTTAGAGTTTAGGGTTCAGAGCTTCGAGTTTAGAGTTTAGGGTTGAGGGTTTACGACTCTGTGCTTCAGATGGCCGCCTCTTCGCGGTTCAGGGTTGTCTCGGGCCCAAGCCGGTCTAAGGGTTTCGGCCTGAGGGGTTGAGTTTCGAGCTTAAGGCATATTGATTTTTATACCCAGAATCTTCGCCGGCTTAGGAGTTTAGTTGTCACGGCTGCAAGGTTTGAACTGCTTTGGAGTAAGGGTGGGGGGTCAGGGTTCAGGACTTTCTAGTTGGTTGTCTTTTCCAAGTGTTGGGGTTGAGCATGGCCTGGGCTATGTGGTCGCTTGTGTTGTCTTGTCTAGGGTTTCGGGATGCAGGGCTCTACCTTTCTTTGCTTCGAAGCGATCTAGGATTCTGGGATGTTTTAGGTCTTCAGGTTCAGGGTGACTTATTTGCAGCCTCTTATCTGAGGTGGCAGGGTTTTAGAGCCACGGCTTGTTCGTTTCGTGCGGCCTAAGGTGTTTTTGTCCAGAGGTTTGGGGCTTAGGAGTTTGGGGTCTTTGAGGTTCTGGCTTCTCCATAGTAGACCCGAATTACTGACATTCCCTTCTAGTCCTTTCTTGCACATATCCTCCGCAACCCATTCTAAATACTAAGTCCCCACATATTACAGAACCCGTACAGGAAATTCTTATGTAGGGTTTAGGACTGCAATCGAATCCAGGAGCCGCCAGCGGCATCGCACTGGTCGTCGACTGCCAGCGGCGTGTCCAAGGTCTCGGCCGCGGCGGTCGCGAGAAAGGCGGACAGAAGAACCTTCTTCGCTGCAGAGAATTAGCTTGTGAAAAAGTGGCCTTGATGGTTCCGGTAGGGTTGCAGGGTATGTCACAACATAATACAAAATTCTGTGAGCACTGCAAGTGGATACTGCTTAAGTACAACTGTATGGTCTGGAGCTTCAAACCATGTGAGAGAAAGGCTTCGGGAGTCCACGAGCATTCTGGAATCGAGGAAACTACGAGGGTTCCGACCTCACGAAGCAGCAACAAGAGCTGCTTTCTTGCACATGAAGAAAGCTTGCTCTGCGGAGCGTTGTGCTACTTGGGTGTTGTGCTGGGAGGCCGAACCAAATCAAACCATGCCAAGCCAAGCCAGTTTAACTCTGGCTTATAGCGCGTTCTGTACATCGATTTGTCTCTCTGACCCTGGCACACTTCTCGATTTGTGGGTCGGGCCCAGGGTTTAGGAAGATGTAGGGTATCCTGAATTCTGCCGCGATTCTTGCGCAGGCCTCTCGGAAGCCGCAACTCAGAAAACTTGTCCGCCCTACTGCGCCCTACTGTAGACCCTAGACCCTAAATGCCGCCCTAAACCCTACCTAAATGTTACAACCTGTACCCTAAAACCCTACTTTTCGGGGGGTATCATGGGGTAGAACTACTACACTAATCTGTGTTGTAGTTTTGGACCTCTATGGGGCACATAAAGGGAAATGAACAAGCTTCCCAAAGTGCCACCGAGTAGTTATAACTCGGATCATACCAGCATACTGCCGTATACTTGTCCTTTCAGACCCCTAAAGTCCAGAGCCCAGAACCCAGGCCCCGAAGTCTCTCCGCTTGCCTTCGAGAGCATGCGTGCCATTACGACGAGGCCTCAGGCTTTCACCGCCAGCTGAGGCTTTTGAGGTCCCTCCTGTTAGGGTTAGAGCTTTTTGTGTTTTTACGGGTTTGCGGTTTAGGGGTTTAGGGCTTTACGCAAGAAGCCACTGCGGACGATCCGGGCGAGATGCACGCGAATACTTCTACTTCTACTTCAAAATCTACTTCTACTTCTACTACTACTTCTAGTGCTATCACTACCACTGCTGCAGTGAGTCGTTGGGGCTAGGGCTTTGAACCGCATCTACCTCGACTCCTCTTCTGCAACTGGGGCTGCGGCGCAGGAAAAGAACTGGAGCGCGATGGACGGCTGCAAGCTCTCAGTGTAAGTATACCACAAAAACCGAAGGCCTTGAACCCTCAACAGTATGCAGGTGCTTGAGCTGCGATGCCAAGAGCTGCCCACGAAGGACAAAATGCGGGCAAGCGCTTTTCGGGAATGGCTTGGAGCCTGAAAGCTGCAGACGGTCCGGTGAGTTCAGAACGAATCAAACGAGCGCCATCGTCGCTTATCCCGACGGAGCAAAGTAATTACAACTAACTAACATCACCACCATAGCCTTTTTGAGACAAAGATGATGAAGCTTCAAGATACATACATCACATAGTGGGCTGAAAGCCAAACGACCGCCAATTTGCATGGAGCCTACTGCATAAACATTCCGGTGCAGAACCTCTTAACCATCCACACGAACATACACGAACTATTTTCACAGCCCTCATGAAAACAACCCTGCCCAAAAACTACATTCGGACCTCACCCTGATCAACCCTACCCTCATAACCCCTGCAAAAGCCTGCTGCCCGACTGAAAGCCACAGGGTTCATCATTTCTGGCTGCTAGTCATGCAAGTTAGGAAGATACACGGGTCGTAATGAATTGAAAGGGTTTTTGGGTGTATCATAGCAGAATCAGACCAAGGAAAATGAGGAGCAGTATTAGTGATTATCCGCGTTTGTATAACATTGGAGGGTTTCTGTCTCGGGCCTGGCCTTTCGTGTTTAGGGCCGAAAGCCGAAGCCCCAAGGCCCCCAGCCCCCACGTAGGCTTCGACAATTAAACACTTTATTTCAAACTGTGGGGCCTAGTCTACTAGACACCTCTTTAATTAATCTGAACATCCGATCGTCAAATTCCCCGAACTCCCCAGAAACTCGATCATTCCATGGTGCAACGGTCAGGAACCGATAGTGAAAGGGTTCTCGAACCTCATACCTTCATCATGCCAACCCCCTGTAAGGACTTCCCGGAATCAGCCTCTGGTCGAGGAGGAGGGGGGACCTGGCAGCAGGAGGAGTGGTCAACACTAGTCAGCAGCAGCAGCGAGTAGTAGTCGTAGTAGTAGTACTCGTCGTCGTCGTAGTAGCAGCAGTAGTAGTAGGAGTAGCAGTAGTAGGAGTAGGAGTTGTAAGAGTAGGAGTAGCAGGAGCAGGAGCAGGAGCGGGAGCAGGAGCAGGAGCAGGAGCAGGAGTAGTAGTAGTAGTAGTAGTAGTAGTAGTAGTAGTAGTAGTAGTAGTTGTCGTCGTCGTCGTAGTAGTAGTAGTAGTTGTTGTTGTTGTTGTCGTCGTCGTCGTAGTAGTAGTAGGAGGAGTAGCAGTACCAGTACCAGTAGCAGTAGCAGTAGCAGTAGCAGTAGCAGTGGTAGCAGTCGCAGTTGCAGTAGAAGTGAACGTAGTATGAGGAGGAGCAGGATGACCAGCAGTTAGTAGTCGTCTGGTAATAATGGCGGCAACATCATCAGTACGTAGCGGTGTAGCAGTAGTAGCAACTGAACTTAATAAACTAAATGCAACGTTAGCACATATAGGTGCAGAGTAGTCAGTAGTAGTGTTAGATGGCATGTTCAGCACAGCACCTCGGAGATGTTCCTGGACTGCACCTTCAGGACAGCAGACCAATCAATAGAAACTACGGTAGCCATAGCTCCGCTGCACACGAACTGCTCCTGTTTTCGGAACATGCACACCTTTCTGGTGCTGCTAGTACGACTGCGGTTGCAGCAGCATGCAGCTTCAGCGGCGGCGACTACGACTACTCCTATTCCTACTCCTACTCCTATATTATACTCCTACTCCTCCTCCTCCTCCTCCTCCTCCTCCTCCTGCTCCTCCTCCTCCCGCTGCTGCTGCTGCTCCTAGCCCTCCCACTGCTGCTGCTACTTCTACTACTGCTGCTGTGGCTGCTTCCAGAGCACGACTCGTACCGAAGCCTCTGCTGCTACATGCACGGTACTACTAGTAGTGCGTAGCAGCGGTAAAGTCACGACGGCAGTAGCTCATGATAGTAGTGACCAGAACTATTTTACCCGGAAGCCTAGCTCAAACATAATCAGCTATGGAAATTACCAGCACATCCAGGTAAATGACTATGGCACCTTGCTTCGTTTGATTTATGGCTAGTCTTAAGTAAGCCTCGCACTTCAATCAACCCGCCGCTAAGGGCTCAGGGATCGCGTCCTAAACGAGACCACCCTCGAATCTTCCACCCGCGGAAGCCCCCGAGTCTCGCGCAACTGCATCCCGCGCCCGATGGTGGGCGAAACTCGCCTCGGTACACTTCGACTTAAAACCTATAGGCCCCAAAAGCCGAAGCCTCCAGAGCCTAACCCAAAACGCCCGAAATCCGACAGCACGAAATGCTTTACCTGCCTTGCGTATTCCGCAACGTGGCCCCATAAAAGTTCCCGACGGGTAGACATAGAGTCTAAGAGCCACCAAGCGCACAGTAAACCCGCATACAGTAGAAGCCAGAAAGTTGGAATATCATTATCGTAACCCCTTTAAGGAAAATTATAGGGGATCCTACCATTAATCCATATTCCAACTTTCTGGAGTTTTCCCTTTTTGGGGAGGGGATCCTCGGCGGTGTTTCCGCGATGCCCCAAATCAAGGCGAAAGCGAGAAGCTCAACCTGAGCCGTGAACAGCACAACCATCAACACACTCTGCGAAACGGTTGATGATATAAATCCTGCATTACCTTAAGGACCCCAAACTATGGGAATTATGGTATATTCCTTATTTGGGTAATGCAGGATTTATACCATCAACCGAATCACCACACCTGGTTCCAAAACTCTGACAACCCAAACCCTGAGAAGTCAACTGAACATCATCACTCCGCCTGAAAGTAGATGTTGAACCTTGCACTTGACCCGGTAGGCCTTCAACAGTATGTATACTCCTTAAACTTCAGACGCTATACACTACACCGTAAGCCCAATCCGTAGACCTTCGCCCCTTGTTCTGGCATGTCGAACGCGTTTCACAGGAATCTCCGAAGCTAAGCCCCTCCCTAAACTAAACCCCCAAACCCTAAAGCCCTAAACCCTAAAGCCCTAACCCTCAGCCCTAAGCTCCCAAAGAAGTCCGGGCCCCGAGCTGCAGAGATCTCTGCGAGGCTCAGTCCGGCGGGCCCCTGCGATGCCGGGCTTGGCGTGGGGATTTCAGGGGTTTCATCTGGGAGTTTCCGAAAATAGGGGACCCGAATATAGTGCTCTGAATAATGGGATTCTTACTATAAGGACCCTAAGAAAGGTACCCCTAATTTTCGGCAACTACCATATGGTTTAGGGCTTAGAGTTTTTCGGTCTAGGGAGTTTTGATACGGGTCTACAAGGGTTTTACAGGGCGGTTATATGAAGTTTTTGCTAAGTGTGACGAGCTTTCTCTCTCTTTAGGACGGTTTAGGGTTTAGGGTTTTCAGATTAGGGAGTCTTTGTTATCAAGGGTGACAAGAGTTTCACTGTGAGTTTGAAGGGGTGTTTGAATCGGGTTTTGGGGATCATCGCTTCAGGGACGCGACGATCTGCCTACACACGCGAGCTTGCCGCCCGCTTGAATGGGTGCTTTACTATTTTTCAATTCATGCTGGCTTTCATTGGATGTTTATCAGCCGACTGAGAATGTAAAGCGCAGCTGCCATAAGCAGAATGGGTTTGAGGCTGTGCGTCAGATGCTTACGGCTTCCGGAAGCCAGGCGCTCCCTACTTTAGAGTCCTCGCAAGGGCCTGTCCAAGGTCCATCATGTACAGAATATCCGATGGTGCTGACAAGACATGTAGGAGCCTTCATAATCAGAGCAGGGTTTCGGGGCAAGGAACAGCAATTGCCACCACTGAGACCCATACGTTGGTGCAACCAGCATCGCTCTCAAAGGCTCACTCCGCGACTTATTTTTCTGGCGTCTTTGATGGCTTTAAGCGTTTTTCAGGATGCTTGAAGCCTTCTTGGGGTCATCGGAGGGCTTCGTTGTGCAACAGGTTAGAGTTTAGGGTTTAGGGCTTTGGGCTTCCAGGTTTATGCTTTCAGGACCAGGATCTACAGGGCTTAGGGATTGACCTTCAGGAGACTTGTTTGCTGGAAATCAAGATCAAATTGGACGTCCCTGCATGAGTGTTTGGTTGGTGCCTATCTATAAAACCTGTAAGGATATCCCTTGCTTGTTGCACCCTAGTGTTGCCTTCTCTGGGGTATTGTACTTTAGCATACTCCCCCCTGCCCACAGCCTGAAAAAGTTTCCACGAACCCCGACAAGGCTTCAGGTACCCAAATATTGGAAAATGAGGAATAAGACTTACAATTTAGACAATGAATAGCCCTTTTCCCCTGAACCCTTATAACTCTGAACCCTAGAGCCCATGAACTTTAAACCCGACAAAAGCCCAAAGCCAAAAATCTAGGCCCTAAGCTGCCTCCTGATCTCTTGCCCATGCAGGCGACGCATCGTGCATGGCACCGCCCTTCCGCGCTTCGATGAAAGCTATCACAGTTTGGGGAGAAGGCTCATAGGGCTGGCATGGGGCGAGGCTTCAAAACACAGTGGTACCTTATCCACGGCCATCAAGGACTCCTTTCCAGAGATAGTTGTCGGTAAGTCTTCAGGGTTTCAGAGTTTAGGGTTATAGGGTTTCGGGTCATGGGGGGGTATGGAAGGTTTCGGAACATAGGGATACCTTGTTCAGGCTTCTGTGGGGGTCCCGGGTTGTATATGAAATTATACCCGTGAGTACCGAATGAACCGCTCAAAGGTTTGTGGCGCAGGAAAAGGTGTTATCGTGTATCAGAATCAGAGCCACGTCCTTATAATTAAGGGTCTTCTGCTCCTCGAGGATAAGCTTTGCAAGGGTCGACGGCTGCTAAACACTAGTATAGTTAAGAGGGTTGGGTGTTCAACGCACATTGGGCTTTACGCATATGCCTGAGGTTAAGGAGTTAAGGATTCACAGCACCCTAACCCCTAAACCCTAAACCTTAAACCCTAAAACCCTTAAAAACCCTAAACCCCAAACCTTAAGCGCAAATTTTGGATTTCCCAGGTTCTCGAGGACAGGGCGGCAGGGCCCGCAGGCCTTCTGGTTGCCTCGATGGTCCCGATCCCGTTCTCCGTGTTGCCAGCCGTCGCGACCCTGGACACGTGTTATTTTGGGCTTCCGGACTTTGGGTTTCTTCCGGACTTTGGGTTTCCTCCGGACTTTGGGTTTCCTCCGGACTTAGGGTTTCGAAGCTGAAAAACACAAGACACACGACTGTGAGTCGTGTCTATAAACATCTCCCCCAAGAGCGCTGATCCATCCTCCCTAATTAAAGGCGTAACCGCAGATCCCGATGTCCATCTCTTCCTGGGGCTTCCTTATTTTGGGGTCCTTCTAATGAGGATCCTACTATGTAGGGTACTGTAATAGCGTCCCCCATTTTCGGAAACTCCCGTGTCAACGGCATGATGCGCGCCTGCTCCCATCCTCCGCGGGAGCGTCCCTGCCCCTTCTCCCACCAGGCACCGCCGTAGCCCAAGTCCATGCCCTGCCATGAAGCTGGAGGGAGGCCGTTCAGGGTCTAGAGTTTCAGATTTAAGGTTTTGGGTTTAAAGGGTCTGGGGTTTAGGGTTTCATTCAGATTTAGATGTTCAGGTTTTCGGGTCCATACAGGCTTCTGGTTCTTCCCGGCGGACGTGTGCTTTTCCTGGAGTTCTGGTGTGGCGGCGGTGCCCTTGGTGGTCTTCTTGGAAGTACATCGCTACCTCGCAAGAAGGTTCCTTCAAGTCCTCTGCAAAATAGTCGTACTCGTAAAAGAAACATTAGGCATCCAGTGTTCTGGGGGATCTCAAAAAAATGTCAACCAGTCGAACTCCGTTTCTAATGTTCATTCCCCATACGTTCAGAGTAGCGGCGAACCGGTTTGGGTGGCCAGTAGATCGGGGACGAGACTTTTTGTCCATGTCCTGCTGGTGGCTCCCTGGTCGCCTGCTGGTGGTTAGCAGTCTCCCGGTTTTCTCTGGGAGGTTTCTTGCCGTCTTCCGGTGGTCTGGTGCGCTCCTCGTGGTCGTCCGGGTGCCCCTCTTCGTCGGTCGTCTTCGTCGTCGTCGTGGTCCTGATGTCGGGCTAGGTTATCGCGGTCATCGTTGTCGTGGCCGTCATGGTCGTGGCTCTATCACTGTCCGGGATCTACGCTGGCATACGCAAATAATAAACAACACAGCAAAGGGCTCTCTGAAGCTGACCGTATCTGAGTCTTCGGAACAACGAGGTCCAGGGCGAGGGTTTTAGGGTCCTTGGTTTAGTTTTGTTTGGGTTTGAGGGCCTCCTAAAGTTTCGGGCTTAGGGCCTACGGGGTTTCGGCTCTTGGACTGCAGCCGTGGCACCGGCGACAGCGGATTCTGATTGCGGAAGGAGTAATGCAAGCCTCGGCAGGACTCTTCAATCAAAGAAAACACCATAACTGCGTGCACCCACATCTTAAGTCTGCAAGGAGGGACCCGGCTCATGACACGCCTTACATCGGCTTACTATACGTGGGGTTCCACTTAATTCAACACCAAAGCCTTCCCATCCCAAATTCTCAGAACGGGCAATCACTTCACGACTGAACACGGGATCCCCCCTAAACCTCGGGCCCGGGCAAATGGCTGCTTTGGAATCCTTTGCTGCTTGGCTCTCCCGCGACTCGGCGGACATCCACTTCACCTGCGTTTAGGGCGTAGAGCTTAGGGCTTTGAGTTTAGGGGTTAAGGCGTCTTCCTGCTAGTCCATGCTAAGTTAGCGTCACCTCACACCAGGGTTTGTCGGTGGCGGCAAATTTGGCGTCAAGCGACCAACCTTTATATGCTGTGGTAGAACTCGGTGACATGGAAGTTCCTTTTCACCCGCCCACTGTGATGATATCACAGCAAACCGCCGTGGCAAGGAGTACCCAGGAATGGTGCTCCACTACAGTTGCCAATAGCAACAAAACAATAGCACTAGTAGCAAGAGTGGCAATACCCATATAACAGTACTGTCATCGCTACGGTCCTAGCCAGGCAGTACTCCAGCTATTCCTAAACCCTAGACTCTGTAGAACCCTCAAGTAACTAACCCTGATAGAGCCTTGCTCGCCGACTTACGGGGGGGGGGCCTCCAGGACCCAGTGCCCGGACTCCATTCTGAATTCCTGTTGGGGCCTTGGGTTTCAAATTTAGGGCTCAATGTAGGAACCTAATTAAGAAACCTTGGGCCATGATTAGGGTTCCCCTTTATTAGGGTTCCTCATATGAATCCTACCAATTTGGGGTTATAGGCCCAGGGTTTCTTAATCAGGCTCCTACATTGGCTGCTTCAAGGGTGAGGGCTTGTGGAAACAACTCCCACCTCGTCCAACTGCTTGTTTATACGGTGCCAGTTGATGTAGTTGTACTCCAGGCGCATCCTGACAGGGGGGGCGCCATTATTATTATTTTCTGTGGGTCCCTCAGTATTAGGCTTTCAATAGCAGGAAATAATGGATCCATTTTCCATTTCGATTCCATTATTTCTTTCCGGAGGGGGGGGGGCATTATTATTATTTTCTGTGGGTCCCTTAGTATTAGGCTTTCAATAGCAGGAAATAATGGATCCATTGTCCATTTCGAATCCATTATTTTCTCGGGTGCGTCTTGCCGAAGCTTGAAGGTGGCTTAGAGTTGGATGACAGCTTAGAACCTCGGGCTTAGCATGTCGGGCTCCAAATCTCGAGCAGATTCCGTGCCAAAAGGCCGCTCTGAGCCAAAACTAACTTTCAACTCTCGGGAGCCATGGGCTGTCTTCCGCAAACCGACATGGGAGTTTCCGAAAATAGGGGACCCTAATTTTGAATCCCAAATAGCAGGATCCTTATTATCAGGTACCCCTAGTTTTCGGAAACTCCCACGTGGCAAGAAGCCTAAGCCCTTGCTAGTGTAGGGCCATGGCCAGAGTGGCAGCCGCTGGTCTCCGCTCCTGGTGAGCGGCCAGCGGTTTAGGGAAGCCATCTAACTAGTCAGAGAGCCCAATACCCCTTGATTAAGGAGTATAGCTTAAATGATAATATGCAGCCCCTTATGATTTAAGGTATATTGCTTAATTAAGGGGTATTGGGCTCTCTGGGTAGTCAGAAGCTATTGCTGGTTGCTGCATGCGCGCTTGGGTGCCTACCGCAGCTTCTATGGTTCATGGCTCATGGGTTGAATTCCCGGTTCCCTTAAGATGTGGACCTGGAAGACTAGAGCCTTCCCAGATCCACTGCAGAAACTGGACATGTCCTTATGCAGAGAAGCAATAATGGCAATTGGGGATTCTATTACAGGGTTATTTGTAACTGTGACCTGTGTGTACTGCGGGACATGTAATTCCCAAAAACTCAAACCGGAAAGACCACCCTCAAGCCCGAAAACCCGACCGGATCCTTAAACTCTAGTTCAAAAGCGGCCTTTGAATGGCTCACTCCTCAAAGACCGACCCTTGATAATATCGGTCCCAATAACTGTTTGAAGCAGGAACTGGATTAGTGAGTGTCCAACCACACTACGAGCGCACTTTTTGGTCTGAGCCCAAGACGTCTGTCGTACAGGGTGTATTCAGATCTAACTCAAAAGACTACGCTCGCATGAGGACAGGTCAACACGGCGCTTCAAGACAGGGAAATTTCACACCCGTCTTATCTGTAGTGTGACGTCCGAATCATGCTCGAATTATGACCGCTTTGGGCCAAGCCTACTCTACCGGATTATACCGGGAGCTTGCGCAGTCAACCGAGCCGAGTGCGGCGACTCAAGGCTCCAGGCTGAGTTCTTCAACCGCGAAGCGGGGTGCTTTCGGTACTCTCGGTATTCTGTGCGGCTTGCGCGGGCACATCGAGCACCTGAACAAGGTTGCGATCAATGCTGTGATTGATCAGAAGCGGTTTCATACTCTTAGTCAAACAATCCGCGAGTTGTAAATGCGTCGGTATCCATCTCAACTCGTCGCCGTAAGGATAGTACAAGGCGTGCGTTAGCTCGTCCTCTTCCCAAAGTCCTTGGCGGAGTCCAGACATCTCTATGGCAAGGCGTTTATCCTCGCATGATTTTGGAATCGACGCAGTCAAGTGATCCGAGAGGGACCTGCAGTCCGTATACTGCAGGTGGAACATCGATCTCTTGGCGACTTCTTCCCAGTTCTGTGACCGGGGCAATTTGCCGAGCAGTTCGAGCACTGCTGCTCGAATGCGGTCTCCATGCTCTATGGCATGTTGCAACGAGTAAGCCTCACACTGGAGTGTGGCGCGACAAACCCGTTTCATGGTGGACGAGGAAAACGAAATGAGGTGCATCTCATGCGTTGACGCGTTCTTGTCCACCGCCGACTGTGCGGAAGTGAGATAGTGGAAACGACCTCTCTGCGACTTATGGTTTGCCTCTCCTGCAAAGGAGGCGTCGCAAAACGTGACAATCGCCAGCTCTCCTGTATTCCAGGGTAACTTAGCGCTGTACGTGATCGGCCTATCCGCATCTCCTAACGCCAGTGCTACTACGCGGTTTGCCTCACGGAGTGTATCCACCGTGGCTGTCGTAACACGCTGCTGCAGGGCATTCACCCTATAGGCAAGATCAGGTCTCGTGGCGCGGGCCACCCAAGCCAGCGATCCTATGACGGATCTCAACGCTGTGCGCTGGCCATTCGAGACTGGAGTCGTGCCCTTTTCAGACTTATGTATATCGATCGGGCGAATTGCACGCGTGTTGTCCCTACAGTTTATACTGATGGTCCCATCGGCGCTTTGCACATACTCGCGTCCGCAGAAACGGAACTTCTCAGTCTCTATGCGACCGATCTTAAACTTATCCAGCAGATTCTGGATAGCCGGCTCGCCTTCGGCGGTAGCAGCCCACAGGAAATCATCCACGTGGGTGCACAAGCAAGCACACAAACGACCACCTTCTCCTGTAATATAGTACAGGGCTGACAGAATTTGCGAGGCATTTAAGCCAAATTCTCGGGCACTCTCCTTTATACGGAGATAAAGGTTCCGACCCGCGTCGGTCGTGCCATACACGGGTACTCGGGCAATCATATGCCCGGCTCGCTGAATCTCTGCATCGGGTACACCCTTAGGGTGTTTAGGAACCCGAAGAATGAGAAGGCGCTCAAGGGGTTTCCCTTGGAAGTATGCGTTCGTTATATCGGCTGCTTTGAGCCGCAGGGCCAACGAAACCGCCCATGAACACAGAAGGGCTATGCCTTCCGGCTCAGCCGTGGGGCTGTCTGCCCTGATATCCTCCTCATTCGAGATATGCTCGAAGTTTCCACATGCGACCAAGCGTGCTTTCCACTTGGGAGTGTATGCTGGCGTCCCCTTTAGGTGTTCATTCTTATCGGTGAGGACCCATTTGGTGGGGATACACACGTGGCCAGCCTTTGTAAGCTCCTTGAACTCCTTGTCTGTGCAAGGGACCACTGCGTTGAATTCAGTGTACTTCTGCCATTCAGTTTTCATGGCAGCATCCAGCCCCAGCTGTACTTCGACAGGGGCTTTGTGGTAATCCAGGAGCGAGGCCATGTAGCCAGCATCGACATTAGAGCCGATGGCGTCTTCCCCATCTGGGGTGAGAGCAAAGGCCTTGGATTCCGCCGCTCGACTATCCGAGGGCTCAGCTGCTGGCACAGTCGTGCCAATCGCAGCGGTGTGCGATGCTGCTGCCAGTCCGTCGTCTTCCTCAGGAATGTAGTGACACGGATGGGCCTCTGGCAGTCCGTTAGCACGTATGTGCTCGGCAAGTTTCGAATGCTCGAGCCATATGTGCTGGGCGATATTTCGCCGATGGCATCGCCGCCAACTGGCCTCCGAACACAACAGAAGTATTCGGTGAAAGTCATCGTGGGCCTCGCTAACTATTCTAGCGATCGTACAGAGCCCTTGGTCTGTTTGCAGGTTGGCTTCAATCCCGCCCCGATTCCTGTTGCCTAACTCGGGGGCGTGACTGTACACAACCCCTTTTGCAAAGCATGTGGCGGAAAGCTCATCACAATTGTATTGTGGATGCCGAACGCTGTACGGATGGCTTCTGCAATCTATGATTTCCTTAATCCCGTACTCGTGGATGCGTTCTAGGAACGTCTCGATGGGAAGATCAGAGTGACCCATGGTGTATATCCCATCGCCTTTCCTGCCAAAGGTGTTGGGCGCATCCCTATATATGGGGTAGCCTAAGTCCGACAAAAGCTGTATGTCATCTTTAGACAACTTGCCGAGATCACTCACCGTGTATGCGGAGAGACTGTATCTTTCTCCTACAAACGGTGCGACCATGTGCACGTCCTTCGGGCGAAACTTAAGAACCTTGTTCTTAGTATCGTGGACGGTGCCATACATTGTCGTGTTTTGAACACGCACGGGGGTTGTACCCGTGGCTTCTTCCACCCATAGGCCGCCTCCACGATACTCGCCCACACCTATAGTGTAGTTATGCGAGCCAGGAGTGTTCGCTAGGTCTCTATGGGCCTCTGCGCCTCTGTTGGTAAGCTGAACGCTACTCCACTGTGGGAGATGATGACCGGCTTGCATACTGTGATGCAAGATGTAGTGGTTGAGATACATGGCGAACGACGGTCTCTCGCGCGTTGGTCCAGAAACACCAACAAGACCACCGTGCCGATATACTCCCACCGCGAGGGCTATGCACCCGGGATCTCCATCATCTAGGAGCGGGCGCGTGTAAGCCTCGCGTCGGTCGCGGTCATAGGCACGAAGGAGGGCCAGACACTCATCCGGGGAAAAACCCTGAGTATCTATCAGGCCTTTTGCCATGATCTCTACTTGATCAATCTCTTCCGCAACTAGTGCATCATCACGGCCTCCTATTGGCGATCGCGACCGGGCGGTTTCGCCCGTCTTATCTTTGGCGCGAAACCTTGCAGGTGTGGATGGCGCTGGCATCGGTGTGCCGGGCATCATCGCTGGCGTCGATGGTGCTGGCATAGGCACATCGTGCGCGACTGCCGGTGTAAGCGGGGCAGCTGTAGCCACTGGGCGTGGCGTCGCTGGTGCTGTGACCGGGTCCGCTACGCGCTCATCCTGGAACCTTTGTTCCGGTCCATGAACAATGGCTTCCGGAAGCACTGGCTCTCCTGCCAAAACGCGGTGCGCTGCAACTTCAATTTCATCAGCCGGGCGCATCTTCCTAGCGTTCACAAGTACAGGGATATTCTCGTGTAATACCCAGTACGCATTCTCTGCCTCACGTCCTATGACGCGGCTAACCGTGGACCACACGACACCTGGACTGCCAGGGACGTTATCCCGACGGTAAATAACTAAATCACCAACCTTATAGTCAGTGTCTAGAGGGGCTGCATTACGCTGTAACGCCTTAAGTGGCCACTTTGCGGGAAGTCTCTAAGTGGACAAAGGCCTTTTTGGCTTCTTGCCGTGCTCTGTGCCGAATGTAGTATACACTCGTCTCATCATACTTGGTGAATAATGTACCAAGGCTTTCGGATTCATCTAGCACTGAACCCGGCGTTCGAGGCTGCTTTCCCAACACGTGTTGTGCTGGGCTAAACCCTTGGTGCCTACTAAGCTCGTTCTTAGTAGTAACACTTTCGGTAACGACCGCCTCCATCTCCTCGATATTCGAGGGTTGAGCCTCCTGCGCGACTTTTCTGATGATGGCCTTAGCAAGTCCACCATGGCGTTCGACCTTTCCAATAGTCTGCGGGCTCTCAAGAGGGGCGTTCTTATGGGTTATACCATGCTGTGCCAAATACTCTGAAAATTCTCCCCTGAAGTGCGTCCCTCTGTCAGTGGTTATGACTTTGGGATGTCCAGCCCAGCTGATCCACCTGTCGATCAGGCATTTCACACACTGGCGGGCACTTGGGTTACCACCCCCAGATTTCACGAGCACAACTTGCTGGAAGCTTGTCCCCATGTCAACTATATTGACAGCAGTATAGCGATTTCCATAGAAGTCTTTGACCTCTAGCGCATCCATACCTATCGTATGGTTGAACTCCTTAGGGAATACACTATCGCCTGCGACAGGGTGATGCCTAGGCACTGGAGCTGTGTCCAGGCAGACCTTACACTTGTAAAGTCCGGCAGCGGCGATGAAATCCTTGCTCGCCCGGGCCTGCTTCAGAACCTGAACCAGGACTGCGTTTGGCAGATGGCCAAACGATCGGTGCAGGCGCCTTATAGCTACCCGGACTCGTTGCGGTAACGATCTCCACGCCGCTCGGCGCTCTGCCTCTGTATTCGGCGTTCCGGGGAACGGGAATTGTTCCAAAATGAGGCGTTCTCTTTCCTCGGGCGTCAGTGCGCCACCGGCATCATCCACCCCATCAGGGGCACCTCGCTGAGGCATCTCAGCATCGGGCACCAGCTCTGCTTCGCTGATGTCCTCAGGATCTGTGTCCTGGGCGTCGCCGACAAAGCAAGTTCGGCTAAATGCGTTGATATAGTACTCCTCAGAAATGGTACGACAAAGGTTCCAAAAGTCAGTACTATCCGTATCAACATAGCTACGGGGTATATACCCGTAAGACTCTGACCATGCTTGGAAGAGGTCCAAAGCCTTTCCGATCTCTGGGCCTATGCCTGAGATATGCATGTCTCCTCTCAAGGTAACAGTGTCCTCAAGCATTGGGTAGCCGTTCGGGGTAACCAATATAACCGGAATGTTGAGGGTGTCAGCTACACACTCAAGCTCCAAACACAACTCCTCTGTGGAAGTCTCAAACCTGGCAACCACGAGGCCCGGTGGCCCGTTCTGCCTCTCGTTGATCACGCTCGCGAGGACCTGTGCCGAGGGTTCATGCAATCTAATCAGGTGGTCAGCTTCTCGCATGGCAGCGTTGTACACGATTGCCTTTAAGACTTTGTCTCCCGCTACCATTTCGGTAAGGCTTGAGGTGAGGTACTTGGACTGGGCCTTGCTAAGCTTCTTTAAGCTAGCGGCTGAGGGCCCATAGGCTGCGCTGCTACTGTGGGGCAGGTCTTCGGGAGGATCAGGGCTTGGAAAAGAAATCTGGCTGGCTTGTCCTACCCACTCCCCACTGCAGACGGCCATGTATGCTTCGCGCTCTGCTCCGTCCTCATCCATGGGTGAAACTTCACCCTCCGGGGCTGTGCCCGGGCCGGCAGAGGTGGCGATGCGCGAAGCCCGCGGGTCTGTGCCCGGGATGTACACTGCACTCAAGGCATCTGTGTCCTCGATCTGGTGGGGCACTGTGGCCGCGTCGAACGCCAAGGGAAACACCCAAAGCGCGACGTACGCCCCATCCTCCGACGGTTCTTGCGTCGGGCATGCTTGCTCGGCTCCACCGGTTTCGGTGGGCAGCTTCTCGGAGTCTGACCCCGGCGGAAAGCATGCGCCTTCATACGTCCAGCTGGAGCCGTCGGCGGGGTCCAGATGGGAAAACAAGTATCCTATGGGATCTATGTCCCGTAGCTTGCCCGTCGGCTTATACGAACGGCCTGTGTGGCGGGTGACCACTGTGCACTTTATGTTGTGCCGCTCGCTGAGTTCGTGGTGATTTTTATCACCAGCCCAGAAACGTCTCGGTGCATATGGACCGATCCAGCACGCTGGCGCCTGCTTCTCGCGCATGACCTCATATAGGTCAGTCAGCACACCATCAGGGAAGTCCTGAAACACGATGCGCCTGTTCCACCCGAAACCTGTGTCGGGGCTAAGTGCAATGGCACCAACGTCGATGGCCAGGATCTTCTCGTCGATTTCGACGAGCTTGCCTTGCCCTGGGGGCTTCGGAAACTGACGACGGAATTCTGCCCATTCCGCGTCGTTCCACTCGTCCGACGGCCTATCGCCGTGGAAATACCACCATGACTCTCTGGCCGTCATGGGGCGGTGAGGATTCTCACGCTCTGGAAACCTATTGTAACCAGCACTGCCTCGGAAGCGCGGTGGCTCCGGCGGCTCAGGCGGGCGCCTGCTGCCGAGGTTGCTCCTGGGTCCCGGTGGATCCCAGTCTCCCGCACCTGTGCCGTCGTCGTACTCGACCTCATCATACACGCTGTGCGGTGCCGCCTTGCCTTTGCCCTTGCCTTTGTCGGGCTCGACATCCACCTCCGGCCGTGCAGAGGGGCGAGGATTCGTGCGATCACGCTCGGGAGCTGTGTCCCGGCCTGCAGCACGAATGCGTTCTGGCTCGGGAGCTGTGTCCCGATCCGCACGGTCACCTGGGTCGCGGACGCGACCCCAACGGGAGGTGCGCTGGCGCGTCGGAGCCTCGGACCTATCCCGAGGTCTGGAGTCCATCCGCCGTCTCTCACGGGTACGGTCACGGCGATGACCCCTGCTCGAGGAGGAACTATCCCTCCGCCTGCGACGCGATCGGGAGCGGCGAGTAAGCCTCTTGAGCTCCGCCTCGGCCCTATCGGCTCGAGTCTCCGCGTCTTCTGCCCTCTCACGCATGTCCTGCAGCCGATCATACGCATTATCGCGCTGCCGCTTCACGTTGCTGAGGGCTTCTCTCAAGTCACTTATAGTGCTTTCCTGGCAGCGATTCGCATCAGTGAGGTCGTGGACCTCAGCCTCGAGCTTGCGAATCCGAGCCGACGACCCTGTCGGCGTCGCTGCGCGGTCCTGTGCTCCACCGGACTTTGCCGGCGGCGGTGCTGGGGTAGCCTTCGGCCTCTCTATGGGGGCAGCTCCGCCCTTGGCTGACGCACCTACGCTAGAACTAGCAGGGTTAGGACCCGAGCTAAAAGTAACCGAAGGCAGGCGTCCTCCAGGGGCTGTGCCCTGTGCACGGTTCATCGCCGCAGTGAGCGAGTTCGGGTCGTACTTTGCCACATACGATGTATGTGTCTTGCCGACCAGCCCCATGCGGGTTGCAGCCTGATACGCGGTTTCGCCTGCCATGGGAGGCCTATCAAGGGGGCCTACCCCTGTCACCGGTGCCGGTATGCGGCCCTCTGCAAGCATCTGCGCATGAAACCGCTCAGCATATGTAGGCTGATCATCGGGGCGTGCACACTGCGGCTCCACAACAAGGATGCACTCATTATCCTCTGGTCCGTCTGTGCGGACAGCCTCGGCGAAGCACCTCGTAAGCTCCTCGACCTCCTGGGCTATGCCAGGGGCGCGGTGCAAACACTTGGGACACTGTCCTTTGCACGCCTTGCTGCCCATGAAAGGCCAACTGTTCGCTGCACTCATGTGAGTGAGGCTGACGGAGCAGTCTGGCACGAGCTCCAAAAGCGTTGCATGGGCAAGGATGCCCGCCGCAACAGATCTATGTCTGTTGGCTTTACAAACCACATGCACGGCAATGGACCGAATCCCAGCGTCCTTAGCGTCAAGGACGTTCGCCACGATGTGCCTGACGTGGGCGATCAGGTTGGGATGGTCTGCGTGCTCCCGAATTATATCGGGGTTCGACCCAACATGCTTTGTGCGGTCGCGCTGTTCGTCGTTCCGCTGTTGGGCTTCTGCAGGCGTCAGATCGTCTTTCCGATCGTCCTTAAGCCACACCATGTCCAACATCACTAGCATATAGCTAGTGGCACTCGCATACGTCGTGATCGCATGCGTTTCCATCTCTTCGTGCTGTGCGAAGAGCTCGGCCGCCGTCCACTTCCCTCTGACGCGTTGCAGCCAGGCATGGTGCTCATAGCCCCAGGTCTGTGTCCCCCGCATAGTACGGCAGCAAGGCCAAATCCGGATTATACACGGATGCTGGAAGAGGAGTGTCGAGCTCCGGACCATGGGGTCCACCACCTGCCATTATAACCAGGGGCCTATTGTGCGGGTCCTTCTTCACAACCGCATCGAACTCGGCCAGCTCACGGTGCCCTCGTGCAATCTCCTTCGGATGCACTGTGGCACGGGCTGCTGGCGGTATCCCTGGGCTATCCCCAGGCCTTGCCTTCTCTGTGGGAGGCGCCTTCTTTGGCAAGCCGCTTCCTCCAGGCGGTGCCTTGGGCGCATGCGCGGGGAAGGCAGGTGTGATCACCGGTACGGCACTGTGGCCGACCGCAGGCGAGGTCGCCATGGCACTGTGGCCAGGCTCCGGCGCTGCTGAAATCTTCGGTGCAGCCTTTGCCGTCGGGGGCGCCTTCTTAGGCAGCTGCCCCTCCTCTGCGGCCATCGCGGCGGGCTCCGTGTCTCCTACGGACGTGCCTACCATGCAATGATTCGGGAACGCTACGCTTATACGTCGCTTAGTGTTGTTGCGATTCTCAGCTGTCGTTGTGAAGCTGTGACCGTGGCCTACGCCTACAGTGCTATGACCATGGCCTGCATCTACAGTACTGTGACTGCGACTTGTTGCCACTGCGTCATCTGCCGCTGTTGCATCTCGAGGGGTGCTCACAGACTCTGAGTGAGCTAAGGCGGCGGCGGCGGCAGACCTAAATATAGGAACTGGCGGTGAGGGGATTTGGAAGCTCCTTATGAGACGGGGTTGTTTCACCTGAACCAAACCTTCTGTTATGTTTATGCATAACAGCCCTGAGTCATGTGTCCGACACAGCTTGATCCTAATGATGCTATCCTCAGAAGGAAGTCGAACACCACACTCGCCAAACCGAAGATCCTTGGTTATACCAAGTTGGGCCTGGGCGTAAAGGGACAAAAGGAGAGGGGCTGTACCCTTAATCTCGTGAGAATCAAGGACGCCCGGAACTCTCAAGTCCTGCTCCAATCCCATTATAGAGAAAGGTATGGTCCTGCTACCCAGGGTTTCGGTAGCACCGCTAAGACCCTTGAAGGTACGATTGCCCTCAGGTTTAAACCTCGTGCTGTAACCGAAGTTCGCAAGTTTCCCCGCCGCGTTTGCTATCCAATCGCTACCGTGAACAGTCGAGTTACAGCCCTCATCCAACACGGCGTATACGTGCTTATCCTCGTAGATATTTACTACGGGCAAATCAACCAAAGCCGGATGGATATCTGTGACCCCCTCAGTGAAAGCCACGAAGGCGTGCCTCGTCGCGGAGGCCCTCGAGGAGCGCGATCTCGCCGACGCCACTTCCCAACTGTTGTTGGTCGATGACGCAGAGTGATCATCTAAGGCCTCTTGCAGGTATGCGAGAAGGTCACCGCGAGATATCACGGGCTCGGTTACGAAGTGACCCTCTATGGTCTCTTGAAACTGGGCAATAGCCGGAACTACTACCTCTACGGGGAGGCTATCCCCCGTGCTGCCGACTATGCTGCGCAGAAGATCGAAGTCCAGGGTGTTGGACTCCCGCAGCACTGTGGCTGCGTCATCCCTAGCCTTTCGCTCGGTCTGCGGCTGCTCATCTAGAAGCATCCCACAAAGCTTGCACTTAATGCGGGAGGTCTTCCTACTGCTACCCGACCTCTCGGTGGAGGTGTGGGGGCATGTGGCCTGGTCTATGACAGGCTTCTCTTTCTTCGTCTTGGTGACGGTGCCGCATTTCTTACAGGTCCGCATGTCTATGTATGCGTTACTCCCCGACTTGTTGAACTCCTTGCAACCTCCCCGGCATTTCCGGGGGCCTTCGCTGGACGAAGCAGCTGACGCGGCGAGGCGAACCTCGGGCTGAAAGGGTTCAGGCGGGGGCTCCTGGCTGAGAGGGACATCCCTTCTCGTAATGCTAATGGGGTTGTCATCACGCACGTCAAAGTACTCCGTGACCCAATCCAAGAAATCGGCCAAATTTATGGATGGGCACTTCTGCGTGCGTCCCCAAAGAACATACCCAGGAAACGTATACAAGACACGCTCATAAGTCAGACCCTTATGCTGACCAAAGGAGAAAACGCGATCGGAACCCTCAGGCGGGCTGTCACGCATGATCCTAGCGGCGGCTGTGCGCCGAAGCTGTGGTGAGAAGAGGGTTTCATTGCCGCGGCCTTTGCCGGTATTGGTCTTTGAGGGAGTCAGCTCAAGGTTGGCTGGGTAACCCTCGAGCCTACCAGCGCTCGCATTCGACAGATGGACACACTCTGTGTCATCCTCCTCCACTGCGGCGAAATACGCCTGGGGCTTCGGCGCCGCCGGCTTTGCGGCTGCGTTGGCAGTTCCCCCAGACTGTGCTGGGGTTGTGGTGCCCTTGGGGCCATTGCCCTTACCGCTAAACTTGCAGGCAGCATCTCCGGCCCAATGGCCGATCACACCGCACTTCAGGCACCTACTCTTTGCCTTAAGCTCTGCCAACTTGGCCTTACGATCAGCAATAGTCAAATTGCTACGCACGACCTTCCCTCCGGATTTTCCGGAGGACTTGCCCTTGTTCTTCCCTTTTCCTTTTCCTTTCGCCTGGGCAAAGGCGGTCTGTGCCGCGTACGCAAGCTGAACTGACTCGGCATAGGAATCATCCAAATCGTCAATCTCAGCTTCATATGCCACTGCCGTATAGGCGTTGAGTTGCAATGCTAGGTCTTCATCATCAATCCATTCATCCGCATCATCTCCCCCAGACGCTGTGGCCTGGTATGCTTCTTCGCCGTAGCCGTCACCGTAGCCTTCCGCGGATTCCTGCTGTTCCTGGTGACCATACTCTGCGGCACTACCATCATACCCCATGTAGCCAAACTTAGGGTATTGTGGCTTAGCGTCGAAACGTCTCCAGGTCTTACCTGGGCCACTAGGGTCCTTCTGGGTAAGAAGACGTTCCTTCATGTGCACCACTGAGTGATGCTGAACAAGGACGCGTGCGTACTCATCCACGGTGTGTACGCGGGCGGCGGTCTTGACCATTAGCTGTTCGTTCCTTTCCAACCCTGAAAGCTCAACAAGGAGGTTAGCCCTCATTGCTTCAGAAAGGCGGATATCAGGATCCAGCTCACGCAAGGTCGACCACCACCGCTTTCGGCGGGCTATGTAAGACAACATAGGCTCGCCGGGTTGCTTTGCAAGTGGGCCTGTCAGGAGCTGTCCCTGACGGAAAAGTTCGGACGCCTCTTCAGATTGAAGAGGGAAAGCTTGCCTCCTGATTTCTTCTATCAGGTAGTCGACGCCATCATGGCGAAGCAGACGTTCCAGGCCGACGTCGCGAGCAATGCAAAAGGCGTCTCCTCGGAGACCCTCCAAAATCTTGCTAACGCATTCGCTCATATCAAGCGACTCGTCCTTAATGTCTTGCAAGGTGTACACCGCCGGATCTGTGTCCGGCTCCTGCTCATCGTCGCCCGCCACTTGGCTGGGGTGCGACGGCAACGACTCCGCATCCTCATCTTCTGCCTCGGACGCGGGCTTAGTCCGTTTTGCGCTGGACGGACTGGCGGGTATACCGCTGCTTCCATCACCATCTGTGGGCGATGCACTGGTCCCCTGACTTGCCCTGCCACGCCACTTCCTTGGTGACTCGCTCTTGGCCCTTGCCGACTCGGCAAATCGCAGGTCCTTAAGAGCTTCACGCCGCTGCTTCTCCTTATGTTGCAGCACGCGGATCTGTGTCCGGAAGCACCAATCGTGGAAGCCAGCAGCCGTACCGTCGTATATGTACGAACCGCTTTTCGTTTCTGCAGGGCTCAGGTTCTGTGACCAGAGATTGGGCTGGTAACGCAAACCTGCCACGCTCATGGCTTCAGATAGAAGGGGCCTTTGCGCCGCGACTATCACTACTCTACCCAACGGACCCCGGACCACAGGCTCTACGGGGGTGAAACACTAGTGGTTGTCCTCACAGCTCCGCTACCAGTTTGAAGCAGGAACTGGATTAGTGAGTGTCCAACCACACTACGAGCGCACTTTTTGGTCTGAGCCCAAGACGTCTGTCGTACAGGGTGTATTCAGATCTAACTCAAAAGACTACGCTCGCATGAGGACAGGTCAACACGGCGCTTCAAGACAGGGAAATTTCACAAACTGAAACGATGCACGCGATACGGAACGTGAAAACTCTTCAAGGGTTCACGTGGTCCTTAAATAAAACTCAATGCTCCCTACCGTACTACAAACCTCAACGATAGCAATGTGCACAATGGTTAAGCTTGTCGTGGTATGTTCCGTCTAAGTTGAAGCACTGTATACAGGCCTTCATTTCATTGAACTGATTCGGCCCCTGCTTTGAGGCCATGTCCGAAGTGCAGGCCCAAACCCACCCGGTCTCCTCTCGTTCGTGCAGGGATACCTGATCAAGGCATCCGAAACAAATCGGCACACTCCTAAGTTCTGTTGTGCCCCGCTTTGCTTTTTGCACCGTCCAGGGCCCATCATTTCGTGTCACCACCAAGTGCTTTGCCCGTCCATGGGCTTCTTGTCGCAAGTAGGACTTCGGGAATGAAGCCAGTGTGGCCCTAACTGGATCCGAGGAGTGATAGGTGCAAAGATATACATGGGTCTGTTTGTCTGGGTGGATTCTTGCCAGCCCGGAACTTGCGGACAATGCGGGAACATCCAGGCCGCTGAAAAGCTTCATCACATTCATTAATGATCTTAACCATCACCGTGACCATGTTCAAAAATGTCAGAATGATAAAACCAAAACCTGCATCAAGAATTGCAGCTGGGCGTCTCTAGTGAGACTAAAGCTTTCGGCAACAGGTTTCATGGGCAGCCAAGCAAGACATCAGTCGTGTTCTTGAAGAGCCATGTATTTAGGGCTCAGACGTGCTCTGCTGCTCAGCAAGCTTTCTATACAGCCTGACACGCAAAACCCTTCTAAAGCCCACAAACGACTTCCGAGGGCAGAAGTGGCTCGCCTGGAGCTCTTTGCAATCGCCTGCGGGATGTGTGACACCGCTTAGTCGGGGCTTGTTTACAAGTAGGACTTGTCAGCGTTATGGGGCTTCATGCGGTTTAGGGTTGCGGGAGACCAAATGCTCGGATACATTCACTCCAAATCATAGCGAGGCCATGTTCCAAACCGGAGTCGCTATCGGAGTGGCATGGGAGGAGTTGGGTTTAGTTTTCTCGGGTTCAGGCTAAGGCTCTTCCCAGGCACGTGTAGGCTTTGGAGAAGTGCGGGTTTTGTTTTGGGGATCGGCACTTAAACTCCTACTGAAAAAATTGGGACTATCGCCCTGGCCCATTTTCTCCTACCCATGAACCCTACACGGCTCTACACCCCAAGAACACTCCAAGAACCCTAAACCCTAATGACGCGGCTCTACACCCTACAGTAGAAGCCACAAAGTTGGAATATCATTATCGTAACCCCTTTAAGGTAAATTATAGGGGATCCTACCATTAATCCATATTCCAACTTTTTGGAGTTCCCTTTAAGGCCCTCAGGCGCTGAGTTTGCAAAGGCTCTGCCGGACCGGAGGGGCCCTGCCAAAATCGGGGAAAGCCAATGGAAACCCTAACAAATTCCTGAGGTTGCTCTACAGGATCTACAAGGGCTCCCGATATGAGAATACTAAGGTTGAGAGTTTGAGATTTAGGGCGCAGGGTTTAGAGGCTCTGCGGGTTGATTATGGCGTTCACATTCAACTCAGCGTTTGCTGTCGGTGATGCCCAAGATCCCGCCAAGATGTCAAGAAGACTTCGGGAACACGAAGTTGAACTTACATAGTACATGTTGCACTTCAACTGTGTATGTATATATATATATATACACACATAGGAACATAGCATATTCGTATATAGGGTCTATTAGTATACTAGTGCATTAGCATGCCAGTTTTTTTGGAATACCGGCAGTTGGTATGTCGCATAGTGTGCAATATGTGTTGAACTTATGTATTTAATATTGTATACCACAAATCATACAGTACATGTTGTGTGTATGCACTCGGTATTCTGTATTACTCTGTATTCTATACTCTGTAATTCAATGCTCTTATACTTTCCATGTTGCATAACATGTAAAAACTGGAAACTATGCTATGATCTATACAGTGTGCTGTGTCATATCTCATGTCATATGCAATATGAGTTTTTGTGCTCTATAGAGTCCATATATGTATTCTATATTCTCTACTGTCTGTTATCTCGGGGTCGTTTCGGGGTGGGCTGCCTCACCCTGAATCCTACACCCTAAACTTTAAACCAACGTTTCGCTTCGGGACCCCAGAAGGAACCCTAAAAGGAACCCTTAAAGGAAACCCTAAAAGGAACCAACCGAAACCCTGATCCCTGAGGAGCCCTTACCTGCAGCAGGTCGACGGCACCCCTGTCGCCAATGCAGTTGTAGCTGAGGTGGACCTGCTCAGAGGGGTGTTATGAGTAGGATTTATTATAGGGTTTAGGGCTCAAGGGGTTAGGGTTTAGAAAGCACCCAAAGGAAAACCACCACAAGTTTGGGATGTTTGGTACCTGAATCAGAGTATGATAACGGTGCTATTTCTAATGCAGGGACCTTAAAGATTGGAATAGGCTTATAACTTTGGAATAGATATATACCCCCATACCCTATTCAAACTAATAAGGCCCCTATATTAGGGGCCCCGATGAGGCCCCATGAAACCCTCATAAATCCCAAGCCGCTTGGATGGCCTCGCGTGGGGCCAGGGAGCTACGTGCCACAAGCTCACCGATTTTCGCGGCGCCGACCTCATCAATTCGGCTCATAGGGCTAATAGAGCCATTTCTTTACTTATATACACATATATACATATTGTCTACTATCCACTATATGTTATACGTTACGTCATCTAATAGAAATTATCGAGTATAGGGCTTCGCATGTAGGGTTTGGAGTCGCAGTGGGGTTTAGTACCGGCAAGCTCAGAAGGCTTGGAGGCTTCAGGGCTTAACCTAAGACCTTTCAACGTTCCAAGCAGTGTCAGCCCCACTGGGTATTACTCTTTGCTGATAGACCCTACCTGAAAGCATCCTGAGCTGTTTAAGCCTAGACCCGATGTTTGTTGACAGATGCTTAGCCTTTTTCTGGATGCTACCGGCGCTACAGGTCTTCAGGGCCTTCGCAGTGGGGGTCTTTAAAGCACACACATGTTGGAGATTGGGCGGCAATCAACGCACCATGAACAAATCCCAAAATGACAACATAATAGTAGGTACATTCCACTGCTTCGCCACCTAGTTACCCTTGGCAAGGCTCTAGGGAAGTCGTTTGAGGCTTCAGAGTTTGGGGCCGTTAGATTTTCAATAATCTTAGTGATGGCTAAGGCGTAATTAGTGGGGGCCGAAGGGCTTCTCGAGTCTAGAGCTGATTGACTTGCGGCCTTGTGGGGGTTAGCAAATGGTGTCGGTTTTGTTAGGATTGCCGGGCGACGGGTTCAAGGTTCAAAGGTTGTGTTCCACTCTACGACTTCTAAGTTCTATAGGGCTGAATAAGGTTCGGCAGCTATGTTGTGACTGACGACCAAGGCTCAATAAAGCCGAGCAACTCAAGAAATTCTCGCAAGAGCGTCATGATTTGCCATTGACATGTTGTAACAAGACTCAGCATTGACACCACCACCCGCCAGCCGCCACCACCACCACCACCACCACCACCACCACCACCGGAAGCATGCCACGCTCGGTAGGCTAGTGTTATTATGCCGGAGTTATAAAATGATGTCACCAGCAGCACCAATCAGATGAGAGGTCGACAAGTGCCAGAAGCTTTTCCCAAACTCAACTTCAGCAGCGAGAGGGCATCCTCAGTACTGACACATTCTGTGAAAAGGCGTGCTTCTACCAGCCACGGCTCACTCCATCAAAAGGCAATGCATGCATTCGTTTGCGAGGTGCGCTGCAACACAACCGAACGGTGAGCGGCTGGCATAAAAATGAGAGAGAATCATCTGGCGCTTGCTTGTCACAGCACTCACGGTGCGGTCACGACGCTTTACGCGAGTGACTGCCACCTGGAGATGTAACATGACACGACGCCACCAATCACCAGACTTGCGGCTTCAAAGTTCAAACACACCCACGATGAACTTTACTCAGACATTGGCTGCCTGCCGGCGTTCTCCACACAACCGGTTCCTTCTCCGTTTAGCTTCTGCAGGAGTGCAGAAGTGACAATGTGAGCACAAGTTCCCCTTGCGGCAACCGTCGCCCTTGCGATTGATGAAGATGCAAGGCTTACACGCATTTGCAAGATGTGCTTGCCATATTTGAAACAAACTCTGGTTCACAGGATCAGGCTCGATCTCATTCTCAGACAGCTGAAGCCTGCAGCACGTGTTGCAACAAGATGTGCCTGAAACGAGGATACCACCATGAGTTGGCAGTATTGAGGTGTGTGGTGTTGCTCCGCTGCAGCTGCTGCTGCTGCTGCTGCTACTGCTGTCCTAAACAACGAAGCCTGAAACCTAAATCAAGAAACCCATTAGGATCAACAACCCCTGCTAAGATTTAGGGTTTGGAGCTTAACGTCTAGGATTCTGTTTAGGGTTTAGGGACTGGGTTTTATCTACCGCATAGTTTTAAAAAGGTTGCATTAGGTTATTCGGGCATCATTCCTTCCCGAGGGTTAATAGGACAAAGTGCGGATGCGTGAAACAACGCTAGGCTAGAACAAACGAGCAGCCGTGTCAGTTTGCTGTAAGTTAGTATCCTTCGTCGTCGTGTGGTAGGTTGTATTAGCAGCAGCAGCAGATGATGAGGTGGCAGCAGAGGTGGCAGCAGCAGCAGCAGGACTAGCAGCGGTAGTAGTAGTAGTCGTCGTCGTCGTCGTGGTGGTGGTAGTAGTAGCAGTAGTAGTAGCAGTAGCAGTAGTAGTAGCAGTTCCGGAAAACAGATCAGAGCCGATAGTCAGCGCCGCAGCCTACTGCCTGCACCCAGATGGCTGCACCTCCGCGAGCATCATGCACTGTCTTCTCTTTTCAGGTACAACCGAAGAAGCGGCGCTCGGCATCATGTTGACGGCTGCACGTCTTGTCGCTGATCCCTGCCGGTCAGCTTAGGGCCATGTAGGCCGCAGTCCCAATTCTCTAGACGGTTTATCATCTTAGGGCTTCTCAGACCACAGGGTCAATGAGTCAGCTTCACACCCAAGTGAGTGCACCGCGGCAATCGCCCGCAATGTGCTGAGCCCGCTCGCACAGCGTCCAATCGAAAAATAGTAGTAGCAGTAGTAGTAGCAGTAGAAGGAGTAGTAGTAGATAGTAGATAGTAGAGAGTGAATAGTAGATGGTAGATAGTAGATAGCAGACAGTAGATGTAGTCGTAGTAGCAATATAATAATCACACTAGTCGTCGTCGTAGCAGCAGACCACTGATGATGAGGGAACATCATCAACAACGACAAACATGACAATGCAACTTGTATGTACTGAGGATGCTAGGCTGTGCCCACAGGAAATGAACTTGTAACTACAGCAAAAGATCTGTATAACAACTAGCCCATCGTGACGCCACATCACGTAACACCTCTCGAGGAACTGTGTAACTCAGGAACGGAACATGAAGGGCGGCAGCAATAAGAACAAAACAGATGCAGTATGAGATGCTCGGCCTTGGCGGCGTCAACTCGGGTTCTGATCGCGATCGTCGGATTTCTGGACCTGCCGCGCATTTGCGATGCCAATCGTGTCTGGTGGCCCTACAACCCAGCACTCCACAGCCTGGCCTAGGTTTCAAGCTTGGTGTCAGGTTTTGTTGGAGGCCCTTCGCCGTCAGCCTGGTTAGCCTGAAAGGGTTTAGGGTTTAGGGTGTGGGGTGCTATGTCACTATGTCGGGAGGCGCTAAACCTCAAAAGCAGCAACAGCCTGAAAAGCAACCTTATTGCAATGTGGTCATCATAGATCACCAAGCCCCACAGTACTCAAACGTGCGTGGGTCGGTCAGCTCGGTAGATACCAGTGGTCCCCAGTCGAGATGATTGTCCTAAAGCACGTTCCAGCTCCTATGCCAAACGCGTGCGTACTATCAGGCTTACCCTACGTAGCGAATGCATCCGTAATGTTCGAGAAGGACCACGTATCACAACAAGAGCTTGGGCCCTTGCAGACAGGCTTTGGCAGGTTCTCAAATGCCGCGCAAGGCACCTTCGACCACAACAGGCACCATCTCAATGAAGGTGTTTTTGATGAAGACGCCAAAGACTCCAAAGACCGGGTCCTTTTGCATGGCTTGGAAGCTATACAAACTGGATGGCCTCAACACAACGCCCTACTGGTAACCTAGGATTAATTAATGATTCATGAAACCCCCTTGATTAAAGACGCAATCTCGGGGCCCGGAAATCAGAAAAAGGCAGGGGCGAGAGGAGTTTAAAAGGGCGACACCGGCCCCACTAATAGTGTCCTCGGACTAATAGTGTCCTCGGACCTTGCCAAAAAAAACAAGATTAAAGCTGTTCAGCGTCTCAGGCCTTCGCAAAAAGTGCAAAACGACATGTCTGCTGTTTATCTACACTGGAAACCTACATTGCGATGCTAACAGTGTAAACAACATAATTATCTGGGGGGGGGCACCTCCGGAAACAGAAAAACAACACGAGCTACCATTAATCCTAGGCTCCCATTATGCCCCGAAATTGCGGTCAATTTCGGATTCAACATCAAGCCAAGAACTTCCGAAGACCGCGAACTTTGCAGGTAATGACCTGGAACTTCGTTGAGAGTGCCCTGACCACCAAACTTTGCAAGCATCCCGTCCTCCACCAGGAAGAGAGCATTTTTCTTCATCCCCGCCATGGAAAAATAAAAGCACACGTGCAAGCACGGCCCGGCACTACACACAGGAATGCGAGCCGGATCAGGCGGCACGAACCTTTCAGGGCTGCCTATCCTCGCCTAAACAAGGTTTAATTTCACATATGGTAGGATTCTATCACTCTTACAAGCCCCACAGAAGCTAAATGCTAAAGGTCACCCGCCCAGCTACTAAGTCAAAGCCTCGTTCAAGTCCTGACGACGATTATAACGCTTTACCACAGCCCCCAGTTGGCCAGGGAAGCTGCGAGTGTACAACACGACATGCAGACGTAGTTTTGCGGTTTAGGGTAAGGTCTACTTGCAGGATCATGGGACTTAGTAAGTAAGGTTTTAAGTAGCTGATTGGGGTTATAAGTATAGTCACCCTAAGTATAACCCTAGTTACTAAGTCCCATGATCCTTCAAGTAGGGTTTTTTAAGGACTTATATACAGAAATCATACTAGGGGGCCCTAAAAAGGTAGGTTCCTTAGGGTCCAGGTAGGGTCTAGGGCTCGGGCCTGCAGGGTCTCGAGAGGACGCTCCCACAGTTGGGCTGCCATAGGGGTAGCCATGAAAGCGAGGAGCAGCATGCACTGGCCTTCTGGGAGTTTGAGGTTTTGCTTAGGAGTTTATGGCACTAGAAACCTTGAAGAAGGTTCGGGCTTTGAGGCTTCGCAAGCTTTTTGTGGCCGCAGTAGGAACTGTGCGCAGACCTCGCAGGGCAAGGCTGTACCATAGAGGCCAGACTGAAATGAGGCAAACCCAACAACGTAAGGATGTCTTTCATAAAGTGTTTTGGGCCAGGGTCTTTTGATGTTCATTGGTGTTTACTTTGCATGAAACAGTCGAGCTGAAAGTCAGTCCAAGCCCCTATAGATTGAAGATGCATTGTGCCAGGACGAACGAATCAAGCGTCACCATGCGTAAGGGACGCCTCTGTCTCAGGAGCCGAGCTCACCGTGCAACAGTTGCTTCTGTCCCAGCGTGTTCAGCTAGTTAGCTCTGAGGCTCAGCCACCATCTTAGTGGCCATCACTCAGAACGCACAGCGATATTCACTGCCCAGAAGCAAGGAAAATGCACAAGAAACGTTGGAACGAAGTTGTAAATGTACTAGCAGCCCCTCGTCGCAAGGAAAGGAAGGGCCGAGGCCTGTTGACCCGCCCATCTTGGATTGCAAGCTTGGGTCACGGGAAAGGGCTACTGAGAGAGCAACTATTCCTGCACGGCCTAAGCTTTCAGCAAATGACCGGCCTGTATATAGAACCCAGGATAGTAGGATCATTATTGAACTGTTGCACGGACGCCTAGAAAGGAACCCCGTTCAACCGCTCTTCCAGACCTTGCCCGTCGACGAGCCCAATGCTGTAAAACCTATGTCATGGGACACAGCATCTGGTTGTCGAGCTGGTCCTTCACCTTCGTTCTTCAAAGGCTCAGAGCTACTAGGGCTCCCGGGTTTAGGGTTTACCTTCTGGTTTCGCGTGTTGAGGGGCTTGAAGGGGTTGCATTGGCTTAAGGCTTAGAGGGCTTTGGGTTTGGAGCTGCTGATAGGGGCTACGATTCTACATTGAACCAGATAGGTTGTAGTACAACCATGTACAACCCGGAAAAAACACCCCTTCATCGGTTCAGCCGAAAACCCGAGCCCGCAACTTCCCATGCAACCCCTAAACCTCCCTGAAGCTGAGACCTGGCCGGACGGTCAGTCATACTGGTATAACATACAAATAAAGGTAATGGCCCTAGTCTTACGACATTACGAAAAAGACGAATGATAGCAGCAGCATCCATCGTCGTAGTAGTCTTGGTAGTGGTAGTTGTAATGGCAGTGGTAGTCGTGGCCATAGTCGTCGTAGTCGTAGTCGCGGTCGCGGTCCCGGTCGCGGTCGCAGTAGCTGTAGCAGTAGCAGTAGCAGTGGCAGCAGTCGTCGTCGCAGTAGTAGAAGAACAAGTAAAGTAGTAGTAGTAGTAGTAGTAGTAGTAGTAGTAGTAGTAGTAGTAGTAGTAGTAGTAGTAGTAGTAGTAGTAGTAGTAGTAGTAGTAGTAGTAGTAGTAGTAGTAGTAGTAGTAGTAGTAGTAGTAGTAGTAGTAGTAGTAGTAGTAGTAGTAGTAGTAGTAGTAGTAGTAGTAGTAGTAGTAGTAGTAGTAGTAGTAGTAGTAGTAGTAGTAGTAGTAGTAGTAGTAGTAGTAGTAGTAGTAGTAGTAGTAGTAGTAGTAGTAGTAGTAGTAGTAGTAGTAGTAGTAGTAGTAGTAGTAGTAGTAGTAGTAGTAGTAGTAGTAGTAGTAGTAGTAGTAGTAGTAGTAGTAGTAGTAGTAGTAGTAGTAGTAGTAGTAGTAGTAGTAGTAGTAGTAGTAGTAGTAGTAGTAGTAGTAGTAGTAGTAGTAGTAGTAGTAGTAGTAGTAGTAGTAGTAGTAGTAGTAGTACTAGTTGTTGTTGTTGTTGTGGCAGCCATAACGGCACTCTAACTCATATAAAATCCCTGTAGTCATCCTTCAAAAAACCTGCAAAGAAAAACGACGCCCGAAACCGATATTCATTAGATAACCTTTGCAGTCCTCCGTTAAAGAATCCTGTACAGAAAGAAACCCCAAAACCCTGAACCCTCAAGGCGAGGTGCATGGCTGCTGTCTCCTCCATGCTCCGGGTGGCCCCAGGTGACGACACTACCATCCTCCAGGATGGCTGCAAAGGCGCAGCCCGTGGCCTCACTGCAGGGGTTGAGGGTGGATGTAGCATTTGAGGCTTAGATTTTCGGACTGAGGATTTAAGGTTTTGGATTTAAGTCTAGGGTGCGAGGGTGGGTGCCCACCAGGGGTCGAAGATGTTGTGTCCCCAACCCTGATTCAGGCGTCAGGATTTGAGCCCCCCGGAATCTCCCAGCAATGAAGCCCGGGCTTCAAAAAAGGATCTTCTCGGTGCAGCTGTGTATCTTCCCCGAAGGAAATCATTTGGTATCTGTCTTAAACAGAACATCTGAATACATAAACTGAGCGACATACTGAAACACGCAACTGATTATACCGGTGCGGGAACCCTTTGACTTGCTTAACTTGCATGGATACTTAGTGACTCTGGCGGTGGGTGGGCTTACTAATTGAACTTACGAGAGCCCCCTCTTTGACAGCGAAAAGCCCACATTTAGAACAACACCGCATGCCAGCACGTCCACATTCAGCACTCCCGGGCTCGTCCAGTCAAACTTGTGTTGCGTCTGCACATGTGCGTAGATTCGTAGATATAGTTATGCTATGATATGCCCTTTCACAGAGCCCTGATATTCGGCGTTTGGGATTTCGGGTTGGGGTGCCCTGGGCTCGCCGCCCTCCACACATCCGAACCCCTCGACGGTTTTTCCTTCCTCCTCTTCCATATGATCAAGCGAATCCTAGTCCTAAACCCTTACATCCTTAAACCCCAAACCCCTAAACCCTGAACCCCTAAAATCCTAAACCCCTAATTGAATCCCAAACCCCCTAGTCCCCAAATCCCTAAACCCTCAACCATTGTAACCCTCAGCCCTAAACCATTTCCTTGCCTGGATTTCCTGGACATTGCGCAGTTGAGACTCCACGCCGCTGCAATCACCACCCTGCTTCCTCAAATGTTGTGGAGTTTAGGGTTGAGAAGGGCTCAAAGATGACGTTTGCTCAGCGTTCAGGGTGTAATGGAGCATCTAGTAAGGTGACCCAGGGTAACCAAGGCCGCTTTCTCCGACGATTCTGCCACTGTCGATCATGTCTTTTGTAACTGCGGGCCCGGCAATTCACACGCTGAACAGAATCCCATGCAGGGAGTCTCGAAATCTACTGCGACTAGATCACAGCAACAAACCATGTTCAATCTCCGCAGAACCACAACCATCATAAACACCTGTAATCATGTTGTAATAACCCCATACATCGTGTAGGCTTCAGAGCCCCGTAATATGGGCGCCTTAGTAACTAGAATACGGTTTTGGGGCCCATTATACTATAATAAGAATAAGGAGCCCCAAAAATTGTATTGGCATGTATTTAAGCCGCCATATTACGATAATGCTACGATCCTGGATGAAGCCTCTGCCCAGCGTCGCATCGCCCCATGTCACCACGGAACCATCCGACAGGATCGCTGCAAATGCGCCCCAAGAGCCCCGAACCTGTCAGCTCGGGGGCTCAAGTTTTATAGGGTTTCGGGTTTAGGATTTAGGGCTTAGGGTTGGGGGATGAAAGAATTTAGGTCAGGTTGTACGGTCTGGGGCAGGGGTGTAGCTTTGCAGGTCTGGCCACGGTCGGGTGGGTCTTTGCGGAATTCATGTTGCAATGTAATGGGTTGCATTGTAGTTGCAGTGATGGCAGCATCGTGCCTGCCCAAAAGACGATTGGTCGTGCCCGCAAGGCACCAGAAAGCGGCTGAAAGATAAAACCACCCTAAACCTCCCGGGCTGTCGACCACTCCAGAAACTAAGCCCAGCATATGCCATACTACACTATGATGTACATACGATGATAATTGTCTATCAATCGTCTATCATCAGCTGGTAGAATATAATCTGACGTACTGTGATATGCTCATCATGTGCGAGCCGGCATATCTTTTGGGAGTCATGTCCTGCTTGCCCAACCCTGCACGAAATCTCGTCTCTTGCTTGCATCAGTGAACGACACTTACCAAATCCCCTGATGCTTCAAGTAATCCGTAAACTCCTGTTAAAGCCTAAAGCCCTTACACAACCTCCAAAGTAGTGTGGAAGACACCACAAGAATCAGAAACACTGACAGCCTCCATGACAAAAACCTAATGTAGGGGCCTTAATAATTAGAGTGGGTTTTTTGGGGGTTCCTTTTTGTCTCCAATATAGTATAATATACCTCCAAAGCCTATTCTAGTTTTTCAGGCCCCTATAGTACAACAACTCTGAAGTTTCTGCGTGTCCCATGGGTGAGCCTGCTGCACCTTCTGCAGCATCGGCTGCACATGCCTCGCATCCGGGTAACGGAACAAAGACTGAGCGCCGAAACCTTCAAATCCGTTTCGGACTCCGCTTAAGGCCGTAGGGCTGGGGCTTTCAGCTTGTGGTTTTAGGGCTTTCCGGCTTGATACACCTTCGATGCTAAAGCACCGTGTCCCACGACAATCTCTGCCACAGGAGGCATTAACCACCCTCGGCGAAGGAGTCATCAGAGTGGCCTTCTGTCATTCTTGAACAAGGTTTGGGGCATACTATCGTATGCCGCGTACTTCCCTAACAGGGGATATCATTGCTAACTCGTCCGACCCCCGTTATCTTCTGCAATCTGGTCACTGGCTATCGCCACCGCACCGGGGATCGCCCCAGGTGACCTGACCGAGGTTTCGGAAGACGGGAGCCTTTTTACCACAAATTGCCTTAGGACCTGAACAGCGTTTGGAGCTTCTCGGCATAACGTCAATGCCTGAAGAACTAGAGTAGGGTTTGGGGAGGGTCGCACGGCATAATTATTACCAGTATGAGGAACCCCCAACCAGCAGTATAAACCCTAAACGATAAACCCTAAACCCTAATGCCCTAAACCCTAAACCCCAGAGGCCCTCGATCGCAATTGCAGCAGGTTACAGGTCGAGCCTTGAGGTTACTTAAAGGATCATGGGACTTAGTAACTGGGGTTATATTTAGGGTAACTATACTTATAACCCTAATTAAGGTACTTATAACCTTACTTCCTAAGTCCCATGATCCTCCAAGTAGGGTTTTGGGGGATGCCGTTCGCTGCTCTGGGCTTTACGGTTTAAGGTCTGGCGTGGTCGGGTCATGGGGTCTAGGATTTAGGGGTTTAATGGTTTTAGGGGCAGTGGAGAACCGAGACGGCTTTAACGCTGACAGTGCAAGGTAAAGCTTAGCCATACAATACGAACTAGATAATTAGGCGAGTATATATATATATATATATATATATGTATACCATCGGAAACAAAGAGGTGCCTACACTGTCTACACTCCTAGCAGTCTCTGACCAGTGGCGAGGCTTCCATCCGCACGAATCGCCGCGAAGGCGCAGCCAGAGGCTTGAATCTGGCGGGAGACACTCAATTCGAATCCCTGGACCATGTAATGTAGGGGCCTAAATAAATTAGAAGCTTTTTTGCTTTTTTTTGGGGGGTGGTCCTCATTAGTATTATAGTAGAATATGACCCCCAAACCCTTTTCCAATTATCAAAGCCCCTGCAGTCGGGGATAGGCGACTTCAGTGTATCCTACTATACGGGAAGTAATTCTTCGAACAGGATTTTCGGTGGATTTTTAACACAATGATCTAAAAGATACCGTAACCCTGGACCCTACATGGGGTTTAGGGTTTATCCTTAGCTCTTAGGGTTTAGGGTTCAGGATCGAGGGTTCCATGTAAACCCAAAGACTCCCTAAGCCGGAAAACCTGAGGCCCTCGAAGGGTCAACCCCGAGAACGAAGACCTCCTGCTTTACTGATCCTAGCATGCTCCGAAGCCTGAGTCCCAACCAGCCCAACAGCTACTATACTTAAAGGATCATGGGACGTAGTAACTAGGGTTATAATTAGGGTAACTATACTTATAACCCCAATTAGGGTACTTATAACCTTACTTACTAAGTCCCCTGGGATCCTCCAAGTAGGGACCACAGTCTCCCTGATGCTTAGTAGAGAATGGGGGAATGGATCCCTGTAGTCCCTATATAATCCCCAGTAGTGGTCTCCATAACTCATTCCCCCATCCCCTACTAAGAACCAAACAGTAGTAACTAACACAGGGTCGTTGACGCATGTTGTGTGTGCTATAAGTATATTGAGGGCCTATAACTGAGAGGTTCAAGGGCTACTCATGACAAACCCGAAGTAGCAGCCTTCACGTGCGGGAAAATCAGCGAACCTGGCATCTGCCGCTATATGCCCAATAAAACCTAATGACAAACACATGACAAATCCGAAAACAGCGTGCAAAGTCGATGAATCCTCGATGGTCTTGAGCAGGTAGTGCACTGCGTCAGGGTGTAGAAGTTTATCGGGGCATGGGTTGAAGGTACCTGAACCGAACTCAATTGAAGACCCGATCTCAAAGGAAGCCCTAAACTCTAAAAACCTGAACCCCAAACCCTCAGCACCAAATCTGTAAACCCCTAAACCCTGAACCTTAAAGCCTGAACCTTAAGCCCCATAACACCCAAAACCCCATGGAAACCCTCTAGTGCGGTTCCGGAAAGCCACGTAGTATAGGGGCCTTAGAAGACTAGGGTCTTGGGGTGTATCATACCATAGTTATAATAAGGAACCCCCAAAACAGCATTGGTAGCTATTCAGGCCCCTATATTAATCGGCTCCGGGGTGGTCTTGCTTCTAATACCTCAGCAGGAAGCTGTGACTGCGGGGCCTGAGTGACGCTGTGGAGTTCGTGCTGCACGCTGCTGCTGTTCCCACCATGGTAGGAATTTCCTTGGTGTGGCTCAGCATGCACTTTTTATGCTATGCTCATGGAATTGCAGCTGTTGTCTCAAAGCACCCGCGATGGTGCCATCAGCATGCCTAGACTCTACATGCTGCCCTCAAGTATGTAGCTGCTCACATGTGCACAAATACACTATGCTGGTTACCCATATACAAGATTACCTGTACTGCATGTTTATGTATGTGCATATGCATAAGTACAAACATATACTATGTACACTGTTCTTCCTCTCTCTCTCTCCCTCTCTCTCTCTCTCACTCTCTCTCTCTCTTCACCGGATTCTCCGAGCATTAGGGACCATTGCAGTGGAGACACCCGTGAGTTCGAAAACCTACAGACGGGCTTGCTGTCAAAGACACCCCATGTGACCACTGTGCCATCGCTCAGGATAGCCGCAAAGGCACCATATGATGCCTGGGCAACCCAGTTCTCATCGGCTCTAGAAGCTGGAACATACTAATAAAAGTAGTAATAATACTAGTAATCATACAAATAGCAATAGTAATAACTTATAAACCGCTACATATACTGCATCCTTTCTAATCCGGAAAAGAGAGAGGCCTCGAGACGAAGCCTACGAAGACAAACTACCAGCTAGTCGCGCTCGACAGACCCTGAAATCCGACCTGATTCCGTAGTGTATTGCCGGGGAAACACCAGGAACACTACAAATTCCGAGGAGTTACTTATACCCTTAGACCCGGCCTCTAGACTCTAAATGCTCCGAAGATCTCTCAAGATGCCTACCGGCCTGCAGTGACTGGACGTTCCGCAGCAGATGCCGAACTCGACTGCTATCCCCGCCGCAGGTCTGGGAAAACAGTCGCGATTGGGGGGTCTACAAGGTTTAGGGTGTAGGGCGCAGGTATGGCCGGGCTGAGGGTTTTAGGGACCCGATTCAGCATTCACAACGTCAAACCACGCCGAGGACAGGCCTTACATATGTCTATCTTGCAAAGCTCATGCAGGCCTAGACGTTGGGCACTGCCCCCACTCTGTAACACAAACTTGTGGCCCGCAAATATGACCCCCAATATAGACTGTTACAGGGTGGGGGCAGTACCCAACCCAGATGCCTAAACCCTAAACCCTAAGGATGCCTCTCCAAGAGTCGCAATCATAACTCTAATAAGAATTCCATGGGGCCCCCTGGAAGCATTTTTCTCAAGGCTACAGGGCACTTAATCGTTTGGGCTCCTTTAAAGGGTTCCCGTAGGGGTTGTATAAGGGCCCTGAGCCGTACTGCTTGCAAAGAGCCCGGTAACCCTAACCTTATAAACCTATATGAACCCTGCACTACAGCTCATTGTAGATGCAGCTTCATGGAAACTCCCTCGGCTGCCGCTGACACTCGCATCGTTGAAGGCAGCAGCTTAGGAGTTAACATGTAGGGTATAGGGTCCCAAATCCTAAACCCTAAACCCCAGCCCTAAACCCAGGATTTAGGCATCAAAGCTTTGCGGTGCCACAGGTGATCTAGGTCGCCGTCGCTCTAGGGGAGTGTCATTGCGCAGCTGCCACCCGACGCCCACCGTCACAATGATTCTTACCCTGATATGGGGTCGATCCGGAACTCAGTCAGCATATTGTCTTTGAGCAGAATCTTCGGTTGGGGTGGGAGTGGGGGCGGGGGGGTCTACACCTGTCTAGGATTGAAGAAAATGACAGTCTTAGGGCTTGGGGTACCCTAAACCCCCTGGCCTCATCGCCCCAGGTCACCACTGTACCATCGGCCAGGATTGCAGCAAACGCACACCCGGATGCCTGCAAAAACAGCTGGCTGTTTACGTACAGGGAGCGGAGTGGGGCTTGGAGAAGCTTCGGGCTTACTGTGCGGGTTAACCTGTGCCCTCCAGTGTACTTGCTTTGCTTGTCCGGTGGCATCCTCAAGAACAAGGAAGCAAAATCAAACCTTCTTAACCGTTAAATAACCCGATGGTTAGCAAACTGAACAAGCATCGCACAATCCTATGAAACACTCAAAGACGCCCGATAAAATCTGTAATGTACGAGATCCTCCCCACCATGGCAGGTCGGCCCTAACCCCGAAGCCCTGAACGCCCCAAACGCGCCTGAATTCGTCTCACATCGGTCAGCTGATCCTGGATGCGTCGGCTGTCCCCGCCATGGAAGGAGTTTCCCCAGGTCACCACCTGGCCCCCCGGCTCCCCAGTTTGTAGTGTTTAGGGTTTAGGCCGATGAGGCTTTAGAGGGGCTCAGAATAGAGTGCGTGGAGTCCTGGGGGTTCACATGGGGTTTAGGACCTAGGAATTCTGAGGCCTGTTGAGGGGTCTATCAGGGGGTCTGGAAGGCGGCTCGGGGTTCACAAGGCCTTTGTAGGATGTCCGGGTTTAGGGAGCCGCCTCGGCTCTCAGAGTAAAGCGAGCCCTCCAGAGATAAGGGCCCCATCCCCTTCTCCTCATGGTCTCCTTGTGGTTTTCTCCTGATCAACTGGTTTTCGTGTTGTGTTCGTCTGGGTCCTAGTGGTCTCGTGGTGATCCCTGTGGTCATGGTCGTTATGGTCGTTATGGTCGCGGTGCGGTTTCACTGTTGGGGGATCAATTCAAAAATTTGCAGACCCTTTTTTTCCTCTCGTACCCTACGACCAGACAAGACCAATTTCAACTGCAAGCCCAAGCCACCACTCCATCCCTTCGCAGTGCGGCGAAGGCTGTATGCGACGCCTGCAGGCAGTGCTTCAGGCATTTATGTGAAGCAGAGGCATTGGGGTTGGACAGTTTAAACCTTAGTCAGCGCCTCATGAAATGGGGCTTCGGTGCTCAGGGTTTGCGAAGATTTACTCATACAGAGAAGCAGCAACTTCGGATCCATAACTTGCAGGGCCGAGGGGCCTGGGTAAGTAGCTTGACAACCGGGCAAATTCTACGAGACATGTCCCGGAGTGCCAGAAAAAAAAAGGAACGGGGAAGACACGTCACAAGGCAGGGCTCGGAAGGGCGGCTGTAAAGGCCCAGCTACTTACCTATGCAACAGGCTACTCTTCTATACTCTACTACATTCTACTATACTCGACCGCACTCTACTCTACCATACTAGACTAAGCTAGACGATACTAAAATAAACTACACACAGTCTCTCCAAGACAGCATGGGCACCTGGCCTCCTGTTGAGTTGTTTTTTTCGAGTGGTTTGAAGGTCTAAGAAGGGTTTAAGATCCAGGAGCCGAAAGCAAAAGAGCCAAGAACACGGTTTGGGATTTAGGGTTTAGAGCTTCTAGGGGTTGGAGTTTAGAGTTTAGGGGCTTCGGCAGTTAGGGATACTTATCCATCCCTATCTCAGTAAGGCAATCAGGAATACTGAGAAGCTTTTGGGTGGCGTTTCGGACACTCAGCCTTGCCTCCAAGACCCCCTACCACCGCATAGAACCCACCCAGGTCTCAAGGATAAGCTTTTGAATGTCTTATTCAGGTATGAGATCGAGGTTCCAGATTTCAAGTGAGGAGAACAGGGAGAACACGGGCCTCGATGTGCTTCACATTTTTCAGCTCTTCCTTCACGCGCCGGCAGTCGCCTCCGCGGTGAGTGTTCCCCCAGGTCACCACCTCAGACTGGTCTAAATCCAAGCGTTCAGAGCACTTTGGATTTGGGGGGTATTTACAAGGATCCGACTATTTAGGGTACATGTGCTCGGGCCCGCGATCCCTCGCAAGGAGCGTTTTTTGAATTTTGCGGAAACGGAAAGGATGTTTTCACAGATTTACGCCGAAACAGGGCCTGAAGCAGAAGTGAACCATCCCTTCAAGACTCCATAGTAAAATATTCCAACCCCCCATCTAAAGCCCAAACTTTGGCCTAAGGGGCTAGAGCTACCCAGACCTTCCAAAATCCCTTAACTTAAGGGATATGCCTTGGCTCATAGTAATAATACGGATCCCTACTATAATTTAAAGCACATCACTGGAACGAACGGGTCAACGGGTGGAAGGAAGTTGGCACCACGTGGTTGTCCGCTACATACACCGCAGAAGCTAATTTGAAATGCATAGACCCGGAACGTCCAAAGTTCACAAACTCCACCAGCAAGGGCAAATGCTGCCACGCTACAAGAAAGCCCTACTTTGACCCTAAAGGGGCCTGTATAAGGTCCTGATGCCGCACGCATCATCGCAGGGGCTAAGTACGTAAGCACAAAGCAACTCCAACATGTAAATACCTTGGGAATACTTAATGGAGGAACTGATTAAGAAACCCTGGGCCTATAACCCCAAAATAGTAGGATTCATATAAAGGCCCAAGGCTTCTTAATCAGGCTCCTACATTACCAGGTCCCTGAGTCAACTGCATGCCAAGTCACAGAGCCACACGCCAGGATCGCGGCGAACGCCGCGGTGGAGGCCGCCAGATGATGAACATTCCTGCTTTAGCGGCATAGGCCTTAAGATATTCTGCATTTGTGTGAGGTTGCTGTAGGCAACTGAACAGGTGTCGACCAGGGCTTCTGTTCTGGTAGCTATTTTTCCTGTGCTTTTGCTGAAATCAGAACCTAAAAGAGACCCGAATTCAAAAGAGCTTCCTTGTCGTTCTCGGGATGGGGGTTCTAGAGAGTTCAAGGAAACTGACTTCCGGGAATGCAGGTGTTTGGGGCTCAGGGTTCATAGAATAAGGGCCATAATAATTAGAATAGGGTTTTGGGGCCCATTACACTGTAATTGCAATAAGGAACCCCCAGAATAGTATTCATAACTGTTTAGGCCGCTGTTTTGGGTGTTGGTCCGCCTCGGGGTGCCAGCCGGATGAGCCGCCAGCCGAGAGTCCGCAAGTTGAAAGCAGGCTTGGCAAAATGGGATTGTATATACCGCCGCGGTGCCAGTTCATATAAGCCGCTCAAAAGCCCCTGGCACCTGCTGCCCTAAACCCTAGACCCCAATTAAACTCTGTTGAGCAAACCCTCCCCCAAATCCGAAGCCCTCAAACAAAAAACCTGCCTTTTCAGGTCTCTGTGCCCTTAATATGAACCCTATTACGGGAACCCTAATCCCTACTAAACCCCCATAGGCTAAAACCCCTTTTGGCCTCCTATGATAGGCCAAAACCCAGGCAGCCCGCCTCAGCAGACTCTGCACGCGGCTGCTGTCGCCTCCTGACTCCGGGTCGCCCCAGGTCACGACCTCAAAAGGCTTCCCCTATTCTAGTTAGTAAGGCCCCTGTACTCAATCCTTATAATAGCCCTTACAGTATCCCTTATAGACCCCTTTAGAGGGAACCCTATTCTAATTAGTAAGTCGGCTTTTCGCCTTAAGGACTGAGTTTTTGGCCGCATGTTCTCATATAGGGTCTATCGTATGAGAACTAGAGCCCCGACTTTTCAATGTTCATTTAGTTCTGAAGGTAAGGTTTAAGTTTGGAAGCAACTGTCCAATTCGGGGCTGTGCGCAAGGCCTGGGGATTCGTGTGTTTGGTCTCTAAAGGTTTAGGTTTCGTTGGGACTTGCAAGGCTTGAGACGCCAAGTGCTCGGCTCGGTGGACGACGTGGCCGCTTGTAGGATCATGAAGGCTATTCTGAAATCAAGGCTGCTGTGTTCTGGGTCTGGGGGGGAGGCAGAGCCCTTATGTTCTGAAGCTCTAGCATGGACTTATGCAGCCCGTATGACCATGTTTGGTTCTACCATAGAAAACACTATCCTTGGATCAAGTAGTGTAGGGTGCTGAAGATGAGTTTTGGACCTGTGCACGCTTTCCTTTCCCTGCAGCGTCGCCCTCAACTCCACGATGACAAAAAGAACGTTTTCTTCTTCAGAACTCTTGTGTCAGGGATTGCGCACAAAAACAAAGCGCGCGTTAAGGTGCTTCGGCCCCACGTCTGTTGAAGTTGTTCCTGGCACCGATGGCGAATCTAAAACTCCTCGCTTAGGCACCGATCTGTCGTCGAGGATTGCAGCGAACGCGCAGCTAGAAGCGCTCACTTTCCTGGTCGGGAAACCGGACGGTGCATGTGGGTGGTTGTCAAAATTGTGTCCCTTTCTGGGTCCCGAATATAGTACGGCACCTAATAAAAAAAAAAAAAAAAAGGGACCATCATGTTGACAACTACCCATGTGTGTGAGAAGATATCAAGTTTGATGATTTTTCGAAGTGCACTCCCCTCCCGGCGAACTTGAATTCACACAAGGGCCATGGGGTAGGAGATTCCGAGATAACTGAATTCAAAATTTCACCAAACAGGAAAAGGCTTCATATAGAGGCCTTTATGGTTTGTATAGAATATTGATGAATATTGAGTACAGCACATTGTACCTATCACCGGCTTCCTTGAGAGCACTAGTACCCATTACTCAATGCCTTATGCGGTCCAGGTTGAGGACCCTCCTGACCCCAAATCCCACTCTTAACCCGGTAAGCCTTGACAAAGCCTTGACCCCTGAGTCAATTCCAATGAACAGAAGTAGATGATCGCCAACAAGCTTTCACGCGAAACCCTGAACTTCCTGAACCCTACGGCCCTACGGTTGTATTTGGACTTGGGTGAGTGTGCAGAAGTCCTGCAGAATTTTCGTGAGAGTCTATTTGGGGTGTGCTTCTGGTGGATACTGGAAACAGAAACCCCGACTCCACATCAAATGTAGGGGCCTTAATTCAAACCGTAAGGGTACATCATACTATATTTTCAATAAGGAGCCCCCAAAACCCGGCTCTGATCCTTAATGGCGTTACATTACCCGGCCTCACATTCTGCAGCTGGACTTGCACGGAGCTGCTGTCGCCACCGTAGCTGGGGTAGGTTGGATGTCCCCAAGTCCTTGGAGGCTCGGAAGCCTGCATCCGAAACCTGGAAACCCCTTCACAAGCATACGGTAGAAGCCAGAAAGTTGGAATATCATTATCGTATCCCCTTTAAGGTAATTTAGAGGGGATCCTACCATTAATTCATATTCCAACTTTCTGGGGTTCCCTTTAGAGCTTTCAGGATTGTGTCTCTATGCTGAGGGGGTTTTAAGTTTACCAAGGAGGTTCCATGGGATTTCCATGGGCCTTGGCCCGAGTTATGGATGAAACATTCGCCGAGGCCAACAACATAATAGTCATCTAGCAGTCGTAGTTGCCGAAATAAGCATACTACGATCGTGACCGACAGTGCATACTAACTGCATCGACGGCTGCAACTCACAACAAACAGGAGGCTTTGCAACTGCAATAGCAAAAATCAGCAGCAACAACAACAACAACGACAACAACAGCGACAACAACCGCCAACAACAACAACAACAACAACAACAACAACAACAACAACAACAACAACAACAACAACGACCGCCACAACCACCACAACCCCCAATGACTATGACGACGACGATGATTTCAGCGGCAGCAACGATGAAACCGACACCAAATAACATGTACCACAACGGATAGCAAGCAAGTGATGGCAAACAACTGGTCATAAGTCTTGATGGCGAAGCAAAGCCCAAATATCCATACAAACAGCCGTAACGTATGGACAAAATGAAAAGGTTGAAAACCTTGCAAGTCCAGCAGCCCGAACTTTAAAGGTTAGCGGCGGATCATAATATCCAAAGCGATCAAAGATTTACTCGCTGAGAGCTTAGGAAAGTGCACAAAATGCACAATTGCAAACCCTGGCGCCCTCAAGACCCCCTCCCCCTGCCCACCCCCGACAACAAAAACAAATTGAAAAACCAAAAGACCCAAACCCCTAAACCCGCCCAAACCCTGAACCCACGCGAAACCTAGACCATCCCTCGCCTCCTTGCCAAAAAACAAACAGTTGCCGACAGTTGCCCGAGCATCAGTACTGAACCATTTGCCCGAAGGAGTGCAAAGGCTCCCCGCGAAGGTACCAGCTCTTGTCGCCGTACCTCGGCGCTTTACACGGATCCCAGAAGCGGTGTTGTTTGCAAGGTTTGTGGCTTTATCGATGTTGCGAGGACTTTACAGGATGTCGGAAAGAAAGTTTTATGAATGGGTGGGGCCGGGCCCAACAAGGGTGTGGGGATTTCGTGCTTGGACCAGGGCTTTGGGGTTTAGGGGTATTGCAGCTTGGGGTTCAGGGGATGAGAACGGTCATGGTTTGGGCTGTTGGGATGCTGCTCACTGGATGGCGTGTGACATACTCTGCTGTTGGCATCTATCTTGCATACCGACAAACACAGATCTACAGTTTCTGTGGATGCCACTTCCGGCCACGTGGAGTCGAAGGTAGACCGAACAACACTGCCATGTTTACCAGTCCTGTTTCCCCGAAGAGCTGTTGCAACGGCGAGTCTAAAGCGCACGCTGGTGCTCCGGAGGCCTTCGATCAGTCACACAGGTCCCTCGAAAAGGCCGCTGAGGGCTTGCCACTGAGCACCGGGATGTTCTCGACCACGAGGCCGATGGCAGCAGGCGGCGGAGGACAACGGGGCGGAGGTGGACGAGGGCGGAGAGCGCTGAGGGCTCCAGCACCGATGCTCGAGGTGGATGGGCACTGGTCAGAGGGTGTCGGCATCGAAGGAGCAGCATCCCCCGGCGACGGGGTGTCTGATGCCGGTGTGCCCTTGCTGCTGCTGCCGCCCCTCGTTGTTAAGTCATCTTGGCCAAGGCCCGAGCTTTTGCAGTCAAATCGGCAAACGGCCGGATCTGATGAACGTGTGTAGTTGCGCAGATTTGCGCTGCAGCGTGCTTGCGACCACAGGAATTCCGCGAGATCATCTGCGTGCAGACTTCTGGCAATATGATGCGCTTCAGCGAGGTTCAACAAAGGAAGAACACATTCGTTTGCCAGCTCAAATGCTGCCCTTGATTCAAGTCGCTGCATCCACGGGGAGATGAGAAACCCAGCCCAGAGATAATGCTTCTGAGCAGCCCGCAGCGACGCCATCTCGCGGACAGTGAGATATGCCATGATAAATGGCGTTTCAAAGAGGATGTGTGCTGCGCCCGGCGACGGAGGATCCTGGATAGCGGCGCAATCGTAAAGAAAGTATTCATAGATTCGTGCGAGTCCATAGCCACTGCCTGTACCGTAGTACTCGACCAACTCCTGGAAGGAATAGGCTTTGCCATCCTCCGGGTCGATGCGCCTTCCGTTTCCGCACGGCACATGCCTCGGTAGGTCATCCTTTACCATGCTGAAAGATCCTGACTTCCGAGCATCCTTCATTGCCTCTTTGTAAGCCTTGCGCACGATTTTGCGCCGGCTCGCACGGGTCATGGCCATGGCTGCAACAGGAACCGGGTAAGCGGCAAAAACGTTACCAAACAGCGACAACAAGCGTCCTGTGAGACGTCCTCCTCCAAGCATTACCAGCATGAACTGGACCGAAATGCTGCATGCCAGACTTAGGCATTGACTAGCGAATGCACAGTTTGTCGGATGCTCATGCGCCGACAATCACAAAGCTAGCTTGCGGGGCTCACGGAAACAACGAACGGCTGGAGCCAAACGGCTATGACACTCACACTCGCACAAGCCAAGCAAGGTTCAGGGTTGCAGGGTTTACGCTCTCGAGCTCGGACTCGCCAAACGCCTCTATCACGCCTTCCAGGGTATGCTATGGACGGCGGCCCCCTAGGAAGTATCGCAGTTAGAGAAACTCAAGTCAGTTCAACCACGGGACTCCATCTGGTGTATAGAACTGCATTTCTTCTGAACCTGAATACCCTACGATTTCTAGGTGGACGAACTTGGGACTCGCCACGGGGCCCGACTGTTCAAGTCAACCAGAGGCATAGGTTTGGAGGGTTTGTAAGGTTCACGAAGATGCAACGATATGCGAATCTGGTATTGGGCAGATCGTTCAAGAAATGCCGCAGAACCGCAAAGACCCGTGGATGTTATAGAGACAAACTTTATAGAATCCGAGTCACGATCGCACCGAGAGTGTCACCATGTTGAAGTCCAGCTTGGGCCTAGAGTGGTGAAACCGAAAAAACAGCTGCAACAACAACAACAACAACCTCCTTTATATTCTAAAGATGCTGATAAGGTATAGAGTTTATAATTCTTATTTAAACCAACTTTTGTGTACATGCAACTATGTAAAAGCTTATACATGTGTATATATATATACACATACACTGGAATATCGAGATACCATAAAAAAAGAAGAAAAAAAACATACTGCCCCGGAACCAGTACGCCATAAGCTCGAAACCTCGCCACACCAACAATCGAAATCCTAAAGCCACAGAGAAACTGTATTTATAAACACCCACAGCCAACGCTGCGGTATTGCTGTGCGTGTCTGTTCGTCAGCGGTTGAGGAATGAAATTTCTAAGGCGGGAAGACCCCGTTCCCTACTTAATCTGAAACCCATCTTAAGCCCAAAACCCGAGACCTTGGCTTTCCATGCGGGCTTCTCAGCCCGGAGCTTTGAAGCTCTAAAACTCAAGAGCCACATCGGAGAACAAACATGTGCTTTGAAGCTTAAGCTAAACAAACCCGAACTGTACGGAAATGCGCTAAACCCCCTATCCCTTGACCCCAAACCCCTAAACCACGAACACTTTTCTCATAGCGTTTCCGGACCGGAACCACCAGCACCCGGAGGTCACATGATGGGGTGGGTCCAGCTTCCGGGCTTGCGAAAGGTTTCATCGAGTTTGGCAGCTGCAGCTTCGGGTTTATTTGGTGTTGCTTCGGGATTTTAGGTTAGGGGTGTTGTTGCCTTCGAAACCTACACACAGAGCCTGAAAAGCCTGAAGTTTCACCGCTAACATTACGGCCCTGTCACCTTGCTGCCGGGGTGCTACCGTGATCGAGAGGGGAAGAACTTCACCGGCGACGCTCACCAGTTTGCTCACTCCCGTACCTGCCAAGATTCCGGGCCTCTGAGAACATCATTGTAATAGTATAGTTAGAGTATCGTTTTGGTTCTACGAGGACGAGAGTACTAGTTGCTCAGACCTAAATCCTCAACCCTTGAAGCTGTGGATCACCCGCAGCGTTACGAGCTCTTGGAGTTCAAGCCTTAGTCCTAAATCCGGTAGGGCTACTACCGGGCCTTTCCGTAGGATTCCGATTCCACAAGGGTGTTGAGGGATCCCCGCCATGTCTGAAGGACCGGCCCGGATCTTCCGGCACAAACGGCCCCAGGGAATAACAGGGGAACACAGGCACTCCCAGCGCTTGATGAAGGAATACCTCACAAATTGGAGGAAGGATCTATGCGAAATTTAAGATATGTTCCTCGTATTTGAGTACCAGACAGCCTTGATGTCACCAGAAGAACAAGCAACACATTATCTGCTGACAGCTGTTTCCCTATTAAAGCAAGACACCTGAGCCCCGGTCTAGACGATGAGGCCCCGGCCGCATTAAGACCCACCTGAAGTCTAGAGCTTCATGGTGCCGCTGTTTAGGGGATCCCTAAACCCTAAATCCGAATTCCCGAACCCTAGACCCCGAAACCCCATATCCTAAACCCTGAATCCTAAACCCCAGACCCTGAATCCTACGCCCCAAACCCTAAATTCCTGCCCCAAGCCCAGAGCCAAGAGCCGGCCTAAGTCCGGCTGTGCTCGCTGCCTCAGCTCGTCGATGGTCGTGTCGAAGCCCACTTCGACAACCGACTTCCGGCCGCTCCTTGGGTTTAGGGCTTAGGACTATTTGCAGCTTTTTTTTAAGGTTTTAGGTTTGGGGTTGAAGGGTTTAGGGTTTACGGCTTTTTTTCAGCTCCTTTCTGGGGGTTTCGGGTTTAGGGTTGAAGGATTTAGGGTTTCGGGGTTAAGGATTTAGGGCTTAGGGGTTTAGGGGCTTAGGGGTTTAGGGGTTTAGGGATCTCGTGCTTGGGCTTCAGGGTTCGGGATTCGGGGTCTTCGGGCTTCGAGGCTTCGGGTTTAGGCTTCGCCAGCGAGCCCAGGGGTGCGTAAAGCTTCAGTGGTGCCTCGCGGGATTTTCTGTGGGTTTTACAGAGGGGGCTTTCCGCTGACTTATTATGTTATTATGGGTTCTCAATCGACAGGGGTTTTCTGTACCCGACGGCCCAATATCCCATGCTTAAGGAACATACTCAATGACATCATCGTTCAAGGTTTACAATGTGTACACCAAACCTAAACCTTGTGCGCTTTGGGTTCTCTGGTTATGCGGTCTCCCTCAAGCGTGTATTTAGGGCTCTGCGAGGGGGCTTCTTGAGGGCTCCTGTAAATGAGGGTTTTCAGGCGTTTTCACGGCTTCAAGGCTGTCATGAAGGGCCGTATAAATCAAACCATTTAACTTACACACGGACCCTGAACCCTGACCGAAATGCGCAAGCCAGAACAACACATTGTAAACGGTGAACCGGAAATTCCGTAGCCGAAACCACGAACAGTACTGAAACCCTGTCCTAAACACGAAACCGAACTGTTGGGGGCTTTTGGGGGCATTTTGTGGATCAATGCGCGGTTGGAATAGCTGTGTGGGCCCTGGGGAGGGTCACCTTCAGCGGATTGTGGTGGCTTGCGGTTCCAAAAATCACATCTGCAGGTTTCGAGTCCACTAAAAGGTTTTGGGTTTATTCTGCTATACATATCTGCAGGGGTTTGCAGGAATCTTACGATGTGCTGCTACCCTTACAAACTATTATACATGACTTAATTACCTTGGCCAGCGTTCAAGCTGGAGAGTGCAAGGGCCCTTACTTGTTTCCTATGGAACCATTGAACCCACCCTCAACCTGCAGCCAAGAGAAGACAAGCTTTGGAAGACACTCAGTCGACACTTAAGACATTAGTTCACACGGTTGGATTAGCAGTTCGGGCTGTAGGATTACCGGAGGGACTTTGGGGCGTTTCGTCGCAGTCAAGGCTCAATAAGGCCACGGCCACGAATATAGACATCTTCGAATTAGACTGCACTGACTTGGTGAATTCGTGTGCCCCAGCGAGGTGATCGCGTAGCCGTGGACCCCAATCTAAAGTCCGGCTTGGTGCTCTAAAAAAAGATGACTATGAGGCGACCAGAAGACCACTACAAGGGTTACAATAAGAGCACTTCGAGGTCATAAGAGGGTGTCTGCTAGGGCTGTGGAGATGAGCCTTGCATCAGAGGTTCTCCACATTATTTGGAAGCCCTCTGCCTCCTCGTAAGTGCAGGGCCCAGCTCAGAAATGAAAGCTTCGGACAACCAGGAGCCTAATCGAGGGGTCTTAATAATTAGAATAGGATTTTGGGGCAATTATACTATATCTATAATAAGGAACCCCCCAAGATGGTAGTGCTAATTACTTAGACATCCATACTATAACATAATCGATGCCTCGTACTCAGTGTGCATATTTCTTGTGACACAGGTACTTACTGCGAGGCTTCTCCGCCCTGACACAAAGCAACTACAACGTGGCAACACCCAGAGCAACAACAGTGGACATCCAGCGGACCTGCTTTTGCCCCCGAAGGTTTAGAGTGCAGGGTGGTGCATCCTAGGGTTTAGAGCTCAAAGGGTTGAATTGCTTTCCGTCTTGCCCCAAGGCTTCTTAAGATCCGGGGTCCAGGGCTGTGGGCTCAGTGAATCCTGGCCCTGCAGGTGGCGCTAGGGGATGCCCATGGCTTCTTTGTCCATGGGCCTTGAGCACCAAAAGAACCCGGTGGCTCCCGGCAGAAGGAAAGTCACGACAACAACACCATCAGCAACTACTACTACGACGACTGCAACTACTCAAGTTATTATCATCATCGTTACTGTATTTCACACTGTTGTTGACATGATTAAGGAAACATAAACTTAAACCTAACAGTCAAGAGTCAAGAGCATCATGATGATGACAACATGTACTCTGACTTTCTGTGAAGGCCACACACAGACACAGGACGCACATGATCTAGGAGAGCGACACCAATGTTGCTGAATCTAATCGCATACCCAGGGCTGTCTGTTAGGCTTGCTGGGCTGGAAAGCCCGACAACCCCCGAAACTTCAATCCCCAAGCGTCTCAAGCCGACAGTACTTAGTTGCTAAACCATGACTTGGTTTGATGTTGCGCGACTGGGAATCCGCATAACCTGGGCTTGATGTTGCACGACGGGGAATCTGCATAACCAAGACTGACCTAACGTGGGAGCCTCGCTTCTCTTGCATGTTTGTCGGTTTCAGTTGCAGGGATATTGAAACTGCGGGCATAATTTCGTAGTTATGTCGTATATGCCATAAGGAAGATGTAAATTCAAACTTCTTGTAAATACATTTTTTCTCAAGTCGGACTCCTGCATAAAACGCCCATACAACGTACAAGTATATATATATATATATATATATATATATATATACATGCACATATTTGTATGTATGTATGTATGCATGTATGTAAAAAAGAGTCACACAGATATACACATCTGTATACATATATTCCATACCTAAATACCATACTACGGAGGATATGTATGTATAGCGTGAAGCATAGGGGTCCCAAACCCTGAAGCCTCGCTTGAACTGATGCCCACGTCAACTCTTTCGCTCTGGGTCCCCTGCATCGCTGATGGCGTTGCGGTAGAGCTTCAGCTGGTGTACAGAAATGTTCTTCCTGATGGGCCACAAGCACTCTGCACGAGTACACATTAGCACACACCATAGATACCTCCTTGCACGCCTGCATGCATGCGTGCTTGCATACAGTCATGCACACATACGAACATGCACTCTCTGTAACGTATCTATGGATGCATGGCTGTATTAGCGTACAAGCCTGTGTGTGCATGTCTCACGGTACATGTACTACTTGTACTACATGGACCACGACATGTGCTACTACTACTATTACTACCACTACTCCTACTCCTACTCCTACTCCTACTCCTACTCCTACTCCTACTCCTACTCCTACTCCTACTCCTGCTACTCACTCATCCTGCTCCCTCCTCCCACTCCTCCTCCTCCTCCTCCTACCACTCCTACCACTCCTCCTACCTCCACTACTCCCACTACTCCTACTACTGCTACTCTTACTTCTCTTGCTACTCCTACTGTCCCTACTACCCCCACTACCACGACTACTACTACTCCTTCTACTTCTACTACTACCACCACTACCACTACCACGACCAATGCTACCACCACCAAAGCCTTGTGGTCTGAGAATCGAAGTTTTGCGCCCTGAACCATGGCCTTCCGGCTTCGCTTGAGGCTTTGTTCGGCTTTGGGAGCTCAAGATATCCGGGATTAGGCTCGAAGAGTCTTAAATGCTTCGTGGGCAGGATCTCGGGTTTTTGCGGGGCTCAGGAAAGCCAGCGCACCTAAGCAGGTAGGCGACCAAGATCTTCACACCATCCTTGCGGCGGAGGGCTCGGTTCTAGGACGACAGGTAGTTCTGAGTTGAAAATGTTAAATTTCCCGCAACGAGCTTGTCTAGACCTCTCTCCTATCAGGAGCATCTTAACCCAGGGGCTTTTTGAATTTGGGGTGATGGGTTTTGTTGGTAATTAGGTGCTTTCGTTGCCAGCTCGAGAGAATGGCTTTTGGTGTAGGCCCAGCTTCATCACGTTTAAGTTACCTGGAAAGCACCATTAACACAGGGGCCTTCATGACTAGAATGTGGTTTTGGGGTGTACAGAATGTACGGAATCCTGAAGACTACTGTTGCTATTCGTGTTCAAGCCCTCTATTCAGGAACTACAATAGAGACTCAATATGACATATTTATGTAATTTTGTATATATATATATATATATTCTTGTTGGCTTTAAACCAACAAAAGGAATTGCAATGGATATTGTGATCCACTTCTGGGACTCTGGGTGTTCAGGATACCCGGCTAGACTCGACACGATGTCATGAGCTCTGGCCTCATGGTGCGATCCCCCCAGCATTGTTGGTGTGGGGGGTCGATCTACGGGCAGCGTCTCTCATAAGAACACTAAATCTCCAACATCCTGACCCCAAGTAGCCCGAAGTGTTAGACCTTCACACTTCGAATCCAAATCCCCAAGGCCCTTAACTGGTTTAGTGTTAAGGGTAAAGCAAGGTCACAATGTCCTGGCCTTTTTTCATCTGGAGCTCAACACACATGTAAAGCCTTACAGCTTTGAGCCCTCAACCTCAAGTTCGAGAGAGAAGCCGCTTAGATAGAACGACCAGAAACAGCGACATATGCCTGTATCTACGGATGCACCTTACTTACTTGCTAACTTTGACTGATTGCTGGAGCTGCCGACTAAGTAAAAATTAAGCGCCATTAAGTCAAGTATCATCGCCGATCTCGTTCCTGGCGAAGTTCATCCTGGGTGCAGCTGGTAGAGGAGAGCACCGTGCAAAACAAAACCAATGTCACATATGGGTGCTGTGTGTATGTATGTATGTATGCATGTATGTATGAATGTGTTTGCATGTAGGTCATGAACTGGTCAAGCGGGTAAGCATGCAGGTATGTATGCATCCATGGATCCGTCTGTGGATGACCTTTGTTGCTTTCACAGAGACATACATATCTATGCCCATGAATGTTTCGCACATAGATACGATGTGGCTCAGGGGCAGCACCTAGTGTCATCTTTGCAGCTCGTCTGACAGAGCTCTGACAGGCTGCAAAGATGACACTAGCTCTCAGATAGGTTGCAAAGATGACACTAAATGCTGGCCCTGAGCCACATCCTATCCTGCTCTGATGGGTGTTTCCGGTTGGTATGCTGACAAAAAAGAATATTGCTATGCTCATGCCCAGGACTGGGCAGCCAAGGCTGCAGATGTGGAGTTGTGGTTCTGATCCATGATCGGCGGTGTGGGGAATACTTGTCGGGGTGTATGAAATTGAGTTTAGAACCGCACACTTTAGTGTTGCAGAACTCAGCGCCATAGCACAGAATCAAGACTGCGAGCCTCCTGAATGAATGAGGACTCCTCTGCTGAAAGAAATGGCTGAGGATAGCCTTTTGCCACAGCAACTCCTCATCGAGGAATTCAAGGTCCCCACAGCTAAAGAACCGGGGCCAAAAAAAAACACGGGTCGCATTGGGTTTCCCCAGTATTCTGTCCCTATGCATGGGCTCATGAACCTGCGTATGACCATTTCCCGTGCTTGTTAATGTCACTGATGTTAGAGTCGTTACCTACAGAGCCTATCCGAAGGCATCGTCGTCGTAGTCAAATTGGGGTCTCTAATTTCCCTTTCTGAAACTCCAATATCCTAGCTATAGTCTTGCGCCAAAACTATCAAATTCCAAACTCTTGGAGGCAGGCGGCGTAGAAAATACATGAAGAGACAAACCCACGATTCAGACAGATATCATAGTACCATGTTAGCGTGTATGTATAAGCTCATGGCAATGAGTCAAACCCCTCATTGTATTACGGCGCCAGATCAGTTCGGATTTAAGAGGTGCTGATCTACTGGTCCATTAGGGCTTTGGGATTTCGGCTTAGGCTTTATTGGACAACTCTGGGTGTAGCACTTTGCCGCCACCAAATTTCGGTGAGCGCCATTCTGGCCGAGATGTTCAGATACTCGGTTCTGCAACCCGCTAGACGAAGGCAGGAAGAACGAATCCCAAATTAGATTCCTCTCATAAGGGATCCTTAGTGCCACGTCTTGAGGCTGTTAAGGTGTGGTTTGGAATGTTACGGTACTCTCCACACTACTTGCTTTGAAGGCCTGCAGAAGAAGAACAAGTACGTACAGATACTCCCTGGTAATTAAGCCTTCCACAGCTTCTAATTACAAAGTTTTAGAGTCTAGGGTTAATCAGCCCAACTCCAAACAGTGTCCGCAGGAAAATCATATGAATCAGGCTGAGCCCGCCCGATTGAGAGCATAAACCACCTAATGATCTTGGGGTCTTGGGACGTGCGAGCTGACAAAACATAGACTCATCCGAGGGCCGCAATGCGTGCTTGCACTTGCATCTGGGTTTAGTTTCTAGAACTTGCTCTTGGACGCGAAACTGGCAGCCCTACTACCAGTACTGATCTTGTTTGCCAATGGTCGGGAAAACCCAATCCGGTAATTGTCTGAATTAGGACTGCTTGCATGTGTCATCGTGATACGGGGTCGTGACTTAGAGAACAGCCATGTTAGTAAACTGTGCATGTATTTGAGTGCGTGAGTTCGGAGACTCTTGGGCTCAGTTTCCCTCCGAAAGCCCCACACCCTGCAGGGCTTACATCTTTAATTCCAAACCTCGAAACGCCTCCAGCGATACGTAGTCTAAAACCCATTCAAAACTACACCGTAAACCCCAGACCCCAAATCCCAAACACCACAGAAAGCAACCCTTGTCAACCCTGCAAAAGCCCCCGCAAAAGCCTTCTCGGATCCCTGAACCCCAAAACCCATCCCCGCGCCGGAAAAGTCAACTGCAGCTGCCGATCCATCCACTGGCACCACTCCTCCGAGTTCAGGGATCCCAGGATTTGGGTAGTTGTCAAAATTATGGTCACTTTTCGGGTACCCAACATATAAGGTGTCGTATTATAATAGGGACCCAAAAAGGGACCCTAATTCTGACCACCACCCATTTAGGGTTTAGGGTTTAGATCGCAGGGTTTGGGGCTTTGGGGCTGGATTCTTGAATTAACCTCCTGGGGGGTACACTGTTTGTTGGTCTGACAGGGGGGAGGAGCTGCTCTATGAGTTGCTTTCAGTGTTTTCCATAAACTTTTATCAGAGCTCCCTTAGCCTTCATAGCATGCACTGTAAAATCGTGTTTAGGGTTTTGAGTGTCTCAATCTCGCCTTGCTTTGCCTCAGAGTGTTTGGGGAAAGAGTTCAACTAAGCCCTTGTAGCACACACATGCTCTTGAAACATTTAGGTTCTTGTCATTTCCACCTGAAGCAGGGGACCCAACACCCACATCATCAGGTTGGGATAGCCACATCTCTTCATGTAAGCCAATAAAGTCATACAGATCTCACCGACCCCAAAAGCGTCTGTTTGCATGCTGTTTGTGGCCCTGCAAGGTACTTCTACCCAGCCGCAAGTAAGCGTGGTCCCGCCGAATGCAACATAGTCTGAAGGGCTTTGCTGCACCCAACGGGCTCCCAGCAATTAAGTCTGGTTATCAGGGGTTTGTAGGGGTGGTGCCCCTCAATCCCTACGAAGGTTCCGTAAAGCCCCTTTTATAGGGCTAAGGTTCAGGGTGTTGGGCTTAGGGGCGGGCTAGAGCCCGTAGACAAATTTCTCCGAACCCCATACAACCTCATAAAACCCTCGAGTGCTCCTGCATGCCATCGTCGTTGAGACTCTGCTCTTCAAGCCTGGTCTGTGAGACTTTGTGCTTAGCGACTCAGTTTCCCAACTTGACACCTCAAGAGTCCTACCTACACACATCGAAACCGCAGCAGAAGCCCTGCCTCAAATTATCGGACTGCATAAACTCCAGCCGTAACCCAGCAACCGAAGCAAGGAAACCTCAAGCTCCCAAAGCCCTGCACCCAAACCTAGCGAACCGAAACCTATATTCTGAAGCGCTACAGCCCTCAAAGCCAAAGCCCCTTAGACTACTATCTCCCATGCCCGAGCAAGTCAAGTTCTTGAACCACTCTTCGCTCCAACTACTATCGCTGCCCCTGGTATCGCTCCAGCTACTGCTCACTACAGCTACTGTTGCTGCTACTGCTACTGCTAGTACTACGACGACGACGAATATGAATGATTAATGTTAAAAGTAAACATCAACAGTAAGACATAGTAAGACTCGGAGGCCGAAACTTGGAGCGCGAAGCTTAGTTGCCGGGGCTCTCGTTAAGGACCTCACAGTTGAATTTACCATGCCAAGGAGAAGACATCAACAATTAGCATGCTTCCCCTACAGTGGTAACTTAAAGCACATTCTTTACCAGGAACTCAGTTTAGAGCAAACGCTCAGTATGTGCGGGAATCTGAAATCGACGCCTGAGCTCTGAGGCCTGAACTCTAAACCCCGCAAACACGCTGGGCCCTCGGCTCTAGCTTAAAGGTCGAGTCGTCGAGCCACTCCAAACTCCACCTCAGGCGGCACAGAAGACGAACAAGGCAGGACCAATACGTCATAATTTGTGCAATGCGGCCGGCTTTTTAAAGGTGGACCTGTCAATAAATAGGAGCGTCCCGGCACATAGCAACACAGGCCATCGCTGGCATCCGAGTCGGAGCTCGGGTTACTTTAGAGTTTAGGGGTTGCAGGCGTCGGTGTTTAGGGTTTAAGATTTTCTAGTATGGGGGTTCACATCGTCTAGCTTTGTCGTTCCGGCATCCACGTCTCCAGGCAAGCACTGCGGCGACTGGCCACGGGGCAGGCAGCAAACGTGGTTTTTTTGACAACCACATGACCCGGTCGCGATAGTTGGCCTTTAACCGCCTCGGGAACTTTCTTGTTGAACATGAGAATTCAGACCCCACTCCTGGTTCGCCTCATAGAATCCCGGGAAAGATTCACATCACGTCCGCCATCAAGCAGAAAACTGGTACCCAAAACCCCAAAAACCCTAAACTCCTAAAACCACTGAACCCCAAAACCTAAACCCTAAACCCCTAAACCCCTAAAACCCTAAACCCTGCACCTCCCGAGATTAGAATTCGCATTGTTGTTTCCATCCGCTTTGACGGTAGCTCGGCTCCAGGAGATCCATGGACTTACGATTTCGGATGCACTTGATACAATTACCATAGTGATGGTGGGACCCTAAAGGGACAGTGGTGGTTACCTTGGTCCATTTTAACAAACAGATGCGACGGGTTAGGTTCCGGCTCCGGCAGCCAAGGTGAACGACGGTGAAAGGCATGCGCAGTGCGAGATGTCGGGCTTAAGTCTTAGGGTGTAGGGCTTGGGCTTGGGGCGTTTCAGCTTGAGGTGCCTTGATCGCATAGTTTTCGTAGTAGCTTTCGGGGCTTCAGCGTCATGCTTACGAGCGTCCAAACTGAACTCAACCACACCAAAGACTAAGCAGACAAGCCTGCAATGGGCCTACAATAAGCCTAGCGACACTCCGGTCAGCCAACCTCTTAAACGCTGTCTCCATTGTTCGTCATGGTGAACCCCTGTCTACCGAAGTGCCAGGGTGACGGAGGTCATATGCGGACTAGATCTGAACCCCTAACTCTGAAAGCCCCAAACCGAAAAAATGCCCAGCTCCAGCCTATGCTCTGACTAACCCAGGACTGATCACTGCAGTAGACCTTATGACAACATAACACTGACTGATCCGTTTCTAGCTCCCTTTTGCTATGTACCTTGTTTCTCATTGTTAGAGTTAGACGTTCTTATAACACCCTTACAGAACCCTAAATGGCTCCTTTAGCAGAACCCTTAAACGTCCTAAGCCCAGGGATCCGCACGAGTCTTTCCCAGGATGCGTGTAACGTCCACCTGCCCGGAGGTGTCGAGGAATTCGGTGGTGCAGAAAGGGTGGTAGAATTGAGGGTTAAGGAGTGTTTCGGTGGTGCCAGACGAGTTCTGCACAGGGCTTCACAGGCATTTCATACTTGGGCCCGTATTTATTTCAACGCGGCTTAGCTGTCTAAATGGCTTGTGGATTCGGGAGAGGGGTCTTGGATTTACAAGGATCCAAGACAAGTAGAACATATGTGAACATATATGTATATACATATGCATATATATATATATATGTATACACACATACAGAATTATGCATATGTGCATATATAGGTACTCACATTTGATTCCGTATTCTGGTTCGGGATAATGCAAGCGTCGGTTACGGCTTCGGCTTCCGAAGTTTCGGGTTTCGAACTTGAGACCGGCACTTCTGTGGTTTGCTACTTGGCGACGTCAATCGTAACTGCCTTGTCCTTCGGAAAAAGACGGTTGAGCCATGCCCCAGCTTCAGACGGATGAGAACGCATAAATACAACCACTGTCCGATGTCTGAACTCAAAACCCTAAACCATCCTAAACCACACACCCTCAACCAAAAGCCCGCTGCATCCTTAGCACCAGGGTGAACCCGAACCCAACAGAAGGACCAACGCATCCCTGCCTCGTTTGTTGCCGCCCTGGCCGCCCTGGCCGCCCTGTCCACTTTCGCTCCAGGCTGGAAACATCGGGCTCCAAGCTGGGAACTCTGCCGAGGCTGTCCTAGGACTCTGAGGCTGTACAGGAACATATACATGTGTCCATCTCTACGCGTGAGAAGATTCGATATGAACGTCTAGGTATACGTATACATATCTAGACATACGTTCTCTTTTGAATACATACACACACACACACATACCTGTGCACAGGTTGCATGCCAGGCAGTTTGGGTCGTTGCTTTCGTTGGCTTCTCAACGCCTGGAGCTACCTTGCTGGTCTGCCGGCCACTCTACGTCTAATCACACGCACGAACCAAATCATTGGCAAGAACGATGCTGTTGATCACGGCGCATGCAAGCCATCGCTCCTAAATCGAAGCATGTGTATTCCCGCAACCCTACAGTTCTGACTCAATGCTGCGGGCCAGCAGTAGTCGCGGGTGTTTCAGAAATGGATTCGCAGCTGAATGAAAATCGTGAGCAAGTAATGTCAGATATGCCGGAAAGTGCTCTGGGCTCTGCCATAAGTGCTGAGCATGTCCCGTCTAGCGGCCGTGCGTCTGAAAGACCCTCGGCCTTTGTTTCGCAAGCAAAACGGGCTCAACCGCGCTCTAGGATCTAGCCTTCGGTCCTTTTCGGTTAAGGCGGCCGGCTCCGGACGGACGTGAGGAAAGGGGCCAAACTGCCCTGTTTGGGGTTCAGGCGTTTTGGGTTCAGGATTTCGGGAACGTTTTGGACGTAGGCCTTGACTGCATGTTGCTCAGGATGCATTTAGAACGATCCCAGCGGAAGATCCTATAATGAGGCGTGCAAGGTGCCTGGGGTGCCCTGTCCATAATACATACATACACACATACATACATACATACATGCATACGTACATACATACATATATATATATATACACACACACATAAGCAGACACATGTATGTATGCATGTAGGGAGGTAGGTAGACAGATAGGTAGGTAAGTAGGAAAGTAGGCAGGCATGCTAATATACATATATATATATATATATACATATATATATATATATATATATATATATATATATAGATAGATAGATAGATAGATAGACATGTACATACACTCAAAATACCTGCCTGCCTACTTACCTATCTACCTACCTATTTACGTCCATAAATCCATGCATGCATGCATGTATTACATGCATACATTAATTACATTACATTACATTTTATTCCAATACATTACATTATATTACACCACACTATGCTACATAAACGCGCACATGCATACATGCATACTTGCATACCTGCATACCTGCATACGTGCATACATGCATACATGCATACATACATACATGACCGATACACCCTAGATTGTTGCACGCCGGGGCGGACCAGTTTCATGAAGCTAGTGTTGAATGTTGCTTCACTGGCTTTCTTCTCAGGCAACTCCATGGACATTCAAAGCTCGAAAGCCCTGCACTTCGGCAGGAGAGGCCGAATCGTAGATAAAAAGTACGGAGGCTAAGAACGAAGCAATTGCACCGGGGCATAGACTCTACTCTGAGACACCGTCAGGACCCCAAACCCTTCAGCCTGAAACCGAGAGCCTAAACGCTGCACCTAATGAACGATCAGGGCCACAAAGCCACCCAACATTTCTAATCTCTGGTGCTCCACGAGTGCCTTTGGATCTTACACCTTGGCCAAAGTTTGGGGGTCAGGTGTGGGCTCACGACCATCCAGATACCGACGAAGCACTTCGACTCCTTCAATAAGAAGTCCCAGAAGGTCGTAGGATCTTCCCGAAGCTGCGAGGGTCTTGCTTGGAGCTGCTCTTGTTCATGAGGCTTCTGGGTTATAGAGGGCCAGGGCTCAGGGATGTAGGTTAGGGGTTTAGGGTTTTTTTTCGGGCTTAGGGTTTCGGGCTGTGTAAACCCAAGTCAAGATATTTCACCCGCAGCTTCGGCACAAGTTTTTCTGAAAGCCGTAGAGAGGCAGGTTCGCCAAACGGCACATGGGCTGGTCGACATGCTGAGGTGCAAGCTCCTTTGTGCCTGCCGACTGGAAAACACAAGAAGTCCTCAATGCCCAATCAGTGTTCCCTTCAAGCTACGAACTTAAAGTAACAGATCTTAACTGACCACCAAGATACCCCATGCATCCGCCTGCCTTCAGCGTCTCCTATTTGGGACTTTCCGAAATTAGGGGTACCATACTTGGGGGTCCTTATAATAAGGATCCTACTATTTAGGGTACTATGTTAGGGTCCCCTATTTTCGGAAACTCCCATTTGTCCCTGAACCCTAAACTGAGTTCTGTTCTGTTGGGACCCAACAGTTCTGCAGAACGAGTTCAAGTACCCCTTGCAGGCAGGCAGGACACCAACAGAGGGGGCCTTACTAGTCAGTCGGCAAACAATGATTAGAATCGGATTTTTGCATCCATTCTACTCTGGCTGTTAAGGCATAAATTGGAAGGCACAGGGAATACTGCTGTGTTTCCGGCCCTGTATCTCTTCTGTTAGAGCAACCCCCATGTCAAGCCACGTGTTTGCCTATCAGCGAAGGCATGACGGGTGCTTCGGCTGGGTGTGGTTTGTTTATGCGGGTTTTGTGAAGAGTTCGATGAGGCCTTCATGGGGGATTCAATATGTGACGTGTGTTGTGCGGCATGCTCATCGATCCTATTGGGTGATTTTGAGTCTTAGTATGCCAAGGTTTACGGTAATGACCGTGGGTCCTCCTTCGAAACTCATAGGGTTAAGGGCTTCGGGTTCAGGCTTATGCTGTCTTGAAGGTCGTTGCAGCTCGACAGCTTGAGTGCTAGACCCAAGTCCGGAGCGCCCTAAGCCATAAAGGTACCAGGCAAGCTTTACCGATACATCCTTGAAACTACCAGGTAACTACCAGTCAACACGCTGAACCGTACACATCTGAAGTTGAGTCATCTTCTTATGCCGTCTCTCATGCTGCAGTGTCTACATCGAGCTCTATCCTTCATGTCTTCTTATCACTACATTAGTCACTACATGCTATGATATGATAGACGGGCACGTACTACTGCCGGCAGGTTGTAGCCGATCATTTTCCCTAACCTGCAACAACTTTAGTGCCGCGCCTGTGCGGCCTTTCAGTATCCAGTGGGGCGGGAATCTTCATTGGGCTTGAGGCTTTCTTTCGCAACGCCCGAAAACTGCAAAGTACAACAGTCTCTTGGAGAACTGTTGATTCCGGCGCTTCGTATGCAGAACTGGAGCCTGCAACTAGCATCAAAATCCTCGGTTGCCTTGCAAAGTCTATGAGGCTCACTGCGCACACATCTTGCAAGGCTGCAGGCCCGTGTTTGGGTTAAAGGAGCGTGTGTGCCTATGGCACATTCCGGTCCGAGAGCACCCCCGGCCGATTCTACACCCCTCAAGGGCACAAATGCGCACCGATAGGGAAGCAGGGACCTCCCTCCCTGTAGAGTCCGCGCAGTGCTTTCTGCTTGAGTGCTTCGGGGCGTAGCACCACAATGGCGCCACAATCCCTCTAAGAATCTGGTGAAAGTGAGGACAGCTGCACATGGTAACAAGCATCTTAAGTGGATGCAGCGTCCTAGTTCATTCTCCGAGCGCTTCGATCAAACAATAGCCTGGGCTGCCTAGGCTGCAAATGGGTGGAAAATCGACCTCCTGCACCCCTTGAACCTCAACGCGAATCCCTAAGCCCAAAGGGGCTTAGGGTTTAGGGCCAGGGTTCATGGTTTAGGGGTTTAGGGTTTCGGGTCTGGGTATTACAACTATGTCTTGAACCTTTATCCTCGAATCTGCACCGGCTTGTTGCGATGTGTGCTTACAAACGACATGCTGACGGATGTGGCTCTACGCTCCCGATTTGGCCTCTGGCTTGCCCAAAGGGCCGACATGCCGAAAGATGACGTCGGAGCTTCAGGTTGAGGTTGTTTCTTGCTTTCGGGCTGAAGGGGTTAGGGTCTGGACATAGGTTCTTGTGGTGCACAGCCCCTGTATTTCGGCACATTAGACCCTCAGGTCATGCAGCGGAGGGACCCTGCTCGTGCAACTTGTCAGAAGGACAAACTTCTAGCGAGATCACAAGATTTCACGTGGACAGAGTTTGTGAAGAAGAAACACAGAAACAAACCCAACAACCTGGGCTGCATGCGATACACGAGCAACCAGTGACACTGCGAACAGCAAAAAAATGCTGTCTGTAAGTATTCGTCGTGCTAGTGGCAGCGCTGGTGC